>JXTC01000055.1:572161-871472 GCA_002914845.1 Trema orientale | reverse complement strand
TTTTGAAATTGATTTTGTTTTGAAATATGTGATTTAACCTTTTCAAAGGATATATATACTTGATCCAGCTAGTTAAGGTTACTGGTTACTTACTGAGCTTCTGGCTCACCCTTTTATTTTTCCCTCCCAGGTTTTAAAGATCGTCAGTTAAGATGTATGATTAAGGGAGAACTTATTTAATAGTAATTGAGGTACATGGTTCAAAGAGAGGAATTTCTTCATCTTAATTGGGGAAATGTAAAGACCTGGAAGGTTGATCTTCTTGAATTTATTGGATTATAGTTTCTATTATATAGTGTTTATTTTGAATATTTGGAGACTCTATAAGAGTTATTGAATTTTATATTATACATTGATATTTATTGGAGATTAAATATTCTTAATTATATTGGTTTATAGAAAGATGTCTTGCATGCCTATGGGCTTTGCCTTATAGGTATGCGGCGCACGTCCTCGGGGTCTGGGGCGTGACAGGTTATCTCTATTTCAGGTTGCTCTACGTAATCATCGAGATCTATAAAGCTAGTCTTTGTGCTCGCATCAGAGAATGACGACTCCTCTGAGAACGCATTCTCCTCCCTAAATTCCTCGCTACCGGACATCTGAAAAATAAACAGGAAATATTTAATCCTATGCGAGCATTATCCTACAAGTAAAATCATAAATTGATTTATAAGCTAACTTATGTGCGACCTAGAAAAAGGCGTACTAGTTTGTTTATCATTGTAGGTATACTCACTATATGCGAGCAATTTGGGGCCACAAACCCTAAAATCACACCGATAACGGGCAATTCGTCTATCATAGATCTTATCGAATTCTTCTATTTCAGTCAATGGGTTATACATGATTCTATTCTGCGAGATCGAACAACTCTTTAGTAATTCGTCATTTGGTACATTAATTCTATAATCTGGTTTGAGTTTCAAATATCAAGATTTTAGATCTTAAATTTCTTCTATGGGTTCGTCTGTCTAAGTGCAATCTGTTCATAAGGAAAGATCTTGAAATTTTGATGTCATGTTTCTATTTTACCTAAAATCCGATTCTGACCATAAGTTTCAATTCTATTTCAAGTTCTCTAGTTCTAAAAAAAAAAAATCGAAAAATCGAATGATGAATTTTTTGAAAATAAATAAAGGAAAGGAGGAGAAGGAATGCTAACCTTTTCTAAAAACTTAAAGAACTGGGTTGTGCTTAGAAGATTCTGGTGATGGCCGCCGGAGAAGATGATCGGAATACTGAGAGGTTTTGTGAATATTTCGAATTTCAGGAAGAAATAAAGGAAGGTAAGAAGAAAGATAGAAGAGGGTCCTTATATATTTTAAGAATCAATGAATCTTAGCCGTAGATTAAGGCATTTACTTTTCGGATCTGACGGCCAAAGTTCACGCGGGAATTGATTTATGAAATTAAGAGGATTTAATTCTCGAGATATGGAACTTCGATTTGAAACATCTCAATTTGAAACGACAGCTGATGTCATTGTCATCATCACAACTGCTCGAGAAACGGAGAAGTCTCCTCGAGTTTCGCCAATCTTTTGTGAAAGGATGACACGTGGTGGCATCTGTCAGGAAAAGTTACGTGAAAAGAAGTAATTCGAGACTTGACGACTCTTCAAGATTTCGATATGAACTCATAATATCACATTCTTAAGCTCGCATTTATAAGGGTAAGAAGCTCTATTTAGCCTAAACGTTAATGAAGCTGGGGGGTAATTGTTATACGATCTTAAATCCACATCGGTCAACGCCAAGAAAGGAAAGTCAACAATCGGGTTGCACCAGGTCGCATATGTGTTCTTTTGATTAAAGTGCGACCTCCTCCGAAGGAGATAGGTGCGACCAGCATAAAAAGGAAATTATATCAAGCGTCGTCAAATAAGTAATCAACAAAGAAAAGAAAACAAGCTTCTAAATGGAGATTGAGTAATCCCTTTATTTAAATTGAGATGTTACCCGATTATATTTTGTTACCCAAAATTATATTTTCTGATTATACATTTATCCATTGTGTAACTAGGAACTATTGGGCCACCCTCACCTATATAAAGGGGGCTCAATCTCATCTTTAGACACGACACAAAACTTCTTCAAAAACACTTCGCTACATTTTATAATTCTCTCTGTTCACCTTGAGACTTAGAGAAACTCTTGTAATTCTCCAGAAAATAGTGAAGAACAGTGGACGTAGGCTCATCCTTTTTGGAGCTGAACCACTATAAAATTTGTGTCTCCTTATTTGCTTTAATTTATCAATCCTTCACATAACCCACATCTCGCAATTTCTTATATTTATTGTTGACAAAACTTCCGTCAACATCTAGTGTGAGTTAGAATGCATTTTTTCTATTTGCAGAGGTTATTCTATATTTTGTCTATTTTTTAGGGGGCCTTTATATCTAATTCAAGTTAAAAATTCTAGATACATATAAATAATTTAGGTCTTTTCAAAAGAAAAATAAAATTGACTGCTGGAGTCTCACCTACTGCCTCTATATAATACACATGTCAAGCATTGAGGTATGAAAGTAGAAAACAGAATGAAAATAAAGTAGATAATATCCTTCTACTCTTTCTATTTCAAAAAATATAAATGGCTGAACTCAAATTTAGATAAACGAATTTGACTTTTGACTCCGGAAATTTTTTATAATTACTCCAAATAACAAGTTCTTAATTATTGATTTTCCTCCCTTTCTGAATTAACACATACTACTATAGTGACTATACCCTTTTTAAAAAGTCAATATCTTATCTTCTTTCACTTTGCTAAGTCGACATATCATAAACTAATAATTAAAGAGTTCATCAGTACCCAGCTCAAATTATTGGCATCCCAATCTTTTTCAAGATCTCAATTCGAACTTTACCCTGACATTTGAAATAGGGATAATAAGAAAAATATATCTTAGATTTTGATGAAATATTCAATATATCCTTTCACTTTTTGTAAATTACAAAAATATTCTTTCGGATTAACAATTAATAAAAATTTCACTCATATAGCTTATTAGGTCAAAATTAACAAATAAAATGTCAAAATTACCCTCTCTCTAAATTTGTAACAAATAATTTTTTTTGAAATGATCAAGATACTATTACTTAATTACAAGTAAATGGCTAAAAAAGTGAAAAAGTTTCTTTAAAAAAATTATATAAGACTTTTCTTCACCAAATCTTTATATTCTTAGTCATTTTTTTCTTTCATCCACCACTATTTTTTTCTTCACTGAACACTATTTATTTCTTTTTAAGTAATATTTATTTTGTTACAAGTTTAAAAAGAGTGTAATTTTGATATTTTATTTGTTAATTTTGATCTAATAAGTTATAAGGGTGAAAGTTGTATTAATTTGCCAATCAAATGAGATATTTTTGTAATTTACAAAAACGGAAGGAATATATTGAGCATTCCATCAAAATCCAGGTAATATTTTTGTTACTATCCCTTTAAAATATCAACTAGAATTGGAATTAAGGCATCCATTCCATATATAGTAATAAAAATAATAAAAACTGAAGGCCAAGTGTGAGCCAGTCCCTTTCGCAATAAGTCGCTGCATTAGAAATTTAAAATGGTCCCGTTGAGGAATTGAATCGGATTAAAAAGGACTATATTATTAATAACATTGCTACGGACTACTATTTAAAACTCTCCTTTAATTGATTTAATTCCAATGAATCATACACATATTAGGTTTACATGGACCAACATTAAAACATTGGCACATATACGAATTAAAGCGGAAATGGTCAATTAATTTTCCGGTCAGTAGTTAGTATTTCTTGATTTTTTTTTTTCCCCCCGGAGATCAAGTAAAAATTTTAAAAGAGTTGTTTAAGGATTTGAGAAGAAATGATCTTGTAAGCCCCTTCTGTGGGATGGATGGAGTCCCAAAACAAATAAGTAGACGCATTGGTACAAGTGAATGGCTCTAACTTGTTACAAAGTAGTCCCGTCTCTACTAAACCTGTATTGCAGCACCCTAGACCTGCTATTTCGAAGCCTGCCATTCAAATTAATGCAAAGAAAATGTCATCAAGAAATAATTGTTGGGTATATATTCAAAATAACTAATCCTTCAACATCGAATTAAAATAAGTAATAAAGAATAGAATGTAAATTTTTGCACTTATCAAAAATATTTACGGTGCTACATGTAAATTTTACAAGAAATCTTACATCATAATTAGCGTATAGTGCTAAATACTAAAAACCGAAGTATTGATCTTATTTAGAGTACAAAATACAATACCATTAATTTGTACGCCCTTAAAAAATATGGTCCTACTTAAAATTTAATATTTGATTTGAAATCTTGCCACATTAGATAATGGGATGTGTAGATTTAATAATCATGAACTCACCAAATGTATTGTTCAAGCCAAAATAAAAAAAAAAATAAAAAAGGAAAAAAAAGAAAAAAGAAAAACTCACCAAATTTATTGGGTTTTTCGATAAGTTCAAGAAGAGGGTTGTAAATATCAACATAAGCAAAATACGAATCAGGAAGCTGGTTGTTAAGGCTAGCAAGCTCAGATACAAGCTTGGCATTGAAGACTTTGACCGCTTCGTTGATTTTCTCTGCACATGCTCTGTGTGTGCCTCCTCCTATGGTTCTTGCAAATGGTAGACATCCCAAAGGGGCTACACTAAAAACAGCGACTCTTCGAGCCCCGAATCCGTGTAAATTCTTCAATATACAGATATTTGAAAAAATTAATTTCATTTCTAATTATTTGAAGAAGAAAGTAATAATTTAGAATTTACTTATAACAAATTAAGTAACATCCAAAAAAAAAAAAAAAAAAAAAAAAAAAAAACCTACCCTCAAGAAGCGACAAGCCAACCCGACCAAAAAATCAGTGTAGGAAGCAACGTCGTACTTGAATTTTCTTAGATGGGTTGCAAAATAGCTGAATAGGATGTCATTGTTGCCACTTGATACTAGATAAAGGCTTTTGCCTATGATTGTTCTTGATTTCTCTTCTCCAACTTCCTTTTCTAACTTTACAATGTACTCTTTGAAGAATTGTAATTGCTGCGATTGCGAGTAAACTCCCTGATGCCACCCAAAAATGAGAAAAAGAAAATATTAATGTGTTAATAGTTTCATTTTGAGATTTCAAATATGGGATCTCAATATTAGAAATTAATATAGTTACCAAATAATTTACTTTTGTGTATATTATATATATATATATATATAGAAAATTTGATAGCTTATTAGAACTAGTAAAAAAAAAAAAAAAAAAGGAAAAGAAACATACTAGTATTTTAGGTGTTAGAGGATCATATCCGGAGCCACCTGAAGCAAAGCATAACCCCGTTTGGAGATCTTTACTTTGCAAGTTTGTATCATGGAATGAAGGCAATACATCTTTGATTCCCACTGCTTCAGCTGCAATGAGAAGTGAACCACTGCAACTATTACTATTTTTCTGTGGCTACAGCCTTAGCTATGCCAAAAATATGTCCAATACAAAAGCATTCTATATTTCATTATAAACATAAAAAAACAAGGGCTTCTTTCAAAATTCCAAACCCTGAGTACCAAAATGAGGTAAGCAGTAAGGTTACTTAGGGTAGCCAATTAATTAATAAAAAGTTATATTTTTCTAAATACTTTTAAAAATAGTATTTTTTTAATTAAAATCGGGGATATTCTAAACAATTTCAAAATTTAGGATTTTTCAATTTTTTTGAAAAATTACCGTAAAAATTAAATTTCCTCAACAATATTAGCATTGTATATTTCCTTTTGAAAGCAAAAAGCCATTGGATATAATTTGTTACCACATAGATAATGGCATTTTGTATTTAATTATATATAGAAAGATTTATCAAATTTTATTTTAGGCCTTCAAAACTTGATATATTATCAAGAGGAAATTGATATTACCTCAAATTACATGAGGTAATTTCATTGTATATTTTAACCTAACTAGTTACCTTGAGTACACTGAAAAATATTAATTTTGAAGAAAAATGGTATGTATCTAAATATTTATTAAAAGTAAAATTGTTCTAAAAACTTTTCAAAAGTGATATTTTTCTAGATTAATCCGGAACTTTTCCAAAAAAAATCAGCCCATCTGAGATTTTTCAATTTTTAATCCAATGGACCTTGATTTCTATAAGAAACCCATATCAATTAAGGATAATTACTTACCGTTGACAATGTCGTAAAAATTTCTAACCCTAAGACAACAAAGTCAAATAAGAGATTTTATTGTATAAAAATAAAGTCAAAACGAGAGATTTAAAATTTTTTCTCAAAAAAAAAATTGAAATAGCTAACATAACAATGTTCTGATTCTAACTGTCATATTGTAAGTACAATATGCAACAAAAGAAAACATCCAAAATCCAAGCAAACAGCTGAAAAAAGAGAAGAAAATCTGCTCAAATTTTTTGAAGAAAAGTATAGACTAAGTAAAATATTTAATCAATTAATTAAACATTACGTACCAATGAAGTCGGAGATAATTTTGCCGTTGCAAAATCTTCCAGTTGCTTTTCCATCGCTATTAAAATCTCTTCCATAAGGAGGAAAATTACACTTAGAGATAGTTTTGAGATTGTTGTTGTTGCCTGTATCTAGTACAGAATCTCCAAAGGCCTGAATTGCCAAAAACGTCTCATTTCCTGGTAGATTGATCGAATGACCTTCCATTGTACGAAGTAACAAGACCAAAACACAAGAGTAAGAAAGAATGAGCCCTGCATAATTTGTACATAACAAATGAGACTTCATTTTTGGTTTATTTAATTTTTGGGCTCTATCATCTAATATTACTACGAGCAGTGAGTATATTTATTATGCATTCAACCCTATTTATATTACAAAATCCCGAAAAAAAAATACAGTCAAATGAGAAAAGATCTTGGAAGTTAATGGATCAAATGTTGACACGTAGGTTAGTGTAAATCTTTTTTTCTGTTGTTGTAAGTTTTCATTTGTTTTAGTAGTTGGAGAAACATCGCATCAGTTGTACTATTTTCAGTATTAATTTACTGGAACTATCCTAAACGAGTCCTAGTTTTGTTTATATATCCAATTAATTTTATCTTTTTAACTTCTTAATTTTTCTCCCTTTTTTTTAAGTTTAAAACTTATCCTCTTCTTGATAACTGCCCAAACAACTTGTAACCATTTTGAAATTCCCATATGTTGTTAATTATTAGTTTTTTTTTTTTTTTTGTAACCATTTTGAAATGCCCATATGTAGTTACTTATTAGGGAATTTACACCTAGGGAGTCTATTAAATCCTTGTGATAAAAAATATGACTCACTCATTAATGTTTTCAAAACTAATCCTAATTGTCATGTCACACATTTAAAATTACTTGGATACCATATTTCTTCAACAAACTTCAAATTACTTTAACCACCACCACTGGTCCCGATCCCGACCCCGACGGCGGTACCTCCGCTCGACTAGGGTCGAAAATTTTCAACCGTGGTCGAACTTGTTCGGCCGCCTCTCCCGGTAATTCCAATCGTTTTTGAATCGATGGCCGGAAAATGGTCGAACATTTTCGACTGGGATTGAAGTCACCGGTCGAAATTTTTGACCGGCGTTCGACAGGTATTTGACTGTGGTCGAAAAATTTCGACCCCAGTAGAACATAGCCAACCGTCTTCCTGGTGCCGCTTCCGTCACTTTTGATTTTTTCGACTAGGTCGAAAAATTTCGACTAGGGTCGAGTCAAGGATAATTTTGAAACTCCGAAATATTCATTAAATGACGTGGCAATAAAAGTCCTACTTTTGTAAATAATTTATAAATTATTCCTTTTTTCATCACATGTATTAAAAGAGGATCAAAATTGATAATCCCCCGCTGATTTGTGTCATATAGTCAAAGGAGAAATAAAAAGTGAAAAATAGTACTACTAGCTAAGAGCTATAAAGCAACCCCGTATTTCTTAATGGACATTATTACATTGAAGGGCCCAAATGGGTGAGAATAAATGTATAGAAAGGGCTCACCGATTTTGTACCCATTATTCACGTGAGTACTGATTTGATTCACAAAAAAAAATACCACCGCACAATTATGTACGTTTCACCAGTCGGTCACTTAAATCCCATGCAAGTTGTAACTGCTTTTATTATTAGAATTACGTACATATATACCTAAGAGATTGTTTGCAACCTATGTTTATGTTATTATTTTTGTCTCTAAAACTGAAATGAAGATTTGGGATTTTCTCAAACAAACTTTGAGAATATCGTTAGTTTTCCTTTCATTGTGAAAACAAAAACCATAAACCATAATAAGCTCTAAGTGAATGCTAAATTTTGCAAGAGTACTGTCACTATAATTATTTCTGGTCTAGGGGTGATACTGAAATTTGACCTAAATCATGGGTTTTCAATTTTTTTGAGTTAAAAATCTAATCCGAAAGGTTTCTGTGATATTGCAGAAAGAATTGAGGAAAAGTACAGGGAATGTTGATAACAATTTCCCTGTTTTATTTTATGCAAAATATTTTCTTTTTCTTTCTTTTTTAGACTTCTAAGAAAAAGTAAAGGGTTTGTCACTTGTAGGCCTTGTTTGGAACCCGGATTTTATGGAGGAAAAAAAAAATTTATGGAAGGATTTTCAGATTTTGGTGTTTGGAACCAAGAAAGAGGGAGGGGAAAAAAAGTAGGAAAAGTTGGAGGGGAAATTTAACGAAGAACTATGGATTTTCATTTTCCAAAAAATATTGTGAGGAAAGTCAAAATCATTTGCCTTTTTTTTTTTTTTTTTCCCTTTGATCGCTCCTCCTCTGCTGCTTCTCCTTCAACCTCTCATTTCCATTGAAACAACCACCCTCATCCTCTCATCTCCATTGAGTCAGCCACCTTCAATCTCTCATCTCATCTTCAGCAGCCATTAACGTTGGGAGAAGAGGTCCAACAGTGAAATTTGAAGCTCTCTTCTTCTCTTCTTATCTTTAGAGGTCCAAGCTTGTCTATACCTTCCTTCAACAATCTAATTTGTGCTGATTGTTGTTCTTTCCTTTTCTTTTTTCATTGACGCATTTTCACAAGCAGTTGGCGGAACAAATACCAAAACAGAGTCAGTGACAGAAACTGAAACTAGAACAGAGAGTAGAACTGAACGAGAGAGAGAGTACCAGCGATGGCCGCCCTTGTTTTCCCTGAGAATGTTCAAGCAGAGGAAGTAGAAGGAGAAAGAGAGAGAGTGAACCAGAGGACTTCGTTCATGTTAACTTTTTTTCTACAAAATCTTATTCTAGTTCCAAACGTGAGAAATTTTTTTAAATTTTTTCCTTCTCAATTTTTTTCCTTTTCTTTTCCTTCATAATTTTTTTTCCATTCAAATTCTGGGTTCCAAACAGAGCAGTAAGGAATACCCATTTTGGGACCCTTTTAAGTTAATATTATTTTGATTTCATATAAGACCAAAACATGTTTGAACTACCAAATAATTCTCATTAATTTGGTGGTAGGCTGTGGTAGCTTGATCGAATCTTCCGTCGTACGGATTAACCAGACCAAGACACAAGAGTTGGAGAGAAGGAGCCTAGCTTTCATATTTGTACACAGAGAAAGAGACTGCATTTTTGGTTTATTCTTTCATCACAGTCCTGTGATTATATTTATTATATACACCTAGCTAGCTACATGTATGTGGGTAGTTGCTACGTACGTTTACGTGTACATTGTTTTCACAAGTAAAGTCTTACTCCTTATAATCTATATTACACGTTTTGTATATACATATTTAAAAAAAAAAAAGTTCAATTGAGAAAGGACCAATGGAACATCGCGGCAATTGTTCTTAATTAATACTAAATATGGGACCAAATGTTGGAAGAATAGCTTCCTCTAAGTGGTGGGCCTGCCCACTATTTAAATATGGGACTAAAATGTTGGAAGAACAACTTCTTCAAAGCGGTGAGTCCGCCCGCTATTTATCCAATGGTACTTTCATTCCTATTGGGTTTGGCTTTGGGTACTCTCATTCCCTATTTGTCCAATGGTACTTTCATTTCCATTGGGTTTGGTTTTGGGTACTCTCATTCTCTAAAGTGACGTCCCCAGGATTTGAACTCATGACCTATTGGACAAGAGGTATCCTGGTAACCACCACGCCATTGGACTGTTTTATAAAACTGAAACTTTTAAGACTTTTTAAAAATAAATTATGGAATTTTTCGTCCTGGTGAAATTCTCCTTTTGCCACTAGCCCAGGTTTTGAGTCGTAACAGACTCCCTATAGCATCAACATATTTTGTCGCTGGTATAGACATATTTTTTAATATATATATATATATAAATTAATACCTATAGTCAAGATAAATATCATTGCTATATATGTTATATATTTTAATTAGTTTAATTAATTTAAATTAATTCTTAAATAATTACTTTTAAAAGATAAACAATAAAGTTATACCCACAACAACTAAACTTAATACAAAAAAAGATACAAAAAAATATTAAACCTCTAAATCAAAGTCAAAAATTAAAACTAACACTCTTAAACAAATGTATTCCATACTCTAAAATCAAAACATTAATAAATTTAATAAACCAAAATATATATATTTCACAAAAAAATATATTCAACCTCAAATCAATAAATGCTCTACAAAATTATAATAGAAAATCCACATAATCATATAAATTCCCAAAATATTTAATCATCATATTTAAAAAATTAATTAAACTACATTAGAATTTAGGAAAATTTACCTCTCTAATGAAGAAAAAACTTGAAATCGATAATAATACAAACCTGAATAAACAATTGATCAAAGAAACCGACAATGTTTAGTATTTATAACAAAAGATTTATATAAAAACATAAAAGAAAAAAGAAAACTGTCTATTTATAGGTATTGTTTTGTCCCAATTAAAATTCATAAAACGAAAAAATTTATGTATCTGTAGGTATTATTTTATCTATACATAAATACATAGGGCACCAATCCAGTAATTTTTTTTTAACCTATCTATAGGTATTGTTACACATTATTTAATATTTTTCTCTCTCCACTTTTTACCATGAAAAGACGTATGTAATCAATTTCAATTGGGCAAATCGATACCTATATATACATTAAAAAAAAAACTCTAATGGATTGGTGCCCACATATATATATATATATATATATTAATGAAAATAATAAACACGTTGCTCATTTACATTATAAGTTATTCTTTTTCTGAGTTGTGAAATAATCTCTTGTTTGAGCATAAAAACAAGGTAAATTAAATTTCAGACTGTTGACGTATTATACAAGCGGTTATCAAAACCATGTAATGAGCATTAAATGCTCTATGCCATCCAACAAAACACGGTACAAACTGTGCATCAAATACATGTTAAATATATATATGGAGAAAACGTGTATAAGTGTGTATTACCCGAGTGTTAAATATAGTAAAAATTGGCAAAAATATGTATAGGGCTGAGGAATCTCACACTATAAATAGGAGTACTATTCCTCATTGTATATTATCCCAGAAAAGTGAGAAATATCAAGTGTTTAGTGAGAGTAAAATTGAAAGGTTTTATTCTTTGAGAGAGAGAGAGAAAAAATACAATTCTTTCTCTTGGGTGTATTCGGGGTCTGGGGTGTAAGTTGAGAGTGTTGAGTAGAAACACTTATAAAGGTTTTTTTTCTCCCAATAGTGAAAATCTGCAGCAGCTCCGTAGACGTAGCCAATTTAGTGAACCACGTTAATTTTGTATGTGTCTTATTTATTTATTTCGGCATTATTTTTTGTATTTATTTTATCGCTTCCACAATTGTTTGTTTATTGGGGAGGTTATTATCTAACAATTAGTATCAGAGATAAGGTTCGATTTAGTGGGAGCGATGGCCAGAGGTGAAGGATAAGGACCCGAAATTGACAAGTTCGACGGTATAGACTTCTCGCACTGGAGACTACAGATCAATGATTATCTGCATAGTAAAAAATTGCATTTACAGATCAGTGATTATCTGCATAGTAAAAAATTACATCAGCCTCTATCAGGGAAGAAACCCGAGAAGATGAAAAATGACGACTGGAAACTCTTTAAGGTGTTAGGCATAATCCGATTGACGCTAATGAAGAACGTTGCTCATAATGTGGCAGAGGAAAAAACTACAGCAGAGATGATGAGCATCCTGTCAGACATGTATAAGAAACCGTCAGCAAACAACAAGGTACATCTGATGAAGAAGTTGTTTTATTTAAACATGGGAGAAGGTGCTTCGATTGCAACATATATCAATGAGTTCAACACGATCATTTCTCAGTTGACTTCCGTCGAAATTAATTTCGATGATGAAGTTCAAGCTCTAATTCTTTTAGAATCTCTACCAAACAGTTGGGAACCAATGAGGCTTGCAGTTAGCAATTCTGTAGGCAAAGGAAAGCTGTAATTCAATGATGTTAGAGACTGAATTTCGGCAGAAGAAGTTCGCAGAATTGATTCGGGAGAAGGTGCATAATCGAGTTCTACTCTAAATCTCGAGGACAAGGGCAGGAGCAACGAGAAGAATTCTAACCGGGGTCATGGCAGATCCAAGTCAAGGAATAGCAGAGACAAGTTCAGATCCAGAAGAAGACCAGAATGTTAGAATTGTGACAAGACTGGCCACATAAAAAAGAATTGCAGAGCACCAAGGAAAGATAACAGCAGAAATGATGCGATGCCGTGACAGATGAGGTACAAGACGCTTTACTATTATCTGTAGATAATCCAACTGACTCTAGGGTTTTAGACTCTTGAGCTTCGTTTCATACTACTGCACACCGTGATGTATTGGAGAATTATGTCGCTGGTAATTACGGAAAGGTTTATCTAGCCGATGGAGAACCTTTAGATATTGTTGGTATGGGTGATATCCGTCTGAGGATGTCAAACGAATCGGTGTGAAAAATCCAGAAAGTAAGGCATGTACTGAGATTAATGCAGAATCTTATATCGGCGAGACAACTTGACAAGGAAGGACACAATGTGACCTTTACTGATGGCTCGTGGAAAGTTAGCAAAGAAGCCATGGTTGTTGTTCGAGGAAACAAAACTGGAACTCTCTACATAACTTCCAGTTGTAGAGATACATTGGCGACTGTAAATGCTGGTGTTGATTCAAGTCTATGGCACTGTAAAAACTTGGGCATATGAGCGAGAAGGGAATGAAGGTAATGCTGTCAAAATAAAAGCTACCAGGGCTGAAGTCAGTTGAGCATAGCCTGTGTGAAAGCTGTATCTTTGGCAAGCTGTATCAGTTGAGCTTTTCGAAAGGCGGAGGAGAACCGAAAGTAGCAAAGTTTAAGCTGGTTTATACAGACGCGTGGGGGTCATCTCCTGTGATATCCCTTGGAGGCTCAAGATATTATGTCACTTTCATTGATGATTCGAGTAGAAAAGTATGGATTTATTTTCTAAAAAATAAATCTGATGTTTATGATACATTTAAAAAATGGAAAGCCATGGTTGAGAATGAGACGAGTCTAAAAGTGAAATGCTTGCGGTCTAATAATGGGAGAGAATATGATAATGATAATTTCAAGAAAAATTGTGCCATTAATGGGATCAAGTTCGAGAAAACCATTCCAGAGAAACTTTAACAGGATGGTGTTGCTGAAAGAATGAACCCCTAAATGAACGTGCAAGGAGCATGAGATTGCACGCAGGGTTGCCAAAGACATTTTGGGCCGATGCAGTTAACATTACTGCATTTCTTATCAACAGAGGGCCATCAGTACCATTGGATTGCAGAATACCAGAGGAGATCTGGAGCATTAAAGAGGCAAATCTTTCTTCCCTGAAAGTATTTAGTTGTCTATCTTATGTTCATATAGACTCTGCGAATAGAAGTAAACTTGATCCCAAGTCTAAAAAATGTTTCTTTATTAGTTATCATTTTTGGGATGACCATAATCGGAAGATCATCAGAAGCAGGAATGTCATATTCAATGAGGAGGTAATGTACAAGGACAGGTTAGGCACCAGAGCTAACAGTGCATGTTCTGAAGTTAAAAAGACTGGGGTAATACCATTAAACGAGATCCCAGTAGATGAAATGAAGATTAATGATGGCAAGAAAGATCAAGAAGCTGTAGCTTCAGTGATAGACCCACAATCCCCAGTGGGTGAACTTAGAAGATCTTCCAGAATAATTCGACCTCCTCAAAGATATTCTCCAGTACTGCATTACATCCTATTGACTGATAAAGGCGAGCCAGAGACCTATGAAGAAGCGGTGCAATATGATGAGTCAACCCAGTGGGAGTTAGCCATGAAAGATGAGATGAATTCACTAGCATCCAATCAGACATGGAAGTTGGTTGAACTACTAGAAGGAAAGAAGGTGTTACACAACAAGTGAGTGTACCAAATAAAAGAAGAACATGATGGTAGTAAGCGGTACAAGGCAAGGCTTGTTGTCAAAGGCTTTCAACAGAAGGAAGACATCGACTATACTGAGATTTTCTCTCCAGTGGTTAAATTGACCACTATCAGTTCTTGAGTTGGTGGCTAAGGGAGACTTGCATCTAGAGCAGTTAGATATTAAGATGGCATTTTTTCATGGTGACCTGGAGGAAGAAATTTACATGAAGCAGCCACAAGGTTTGAAGTACGAGGGAAGGAGAAAATGGTGTGAAAACTTCAGAAGAGCATGTATGGCCTGAAACAGGCTCCAAGACAGTGGTATAAGAAGTTCGATGCGTTTATGAGTAACAATAGTTACTTGCGGTACCAGGCAGATCAGTGCTGCTACATGAAGAGATTTGACAATTATTATATTTTTTATATGTAGATGATATATTGATTGCTGGAGCTAGCATAGAGGAAATTGATAAGCTCAAGAAAGAACTATCAATGGAGTTTTCTATAAAGGATTTGGAAGCTACAAAGCAAATCCTTGGAATGCGAATTTCTAGAGATAGGGTGAATGGAAGTTTGAAGCTATCTCAAGAGGAGTATGTAAAAAAAGTGTTTAGCAGATTTAACATGGATGAAAGAAAGCCTGTAAATACTCCTTTGGCTAGTCACTTCAAATTAACTAAGGAGCAGTCACCCTCAACAGAGCAGGAGCGAGCTCACATTGTCAAGGTGCCTTATTCTTCTGCTATTGGCAGTCTTATGTATGCCATAGTGTGTACAAGACCAGATATAGCACATGCAGTGGGAGTTGTGAGCCGATATATAAGTAATCCGGGAAAACAACACTAGAAAGTAGTGAAGTGGATTCTCAGGTACTTGAGAGGCACTAGCAACATGGCCTTATACTTCAGAAAGTCAGATTTAGGTCTATAGGGCTATGTTGATGCTGACATAGCTGGTGATATAGACGGCAGAAAGAGTACCACTAGATATATGTTTACATTAGGTGATACGGCAGTCAGCGAGGTCTCAAAGTTATAAAAGATCATTGTGCTCTCTTCTACTGAAGCTGAATACGTTGCTATAACAGAAGCAAGCAAGGAGTTTATATAGTTGCAGAGTTTCCTAGAAGAACTAGGTCAGAATTATGGGAAGAGTACTTGGCATTGTGACGGTCAAAGTGCTATTCATCTGACAAAGAACCCTGTTTATCATGCTCGGATAAAGCATATACAGGTTCGGTACTATTTCATACGCTCAATTATAGAAGATGGAGTCATAACTCTTAAGAAGATTCATGTAGTCAGAATCCTACTGATATGTTAATGAAGACGGTGACCATTGACAAACTGAATCTGTGTTCGACTTTAGTTGACTTGCAAGAATAACGATGAGGAGATGAGCTTCTGGTTGATCGAGTGATTGAAATCAATCTTCAAGGGAGAAATTATTGACGTGTTATATACACGGTTATCAAAACCGTGTAATGAGCATTAAATGCTCTATGCCAGCCAACAAAACACGGTACAAACTGTGTACTAAATACATGTTAAATATATATGGAGAAAATGTGTATAAGTCGTGTATTGCCCGAGTGTTAAATATGGTAAAAATTGGCAAAAACGTGTATAAGACTGAGGAACCTCACACTATAAATGGGGGTAATATTCCTCACTGTATATTATCCCAGAAAAGTGAGAAACACCAAGTGTTTAGTGAGAGTAAAATTGGAAGGTTTTATTCTTAGAGAGAGAGAAAAAAAAATACAATTTTTTCTCTTGGGTATATTCGGGATCTGGGATGTGAGTTGAGAGTATTGAGTGTAAACACTTGTAAAGGTTCCTCTTCTCCCAATAGTAAAAATCTGCAGCAGCTCTGTGGACGTAGCCAATTTATTGAACCACGCTAATTTTGTGTATGTCTTATTTATTTATTTTGGCATTATTTTTCATATTTATTTTATCGCTTTCACTATTGTTTGTTTATTGAGAAGGTTATTCCCTAACACAGAACTCTCTCTTTTCAACATTAAAATTGACTTTCTTCCTCTCTTATATATATTCCTTTCCCCTGTTTAATTTTTGACGGCCCCAACTAACTTGTAACCAATAAATCTTAGAACAAGTGGTCATTGATACATAAGCTTGAGTAATTATGTCCCATACGTAGTTAGCAATCCTTCTTCATTACGATGCAAAAGACCACTTTGACAAGCTAAAAACTCAAAAGTAACTGATTTTATATGTCAACGAAAAGGTCTGTACCAGGCTAGCTACTAGCTAGAAGCAACGAAGCAACGCTATTTTTTTTTTTTTTTTTGCCATAACTATTATAACACCCAAAAATAATTGTTCAAAAACCTTCTTTACTAGTCAAATTATTACTAAACATTCATTTTCATTTAATAGACTTTTAATTTTATTATGAACATTTTATTTTAAAATAACAGTTAATTATTAAATTGAAGCTAAAAGATGAAAAGGTCTGCAAACATATATTGTAAATATTTACCACGGAACACGAATTTTATATATAAAATGTATATATAAAAAAAAAGGTTTGAAACTATAAAACGAAATTGGTTATTTTGTGAAATATAAGGTTGAAAAATTGATACTAAGCCTAAATTTCAGCTCGGTATGACAATTTTTTTGGGTTTCTAATACTTCTATCTATAAAAATAAAAAATAATTACAAACATACAGTGGGTTAGATTCTTTTTAGATTCTTTTTCCAACTTCCGTACAATTTTTTTTTAAAGAAAAATACCACTTTCAAAATGTTTTAGAAAAATACTATTTTTAAAATAGTTTCTAGTTACTAGTGTCTCAAAATTAGTTACCGGTTACCAGTTACTAGTTATATACTAGTTATAAATACTTTTAGTTACTAGTTACCAGTGCTCGAAATTTTGTTACCAATTACTATTTTAAAAGATGATATTTGTTTAAAAACTTTCTAAAAAGTGGTATTTTTCTAAAAAATAAGGTACCTCATCCAGAAAAACTTGATTCTACCGTTTATTTCCAATTCTTTTCAAAAAAAAAAAAGTCATATATTGCCTAATTTTTAAATTTCTTAAGGAAAAATGACTTTTTACGATAATTTTTCACGAAAATTGAAAAATCCTGGATTCTGAAATCGTTCGAAAAATCCTAGATTATAATTAGAAAAATACCATTTTTAAAATATTTAGAAAAATAATACTTTTTATTAATTGATGAGATATTTGAAGTCAGTCAAGTTGCCAGATCGGTTACCTCAAATAAATAAATTGGTTATCCCAAGTAACCCAATTGGTTACCTCGAGTACTATTGAAAAATACCAATTTCAAAGGAAAAAGTGGTATTTTCATAAATATTTAGTAAAAATGTTATTTATCTAAAAAAATTTTAGAAAGTGATATTTTTCTAAATCAATTCGGAATTTTTCAAAAAATTCAACCCATCTAGGATTTTTCAGGATTAAGTAGACAATTACCACTTTTTTCAAATGTTTAACTAAATTTAGCACCACTATTAGATTCTACCACATTTGGGAGGTAATTAGTCAAGAATCCATAAAGAATCTGTCAAGATTACCACTGACATCAAGAATCTGTCAAGAATCATCAAGATTGTCAAGAATCCATCAAGAATTTATCAAGAACCCGTCAAGATCGCCGCCAATGTCAAGAATCCATCAAGATCGTCAAGAATCCGTCAAAAATTCATCAAGAATTCATCAAGATCACCACTAACGTTAAGAATCGTTCAAGAATCCGTCAAGATCGTCAAGAATTCGTCAAGAATTTATTTTTAAAAAATGGTATGGTGGTAGATTTAATTAATAAAGAAAAAAAAAGTGGTATACAGCTAATTTATTCGATTTTTCAATTCTTGCTACTTTGAGCTTGGAATTTTGTTAGAAGCCCAATTTTTTTGTTTAGTAGTGTCATAAATTGTATGACAATGGATCACACAATTTGTAACTATAAAATTATGACTTTTCTATGGCTACTTAATAGTCATGAATTGTGTTATCCTTTGTCACACAAGATCACAAAATACTAAAATACTACTAGAAAAATAATTTTTCAAAACACTCTTAGAAAAATTATTTTAGTCAAAATTACTAATATTTATGTCAATTTTGCAAAAAATTGTTATACCAGGCTGAAATTTATGCTCAGTATCAATTTTTTGGCCTTATATTTCACAAAAGACCCAATTTTTTTTATTTTAATAGTTTCAAACATGTTTTTAATTTATGCATTTTATATATCAAATTCATGTTGTATGGTATATATTTACACTATATATTTACAGACCTTTTCATTATTTAGAATACCCAAAATTAAAAATTTCAGAATGACCTAATTTTCTTGAAAACTCCTTGATTGGTTACCTAACAGATTTGAAGAGGTAATCTGACTGAACATCTCAAGTACTTCGAGTAGTAAAAAGTCATATTTTTCTAAATAAATATCGAATTTAAAAATATCCTTTTTATTTCATAATTAATGTAAAGAAATAAAGCTAATTATACTCGGTTTATTTATTGGGTAAGTCAAATAGTAATTAAATTAATTGATATACTTAGGGCCTGTTTGGCATGACTTCTAAAGATCTTTTGGAGTCCAAAAGTTACTTTTAGAGGTGTTTGGATGAATTATTAGAAGATCTTTTTTTAATTAAAAGACCTTTTTAATGAAGCATGGACCCACTAGCTTTTTTAGGAAAATCTTCTTGAGCTTTTACTTCAGGAAGTAAAAGTTATCACAAACGGGCCCTTAGTTTATTAACTGATGTACCTAGACATACGCTCACCCCCCCTCCTCCTTTTTTTTAATCATTTAGAAGGCTACGTTTGTTTTAAAAAACTAGTCTTCAAAACAAACATCCACTTGCTAGTTTCCTCTTATCTTTATTTATTTATTGTTAAGAAGGAGGATTGTATTAGAGAATTCGTCTAATGATAAAAAATACAAATTGTTCAACTTAAATTTACATGGCCAAAATATCTTATAAGTTCTAGTTTTTCTTTCAAGGAATTTTGATATATATTGTAAAATAAAAAAAAATGAAAAATCCTAGATGGTCAATCATTCTGAAAAGTCCCTAATATGTTTAGAAACATACCACTGTTTAAAGTATTTAGAAAAATACCACTTTTTACCATTTTGAGGGTTACTTCAACTGAGTTGTATCAAGTACCTCAATCAATCGGACCAGTTACCTCAATTAAATTTGGAAAAGCCTATTTGAAAAAAAAAACTAATATTTTTCTATACAAATCCAGGATTTAAAAAGAAAAAAGCCCATATGGGGTTTTTCAATTTTTTGAACTTTAGGCGTGCATTTTTGTAAGAAGTCATTTCTTTTCGGGGCTTATAGAAATAATACCAAATTTTGGACTCAATTTAAGTAAATATCTATTTGTCAAATATTATAGCAAAATGTCCAATATATATGCTTATATACCAAGTGTAAAATTTTATATACCAAATATAAGAAATTATATACCTAGTATATTTCAATACAGTAACTGAAATTGGTAGATAAACATATCTAGCAAGTGTAAAAATATATATACATAGACATTTAGCTATAAAATTTGAAAAATAGACGTCTATTTAAGCAAATTTAAAATATTGATCATTCATCTAAATTTCTCTTTCTTTTTTGTCATTGATATTTCCCTAAAAGTGAGCCACCTAGAAGTGACATTTATCAAGATTTCCTTATACACATGTTTTAATAAAGACACGACAATCTATTGTTATTTTAAGTGGAGAGTACTGCATGATTTAAATAGTGGTATGTGTCTAACAAAAATGAAAAACCGATATATATTGTATTATATCATCCAATATATATAAATTATGGCCATATATATATATATTTATATGTAATCTTAAAAGAAAATTTTAAGTGGATAATCAATATTTTAAATTTAATTAAGTATATGTTTATTTTTTAAAT
Organism: Trema orientale; assembly: GCA_002914845.1. Classification (NCBI taxonomy): domain Eukaryota; kingdom Viridiplantae; phylum Streptophyta; class Magnoliopsida; order Rosales; family Cannabaceae; genus Trema; species Trema orientale. Next base: position 851,150 of record JXTC01000055.1, on the reverse strand, counting down.
TTTATAGCTAAATGTCTAAGTATATATATTTTTTTACTCGGTAGATATACTTATTTATCAATTTCAGTTAGTGTACTAAAATATACTAAATGTATATATTTTTATGCTTGGTATATAATATTATACATTTGATATATAAATATATATTCCGAACATTTTGCTATATCATTTGAAAAGAAAACAGATATTTCTTAAATTAGGCCCGAAATTGAATATTTTGCTATAAGACCCATCTTAAAAGCCGCCTCAACGTGGCATCTATCAACATTTCCTTGTATACATGTTTTTATAGTCAAGTAAAATCTCCGGGCAAAACAATCCCACGCCCGGGGAACATCCCGGTGATGAGTTTGATATTATAATCTTAAAAAGTAAAAACAACAAATTGTGGGGGAGCACTTATACCACATGACCGGGGAAAATGGATAAAATATGGGTCGAAACTAGAAATCGCATTAACGTAAAATGAGAAGAAAATAGCAAAATACATTTTTCTGAAGCAAATTACAAGACAAACAAATTAGCTGCTTCGCAGCTATTAAAGGAAGTAGTATCAATACAATGTGAAAGTAAATATAAATTAACTGATTACCTTCTCTTACAGAAAGCTGTTTATATATTTTTTTATAACATTACTAACTAGGACTCTATATGCTTTTTCCGTTGGATGGTAAGCATCCCAAAACACATAGTCTGTTTCATCCACACATGTGGTGTCGAATGGGTTACATAGTAGTGCTGCCTCTATAAGCCCAGTGCCACAACAGCCTTTTTTCGCGATCTTAAACCCTAAACATTAAAAAAAAAAAAAGAAAAAAAAGAAAAAGAAAAGAGAGGAAAGAGAGAACCAAACAATTACAACTCTGAAAAATATAAGTTAATTAATCAAAACTTTTTAAACATAACGATCGAACAAACTTACCGTATTGAGTAGGGTTTTGGATGATATCAAGTAGTGGATAATAGATATCGACATAGACAATTCTTGCGTCAGGGCCGATATTTGGCTTAAGGGAATCTAGCGATGCAGAGAGTTTAGAATTGAACAATTTGGCTGCTTCATTCTCTTGCTCATAACAATTTCTTTCTTTGCCTCCTCCTAAAGTTCGTTGAGATGGTACGCATCCAATAGGCGGTGCACCCAAAACTGCTATTCTTCGCGTCCCAAGTTCGAATAATGCCTTCCAATTTACAAAACCAAATTAGATCATAATCACATCACAAATGAATTATCAGAGAAATTCATCAATATTCTATTTTGGACATAACTACGTGACACATAGGAATTATCGAACAATCCATATACGTCAGTTAAGTTTTGCACCAAATCATAGAGATTCATCAGTATTTCGAGTTATCTTGATATACCATGATTTTAACCCTTAGACTGTTTTGATACTCATAAATGACATATACATATTGATTTTGCCTTATTTTCCATCATAGGCCAATATGTTTTTGCTTTCTTGTGTTTTTTGGTAGCCAGAATAACACTTTAGAATATTCAAATGCAGCTAAGGTAAAACAAAATGATGTGTTTTGTTTTTTCTTTTTAAGATTTCTTTTTTTTTGTGTGTGTAAATTGTGACAAGAAGTAACTAGAGAGTTACCTTCACGAATTCAGAAGCATGACTGACCATAAAGTCAGTGTAAGCAGGAACATCATATTGCAAGCTCCTCACACGGGCAGTAAAGTATGTATTTGCAATATCGTTACTGCTTAGTACCACAAAAATCACGCTGTTAGCTAGGATGAACTTTGTTCTTTCTTCTCCCGCTATTGCTTTCAACTTCTCTATGTATTCTTTGAACTTTTCCAATTGGTCAGTTAGTGGTGGAACAGCCTGCTTTGTCACGTAATATTTAACTTAGATTTTATAATAAAAACAAATGAAATTTATACCTTAATATATTTAAATGAAAAATGGATTTCACTAATTAGATTTTCAGAAGAACTTATCAAATGGTAAAAATAATGTACCGCGAGTTTTGACGTCAATGGATCATATCCTACTCCACCTACAGCGAAGCAGACACCAGTGAGGAGGTCTTGAGGTGTTAAATTTGGAGCCGCATATGGTGGCAAGAGCTCTTTAATTCCCAATTCATCCGCTGAGATTTGAAAATAAAATAAAATATCTAAACTGCTGTTTTTTATTTTTTTTTTATTTTTTGTATATAAAGTGTAACTAACTGGTAGGTCTTTTTTAGAATAATAATTATTGAAATTTATAACTAAAAATTATTTCGGGTTCAACTCACCTTCCTTTTCGAGAGATTTTTATAAATAGTAGTTTCTAGAGTAAGCATTTATAATTTAGAGTTGATTTAAAAATTTTAGAAAATTTAAAATTTACTTCACATATAAAAACTATTAAAAAACTTAAAACTATAAAATAAATGCCAAAAAAAAAAAATCAAGCACCAAACTGATCCACAACAATTCAAAGCCTAATCGTTTGGGGTTTTTCATGAATTGACCGATTTTGACACTTAAAATGTCGGTATAGTAAATTTGATTTAGTATATCAGTTGATGCTTAATATTAAAATAGATATATTCGATTATTTACTTATAGAAATAAAAAAGATGGATATTTACAAAAAGATGAGTATTAGCTCTACTTTCTTTTCTATTCTCATATGTAATCAAAGAATCCAAACATGTTAAGTACGAGAGTAAATCTGAAGCTTTACAAAAAGTGATTCGTAAGAAAAGGACATTAATTATGCTTTGGTCTTTTGAAACATTATTAAAAGTAAAGCCTCGTAGTTCAGATTATAAAGGTTTGCTAGTTCAGGTTATAAAGGTTTGCAGACATATGTTTCAGAGCTTAATAATATCCACAAGCCCAAGGAACAAATTCATCATAAAAGTATAAAACGACCCTTTTTTTTAAGGTCCTATATCTATACAAATTCTAAATTTGTTTCCATAAATCGAGGAACTATCTCCGATTAATGTCAAACTGGTTCAACAAGAGAAGAAGGCATAAGTTTCAAACGGAAAAATGGAAACAAACAAATCAAGAGGGCCTTTTCCACCCTCATAAAGGGAAACAAAATGAGAATTATTATATTGTAGCTCAAGGGACCACAATGCATTGGGAGTCAGGAAGAAACAGTTGAGTTTATAATAAATAGTAACTGCAGCATGTTTTATACAAGAATCTAATATTTGCCTTTTCACTTTTTCTAATCATAAAATCTGATGATAGCTCCATAGTCTCGCTACCACGTCACAACAACTAATTTATGACCTCCACCTAGCAATATTTCCAAGGTTTATAAAACCCATTTATATGTAATTTTAATGTAACATTAACAAATTACAAATGAACATGTATTCCAAAATCCATGCACATTGACCTGTCAATACCTCAAAGTCAAACATATTTTATAGAAATGCCAAAACATCATGTCAAAAACATAGATCACATACGCACCCTTTTCAATTTTTTCTTTTTTATAAATCACGGGTATCAAAGAAATGCCAATTTTTGGTCAAGTAAGAAAAATTTAAAAAAAAAAAAAAAAGTAGCAAGTGTGATATCATATGACCAGGAAATTGTCACGCATAAAATAAAGCTATATCTAGAGAGAAAAATTTCAAACCTAAGAGGTCCGATGGAACCTTTCCATTTGAATATCTTCCAGTGGGTTTTCCTCCTCTGAAGTCACGACCGTAAGGAGGGAAATTGGACCTCGCCGGCGACAAGAGATTGTTGTTGTTATTGCCCGTATCGACAATTGAGTCTCCGAAAACAATAACGGCTGGAACAGTCTTATTGGCCGGTATCTTAACCCGAGCTTCGGTGGTGCTACTCCATAGAAACACATGAACACAAACAAGTAAAAACGACACCGTAGAGGGATATCGGCCTTTCATTTTTACTTTTGCTCTATAATATACTATCTATGCGCTTTCAAAATAATAATATACTATCTATGCTTTGGAGAAGTCTTCTGTTTTCTCCCAAGTACTCCTAAATTTATTATGGGTGTAAGAGGAAGCAAAGCAAGTAAGAAATTGTTTTCTCTTTCGCCCAGTATGCCTGACAACTAAAAGCTGTTCAGTTGGAGTCATTTAATAGAGAAACATAAATATTATTATTATGATTTTTTTTTTCCTCCCCAATTTTTGGGCTGGAAAGATAAAGCAATATCTAATTACTATAACTAATGTCGTTGTCACCAAGTAAAAGTAGGTCTCTTCTATTCCTCTCTCTCATAAAAATATAAGTATGGCAGATGAGTATAGTGTATGCTTTCAACCCTTGAAAAGAAAAATCAAGGAGTACACGATAGTGGAAATGAGAGCACTTTTTCTCTCGTTTCTTTATTATCGGGAAAAAAAAAAAAAAAAAAGAGAGCACTTTTTCTAAACATAAACTTCTTTGGCACTATTTATGAGAACACACTGTGAAGGATTTTTTTTTTTTTTAAAAAAATCATTTTTTCTTGCTTCAATTTCTTATTCTCGGGAAAGGATCTTATCCATATGAAAGAAAGAAGATTTATAATGCATGTAAAATAAATAAATATATCGGTGTGATTTGAGGTAGATTGAATGTGACGATTCACTTTTAATAGTGAAGACATAGATACAAAATTTAGAGGGAAAAAAAAAAAACTAGTGGGGCAAATTATAAATAATTTATGTTATATATCAATATACTAGAATAGCATATAACCTAATTAAAGTTCGTGATGACATAGCTCAAAAAGTCAAACCAATGAATGGTAACGGTAAAACAGTTCAAGTATTTTACTGATCATTCAGTTATTTTTATAGACTATAGGTACCAATCTAATAGGTATTTTTTTAACCTATTTATAGATATTATTTTATCCACTTAAAATTTATCATGTACGTCTTTTCATAGTAAAAGGTAGAGAGAGAAAGAGCATTAAATAATATATATTTATTGTTATTTTTTTTCTAATTATTCAAATTATGATAGCTATTAAAAAATGATCTAACGGCTAGGAAAAAAAATACTTATCAGAATTATGGCCTATATATATATATTTAAAGAGCTCTCACATTAATTTTAGCACGGAACAAATATTCTTATGCTATAATTTGTTAAGTAGAGTAATTGAAAAATCAACAGTTGAGCAGAGCTGATTATTTTATTTCGTTTTTTCTTTTTCTAGTCATCCAAACAATATTCTAACTAGTTGTGTCCCCGGATGTGGAGGAATCATGAGGGGAATATAAGATCAAATTGATCATGTTTTGTTAAAAGTTACAAAAATAGATACAGCACTAAAATGTATAGTTCTAAATCATTTATGTCGAAATAGAATCAAGTTTGTTTAATGTATTGTCATTTATGAGAAAAGAAACAATCAAATAAGCTAACCAAATATCTAACTAATTATAATAATGTTGTCAGCAGAAGCTATCCCATGTTTCTCTCTCGTAATTNCCTTTTGATTAGCTTCGTTCTTCAAAATGAAAATGAAGAAGTTGTCTGACACAAAATTACACTTTTCTGTATTTTTTTTTCATGATTAATAGTCTACCACTTTTAAGAAACATACAATTAATTCGTTGAAATTACGTGGTTTCTACTCGCATTGCTAATAATTGACCTGTTTCTTAGCTAAATGAGTTTATGACATGTTAAACAAAAAACGAAGATAGCACGAGCCATCTAGAGCAGCGAAAAAGAGAAAATCAGGGCATATGTTTGATGAAAAATAAATTTTATTGCTTTACATTTTAAAAGTGCAATAAAAAGTCAAAATCTTCTTAAAATGTTACTTAAGAAAAATCTTATTAATACGTTTTTTTTCTTCTATATTGAAGAGAATTTTCATTAGATGTCTAAAACAAATATTATTGAAAAAAAATTTAGAACAGTGCCACTTTTTATTTCTAAATTTTTTATATCTACAATTTTTTTCCATAGATATATAATTTGTTACACTTTTTCCTTGTAGAATGTCCCAGGATTCTATATTATAGTCACTCTTTTTCTATGCTGAGTCTCTCTTTCCCTCTTGCAGTCTTGGTGGTAAGGGTGTGTAAGCATCTTGCCCAAGGTCACTGGCTCGAGGGATATAAAGAAAGAGAGAGTTTCTCTTTTAAAATTTAATTTCTATAGGTTATTAAGTGTACGTCATTTGGCTACTTAACCCAATATTATTCCGTCAATAACAATAACCAATAAGCCACGCACCATTACGGGCACATGAATTCCATTATTTAAGAAAACACTTTTTACAAAAAAAAAAAATAAATAAATAAATAAAGAGAGTAAATAAACACACAAATACAGGTGTGGAATTTACCAAAAAATTCAAATGGGCCCCGACACACTTATTAGTGAAGTACCTATACTTGCTCATTAGTATCTCACGTTTCAATGTTATTGCAAAGCACAGTAAAATCTAACGTCAACCAATGAAACATAAAAATAGAAAAGATAATGAATTTAGCACTTTTTTAGCATTTTTCAAAAACATATAAACTTACCCAAAGATTAAGCAGTGTTCATCAATTCATCACGTGTGGCCTATAAAAAAGTGCAGGGTACTGACCAAGGAAGTAGAGGCCGGCCGGTTAATCTTAAGCTTTTGAAAAATGTATTTATGTGATGAGTCATGATCCGTGTGCGTCCTATATACAAATATTTATTTCTTGTAGTAGCTTCATTTTGCGGGGCAACTTTCAGAAATGCCAGGAGTTGGCAACAATGAAAATTTAAAAACGAACACTAGTAGTTTCAATAATGTCTTTACACTGTTTGACCTTTGCAATAAGAGCTTTTAGGACATTAGTGGTGCTGACTCTAATAAAGCTATGCGACTCACACCCGTGAGTTCCATAACTTTATTAGAGTGTGTACCGAGCACTATTATAAAGAAAGGGAATTGGATAATACTAATATGGTAAATTATGCTTGGTGAAAAAGACTAATTTGCTATGCAAAATATACTAAATTTTTGGACAAAATATTATCGAATTGTGGCCTTTAGGAGCACGACCAATATCGTAAAGATTTAAAAATGATCTATTATTTTATTGCTTAATTATATCATTTATGTCCAAATATATCAGTTTATATTTTGAAATAAAATATAATATTTGGCATAATTAACCTTTTTTTCTTTTCTTTTATTTTTCGATAAAAATAAGTATCTCCAAACATAGTTAGCAATTTTATGTGTAATACCAGTACTATACACGTACATAGGTATTTTTCAACTGTACAGCCAAATTATGTACTTTTGTCAAATATATTTAAAAATATTTGTACCGGTTTTATGTTTACCATCCCCGTCCCCATTATTATTTTACTATACCATCCCCGCATCATTCACCATTTTATTTGGTGCGGAGCAATTTCGGAGAATCCCCATCGAGGATCGGTTTCCCCATTGGTATATCGGGTCCCCGTTTGGAATCGTCATATTGTATAAATTAAACAATTCTATATTAGTTCAAATCTTTTAAAAGTCTAATTACATCAAAAAATAATGAAAATTAAAGTTAACTTTATTGAAAATTCTAATTTTAGACCTAAACAACTAAAAAACACATTCAAATAAAACTTTAACATATTAGAATTGTCAAATATAAAATATTTAATACTAAAATCATATAGCATATCACATAAAGCTAACACAATCCCAGATAACTCAAAAAATATTAGTATATGACTATATATTATTATATCTTTTTTCTTTTTAAAAAACATCTACTTGAANAAATATTAAACGGGGAATCCCCGCCCCATGCCCCGTACCATTTATAACGGTGAAAGCCCACCCCATTCGGGCCGGAGCATCACGGTGCACCACCCCATTCGGTGAAATTGACATTCTTATACTTTTCATTAAAAACATATTATACAATATACATATCTTTCAGCCATATAAAATACTCCTCACTAATTTTATTTTCTTTATTTGAAATTTTATTTTTTCATTCAAATTCAATTATTTTTTATCCCATTAACTTTTTTTGTTATTATTTATCATGTAATACTGATGTTATTTTGAATAATCAAACACATACTCAATTATCAAAAACTAATATTTATTTTTTTTTTGATCAGTCACGTTAAAGTTAGTGAAAAATGAATATTTTTATAGAAAATTTTTTCAATAGAAAATTACACTTTTTATTGGCATATTTATAAATTTATTTTTCAAAATTAAAAGTATTATACACGTATAAATAAATCTACGAATTTTTAACATACACATTTTTATTCCGAATTTTTAAAGTATTTTTGACAAAAAGCTTGAATTATACCGTCCGTATCATTAGCCGTTTAATTCTCATTCCTTATTTTACTAACTATATCTCTAATGGCATGTTTACTAAAGAGTAATGGGAATGGTGTATGGGTAATGATTCCCATATAAAGATTTACTAAAATATGAGAAAGGAGAAAATATGTGGAGCCCATACAAATTTAGGAGAAAAGAATAGAATACTTCTCCCATTAATACCCTAAGGAGTCTGATTACCCGTAAACACTCCTTTCCTCTTTTTTAATTATTAAAGTTGTAAAATACAATTTTACTCCAAAAAATCTATCTATTTTAAATCGTACTTGTATTTAAAAGGACAATTTAGTAAATATAACACATTCCAATTACTTTTCCTGGGTTAGGTAAACAAATGAATAGTATTCTAATAAATACGATTCCCATTCCTACTAGTTTTAAGTAAATAACATACTATAAATAATGATTCTCATACCTTTATATTTTATTCCTATTTATTTCTCTTTTTATTTATTCCGATTACGATTACAGTGAAGTAAACGTACCATAAATAGAGAAGGAATACTAAATAATGAAATCTACATATCAAATAATAAAACTTATGAAATTCACTTGTTAAACATTGAGACATAAAAAATTTGCATTTAGCATTAATTATTGACATACAAAATAGCTCAATCGGAAAATACTCATTTAATAGGGTTCACCTCTCCCACCTTCCCCTCTACAAGTGGCAGTATTCTTGCTGTGAGTTAGGTGGCCCGCCAACCAAAATAAATTAGAAATGGTTATCTTTTATTTTAGAGCAGAACTGAATCAACTTATCGTCTTCGTGTAAAATAGTATTTTTTTTTTCCTTTAAATATTTATTTTATTTAATTGGTTGCCATGTCTTTTCCAATTTACTTGTTGTCCATAGAAAATTAGAAAAGCCTTCAATGAAACGTACTGTGCATGATTTCATTTGATCTTCATGCTGCCAGTCTGCCACAGATGAAGCAGCTCTTGCGCATTGTATTTTATCGTGTTCCTAACATCCTAGTATATTATATTATTGCATAATTTAAATTAATATATTATCTCTTAAAAAATAACGTATGTTTATCATGTGGAGGTGGAGCGCCAAAGCTTTGAAACCATAATGTATTATATATATTTTTAAAAGGACTTCAGAAAGATAAAAAGGGAAATTTTGGAAAAGGAACAAGGATAAGGAGGATATGTTTCTTCCACGTACAAAGTATTTTGTCCATATGAATATATATGTTATAAAAATTTGTTTGCGTGAAGACTAGGAAATTATTGATGGAAAATTATTGTTTCCTCCACGAAATTGTATTATTGATATTGCCTTGCCAGGTAAGAGATTGAAGAGGTGAATTGGGTTACCTATTTCAGTAAGTACCATAATCGGTCCAAATAAGTCAAATATGACAGCACACTAGCTAATAATTCTTGGCACTCATATACTAGTCATGCACCGTCACTAAATAAAGTAGAGATTATTAAAGTCGCTAAATACAAATTAAAATCCTTCAAATTGCCAACTTGATATGCAGGCTTGGGTAGTCTGCCCTTTCTAAATTAATTGCTACAAGGTGTTAAGTATGCAATTTCAAATCTAGAAAAAGGATGTTTGACGTTTTCCCATCTAATTATGTTCATCAGCTCTAGTTTTTCTCCAAAAACTAAATATATCATGGTCTCCTTTCTTAAGTTTTGAGGTCACCAGACAAAAATCATAAACCAAAAAAAAAAACAAAAAAGCAGTTCTCAGTCACTTTCCTATATGAGCCATACTATGCACAGATGCGTTTATTTGTGTAGGTTCATGGAGGGATTTACCATAATGGACGGTCAAGGTGCGATAATGTTATATATGTAGTGGTTAAAATGGGAGTTACCCATCACCTATTAACTCCTCTTATTGCCTCTTCGTAAAAACTGAAAAGAATACAGAGTAATTCATGTCTTATATGAGAAGGTCCTTAGTCTAACAAGGTTTTTAGTATGTGATGAGTTTTCCATCGAAATAGACCTTGGATAGACTAGACACATTTATCTAGAATGTTGTGTTATTCTACTTGTAATATATAGAATATTCAGTGTTTAGAGTTTTTATTGCAGTCACTGGAGGTAAGAGATATATGGCTTCCCCTATTTGAAATTTTTTTTGACTTCTCAGTAAGACTTTCACTACATGGAAGCTCTTCGAGGGAAAGTCTTCAACGATATGGAAACAAGATTAAAACACCACTGCAAGTGTAACTAAATACAAATTTTTGCAGTGAGACCGAATATCTGGAGTTCTACAATATAATCTGATTGTGATTAATTGGGAAAAAAAAAAAAGAAACTATCATCATGGCTCCTATTTAATTTAAACTTGTTCATATATATTATTGCCACTTAATTTTAAAGAACCGACCCTTGTCTTATAAACTTCTCAATTCTCAAAGACAATCAGATCGTGAATTTATCACCCCTAGATTACAAATTTTTTTTAATTAAGAAATTTGGATATCAAATTATTTTAATAGTAACTTATCAATTTTGTGGTTGTGAGTTTGGCTAATTGATAAGTGATAACCACACTCCACAACACTCATCTCCAACATTAAAGATTAAAGGTTCAAATCTCCTACACGTTAAACAAACCTAAATTCCATCACCAACTATATTCTAGTAAACTTTTTTTTCCCCGTAAATAGGACCACTGCTGTATATGGAAAAATCGGATTGAAAATGAAGGAGTGAATAGCTACTGAATTTGAAAAGGAACACGGCTCAAATCGAGGAAGATCTGATCAGTTAGCTTCATTTATGAAACTTTAATTTATTATTTACCTTTTAAAAGAGGAAAAGAAATGTAAAACATTTACCTAAATCTTCGAGTTTGGGTCGTTTAGTATTTTTTTAGATTATTCCCGTTTATTTTTTTTAGAATAAAAGGATCCAGATTATTCCCGTTTTAGTACCTCAGATATAGCCAAACTTTACTTTTTTTTTCCTCAAAGGTCCTACTAAACAAAATGGAATCGATAGACTATATACATAACAAATCCCCATGTTCTCATTATAATAGGAGAGAAAACCATTGCACTATCATATGTGATTACAACAAAAGGAGAGTCTTATAACTATGAAATAATAAACAAAAGCACTTGGAATGAATTATAAGTAAAATTGCAAATCCAAGTTCGTATAATTACCATTTTGCAAGAAACTTTAATCTCCGTTGGGCTTTAGCCCGAACACGAGTTATCCTATTATTGTGCTATTAATCATGCAGATAACATGGGTGAGCAGGGGCAGAGGGAGGACCCACTTGCCCTCTCTCAATTTTTGAATATTAAATTACATATGTACTTTTGTGAAAATTTAAGTTATGCTGATATGCTCTCACTTAATTTTATGTATCGAATATGGTATAGCTACACTTTTTTAGTTACATTTTAAAAATATGTTGTTTCTGAACTTAATAAGTTTTTTGGAAATAAATAAATTTTAAGAACTCAATTAAACTCATTTTAAAAAGGGATGAAATTATCAACATAAAAATTGGAAAAAAAATAAGTACGAACTTGACTTAGTAATCATGATCAGCCTAGTCGGGGAAAAAATTATGGCTCCACTACTGTGGATTGAGGACCCAATCAGCCATATATGACTATACATATATTCGTATTTATTATAATTTGATTTCTATTATTATTATTATTATTATTATTATGAAATGGAAAAGGAGTGGTGTCCTCAATCCTCACGCTCTCCTATCTTGCCTCCATTTGGACAAAAAGATCCCTAGACCCACCGGTGGAACAACAAGACGTCTGTTCCCGTGTTTTCGTATGTCAGTAAGAATACAGGGAGCCCACTCGTTAGAGGGTACATTCTTGGGATGAAAATCGAGCCCATATACATCTATTGAAGCTCGATTGCCTGACTTACTAGAAGCAAAGATTCCGAATAAACGCCTTTCTTATTATTATTATTATTATTATCTTCTGAAGGTGCTAGTTGGTTAGCTGCTAGGGCACGTGCTTTATTTCGACCCAGCGAAAGCTTAGGATTTACGAACAACATAATGTGGGGGTTCACCAGTACTTCCACCCGCTTTAAGAAGGCCGAGTGTGTCGGCCACTTTGGCAGGCCCCGCTCCACATAATACATATGATCTTATACTCTACTTTTTTTCTTTTCCTTTTCCCCCTCTTTATTTATTTTATCTTATTTTGGACCACCAAATTTTAAATGTTACAAAATCTTCTAAACCCTTTTAATTTCTCTCAGAGATTGGTTCTTGTTTTCTGTCTTCGGAGTGGAAAGTATTAATTGCTGCAATCAAATCGTGTTCCTACTCTATCTCGGCTCTCCTATAAATAAAAAATTTAAAAATAAATTTATTTTTTTTATATTATCTATTTTTTCTTATATTATCTAGAGTTTCATGAATGAAATTTTTACTTTTCGTGAATATCGATATAGTTACAAATATGCCATGTCTAGAAAACATTTTGTGTGCGTAAACATACATATTTGTGAGGGGGAAAAAAAAAAACATCAGAAAAACCGTAACAAGTTTTTATGTCATACTAATAAGAGTAAGGACGACTGAGTAACGACTGAGTTTGTAATGGTCATGTTGTTCTCTTGTTATTGTTTTGGGTTGTGGGGAGCCTATGCATAGAGATTGGATTTTATGAGATCTTGAAGTTAAAATTAGAATAGTTGGTGTGATGTTGATAGATAACCATGCAAGACTTAAGTAAACTTTGGCAATTCATTCAGTTCAGTTAGCTGTCTATTTTAAACTATTAATTTGGCACTTCATTATCATCATCATCATCGTCATCAATAATTTTGGTTTGATCCTTCTTCCACAACATCATACATCGATGATCCATCCAAGTTTTAAATACCCGTTCGTCAATTTCTCTCAATAAAAGATGACTTGAAAGCAAAAGAAAAATTAAAAAAATATACAATTTACGAAGGCAAAAAGCCTAAAACTTTATTTTAATTGGCGCATTAGCTAAGGAAAATAAAAAATAAAGGATTGTTATTATTTTTGGGTACTTCTTAGGGGTTTTGCACTCGTTTATGCTATCTTTGGTAGAAAGGAGAAGGGAATGAAAGAAAAAATTTAAGAAAAAAGTGGAAGAAAACTAAAAAGATGGGTTGTTTGGTAGGAGGGAAAATGGAAAGAAAAGGAAAAAAAGGAAAGAAAAATAGAGGGGAAAAAAAATAGTAAATCTTACACAAATATTTTTCCCCCCAAAATGAAGAGAAAGTGGGAAGGATAAGTTTTTTTTATCAATGTGTGAAAGTGAATTTACTAAAATAATTTTATACATTAATTTTAAAATTTTAATAAAAATAGCAAAATAATCATTTTAAAATATACTAATTTTCTTTCCTTCCCACGTACCAAACAACAATAAAAAAAAAATATTTCTTTTTCCATCTTATATATTTTCTTTCTCTCCTAATCTTTCTTTCCCTCCTACTTTTTTTCTTCTCTACCAATGAAAGCCTTAGAGTTAAATAGTAGTATTGGTCTCCCCCAGCACAAAAAAGAATAGAAATAATTTTCTTATTCTTGTCAATTACGTGTCTCACTAGTCACTCCAAACCGAAAAAAAAAAGAAAAAAGAAAATGCCAATTACGTGTCAAGCTCTTCAACATAGACCACGCGCAACATCATGCGGACCGGTCCTACGTAATACGCGCAAGTGTAACTACCCGTTTGTTGGGTTTGTTGTAGGTTGTAGCATTATCCACTTATTGGGGTAAAGCACTTTATGCATGAATCTTATTAATATTCGAAACATAATCTATCTATGTTGTTTTCGTGGCATAACTACGAACAACACATCTTGAAGAATATGGTGCATCAGCATCAGTGTAGGTTTCAACATCATTATAACGTTATAAGTTTCGATTTCTCAAATTCCATTTTTTACGTCTGATAGTACCTAATATTGCTACTAAAATTGATTCTGCATAAACTATTAGATCGGGATAAATTAGACATTTCAGATACTAGTAGCATTGTCAATCAGAAAAAAGTCTAATTTATTCCCTTGTTGTTGGAATAATTAAAGTTTTGTACATTCAAAATAGTTACATGAGATAACATATACACGTGTAATACTCCTAAAGGTTGTAAAAGAGTTTGAAAGCCCAATGGGCCGGTCAGGAAAAAAGTGTGGAAAAAATGACATGGATAGGACTGACTTGGGCTGAAATGAGTTTTTTCTTTTTTGTGCATTTTTTCAAAAAAGAAATTTTTAGAAATTTCATTGACTTCTTGATCATTGGTCAAGAGCTTCTTGACTATCAAAAAACGTTACTTACGATTTTTTTCATGGTTAGGTCAATACATTCTTAGTACTCTTAAAAATGTCATTTTTAAAAGAATGCACAAAAAAGTCATTTTGCCCAAATTTTGTCCTACCTAGGTCTTTTCTCAAAGAAGTGAGGTCCGACTTAGACTTGAATCCAAAAAACTGTCGAAAAAAAAAAAGGAAAAACCATAATAGTTTCATGGGATGACAACACAAAAAAACATTCATTTTTTACTTTTTTTTTTTTCAAAAACTAACTTAACAATTAAATTCTGCAAAAGAAATAAAGAATACCCTAATATTTGATTTCTCTACAAATATGTACTATATGATACCCAATTAACTGATTTTAATAGTAAAAAGATAGTACCCTTATTAACTTATTTTATCTCTTCTTTCAATTATGATATATTAACCCATTTATTGTAATTGTTTTTAGCTCAGTTCTTTTGTTTTTTAAATGAGAGGTAAAAAAAAATATTAATCATAAAATGTTTTCTAATAATATATTAGTGTTTAAATGCTTTTAATAAGTTAGTAAAAGATAAATCTGTCTTTTAATTTGCTCATCATACAAAATTGCAAGATCTTAAAATATTATTATATTATTTTACAAAATTCAAAAGTTATGTTAGTTCCCCCCCTCCCCCCCCCCCCCAAAAAAAAAAAAGAGTAAAACATCGGGATATTTTTTTTAATATAATTATCCCTAGTTTTGTAACAATTTTCTTTAAAAAGAATTGCCAAAAACTGCAAGGAATTTAATAACATCCTCCAGAATTCCTACCCGGCCTAATTACCTCCTGTTCTTAGCGTCGGGCTTGGACCTTAGAGTTTTTAGTATGAAGTATGAACATCCTTTCTTGTATTCTTTTTAATCTTAATTTAACCTTAACAATTTTTTTGAATTATTAACTTTTGAATAAATTACCAATATTTATGTACAATCTTTATTTTGATTCTCTTATGGGTGGCTCTATTGTCACCCCCATTTTTTCCTCTTCCCATTCCCTTTTTAATTAAATAGTTATTCTCAAAAATATCCTTTAGTAAATTGACATGAGCAACCTCATATATTATTAAATAATAGAAGACTAATTCTTAGCGCACCTCTCACATACCAAATAAACTACTTACAAAAATTACGTCAGGTAAAATAAATTAAAATTTAATTTATACGATTTGATTTCTATGATAAATTATAGAATCAAAGATTTTATTCTATTAATAATTTTGGTTGTAATAAAAAATACAGCAGTCCTAAGAGATTGAATTTTTTTTTTTTTTACCCCTTAACTTCATTCATAAATGCATTTTTAAAATTATTGTTAAGATAATTCATATAAAGTATATGTAATTTCTTAATCGTACAATTTTTTTTTTAAAGAATGAATCACATAATATACGTGATTTCTTGATCGGATATATAGAATATATATTAACAAAAAAGATAATTCATATACATATTTATCCTAATTAATAAAAAGTGTACGATATATATACTTTTTAAGGATAAATCATTTTTTTCTTTCTTATTTTAGCATTTTTTTTCTTTGTCGATACACTCTCTTCTTTCTCTAAATCAGTTATCTCAGAACGAATGTGATCCTTGATGTATAAATAAATTTCATCTTAGACTCCTTGTGATCTTTTACCATAAAATCTTTATTCTTTCTATCAATTCCAATTTTACCTCTTCCTAAATCCACTAAAATTGTAATGGATAGTAAATTATTAAGATAGTGTGAAAAGAATTTAAAAAAAAAATATTTACCATTGGGTATTTTTATACTTAACTAAAAATAAAAAGGTGTATAAAAAAAATTTTCAAAACTTTATGAGGGTTTAATTAGAAGAGTAGTAAAGAGAGGGAAAAAAAAGTTGACAATAGAGCTACCGTTCTCTTATTTAGGTTTCAAAGCCTAGTAGGCCTAAACTCGACCAAATCTGAAACTTTCTTCCCCAGCCAAAAAATTTCACCCCAATAACCCTCAAATTTGGAAATTGAAAAAAGAAAAAGAAAAATAAAAATACGATGTAATAACACTATATTTGAGGAAACTGGAAAGACATGAGTGAATAGTAATGTAAGAGATAATCTTATATGAATGCGAAATACAAACTCTATTACACTTGAGGAGGGAAAACCAACATATATTTTAAATCATCATAGCTCGCCAAAACCAATTTGTTCAGACATAATTAATTACTTGACAAAGTCATATATAATTAAGTGATGATCAGATGAAGCTGTTGACATATTTCTTGAGAAGTTGAGGAACAAGGATCTTGTAAGCTGCTTCTGAGGGATGATAACTATCCCAAAATATACGGCTCGATGGATTTTCACAAGGTGGTGTCAACGGGTTACATAGTATTGCCACTTCCAGTGCTCCTGTTCCACAGCACCCTTTGTCCACCTGATCGAACCCTGAAAAGATATCAACAAAAATAACTACATTATAAGGAAACAATAACCCCAGAAAAAATGATTAATTAATACGTATAATTATTACTACATATGCAATATATACATATATATATATTCTTCTGAGTGAGTAGTTAGAAAAATTTTGGTTAATCTTTCTGAGTGAGTAGCGAATTTCTTTGCAATTAATTAGTATTGAAGCAAAACATACCATAGTTAATTCTACAATGCATTAGTTACTAATTGTGATAAATTTAGCTTCTATCCCAAAGATAATTAGTGAAGTGAGTTATAGTATTTAATGAGTTTACCGTATTTTTGGGGGTTGAGAATGAGTTCAAGTAGAGGGTTGTAAATATCCACGTAGACAAGTCTGCTGTTTGGAAGTTTGGACTTAAGAGAGTCCAAGGTGGCAGAGATTTTAGAGTTGAACAGGATTGCTGCTTCATTATATTCTTCTGCACACACTCTAAATAGTCCCCCACCCAATGTTCTCTGTGATGGCACACATCCGATTGGTGGGGTCCCGAATACTCCGATTCTTCTTGCCCCAAGTTGATACAAATCCTATTATTTCCCACAAATTAAACAAAAGCAAATTCATAAATTATTAAAATACTATCAATATAATTTCTTTTTGATATATAATAACTACATTCGTCATCGAAGATCGATTGGAACTACTATTGGTTAATTTGAGTTTTACATGACACATCAAAACATTATGGATATATACACATCAGATTTCTTTTTAATATATCCATGGAAGACTTCTCAATGGTTACAATTTTTTTGTGACCATAGATGAATACTTAAAGTAGTGATAGCATTAAATTTTTTTGGTCAGCATTAAATTTTTTTGGCCAACCACCAAACTAATCACCACCGTAAGATATTAGATCTAAGGGCTTAAACCATTGTAACCATCCATAAGTAAATATTATTGTAACCATTTAAACCAAACCCATATATCCATATTATCGATATATATGGCACACATCAAAACACTATAATTTGACTAATGGAAGGATATATATGTAATTCAATTGAATTTCATGGATTATGGACATATATATATATATATGCATATGATTTAGGAGCTAGATGTGACAGTAATTTGACATAAATTAGTGTCTTTATTGTTTTCCCTATAGTCAATATCATGTTGTAGTCATATTGATTTAAAAGAACATAGATTATACCTTGATGAAATCGGAAGCTCCATTGACCATTAGGTCTGTGTAAGAAGGAACATCGTATTGCAATTTTCTTATGCGAATAGTGAAGTAAGTATTGGCAATGTCGTCGCTGCCGGCTACCACCAGAAATATGGCATTTTCCAAAATAAATTTTGTTCCCTCCTTTCCAACAGTCGCTGTAAGCTTTCCTAAATACTCTTTGAACATTCCTAGCTGCTCTGGGAACGATAGGACTGCCTTTTTTTTTTTCCCCATTATATGAATGTTGATTAATTTAGAGAATAGTAAAAAGTTAGTTAATAAATATATATAAAAATATATATATGGAGGACTTCTCAATAGTTACAATTTTTTTGTGACCATGAATAAATACTAAAAAAAATAGTGATAGCATTAAATTTTTTTGATGGTGATAAATAGTATTAAATTTTTTTGGTCAACTACCAAATTAATCACCACCGTAGGATATAGATCTAACGGCTTAAACCATTGTAACCATCTATGGATAAATATTGTTGTAACTATTTAAACTAAACCCATATAATAATTAAGATACATAGTTAAGGTGATCCGGCCGGCCAAATAAAATGAAGGACAATTAGAAGAAATTGTGAATAAATACCGCTATTTTGGGAGTCATGGGATCAAATCCTGTGCCACCAGAGGCAAAGCAAACCCCGGTTGGGAGATCTTTGGGACCTAGATTTGGGTCCAAATATGCCGGCAAGTACTCTTTAATCCCCAGTTCTTCCACTAATTAAGAAGTACATTAAGAAATTAGAAGATTTATAAACCAACAACGCGCAATATTTATTATGAACATATTCGAGCCACTGAATAAGTACTACAACTTATAGCATCACTAACAATTCAATGTAAAGAAGAAAAACTGATCACAAAGAAATCCGAGAGAAAAATATCAATCTACAAATATTAAAAAAATAATATTTAATGAATAATCGAATTAAGAGGTTTATTAAGATTGTAGTATTATATTGTTCGATAATCCCAAGAATTTTTTGTTTTGTTTTGTAGAAAAGCTCACCAAGTTAATTGGCAATAATGCAAGAATGTTTTGAAAACTACAAATACTAATGCTAATTAGAGAACTTATAGTTGACTAAGATCTACAGAAATTAGTATCTTATGTCTGAAAAGTTTCTGTTTTTTTTTTTCTTTTTTTGAAAACACTCACAATTGTTTGGCAATATACATATTACATGCATGATTAATTGTAGAAAATGCAACTTTTCTTTTCTTGATAAGAAAAAACATATACAGAAGAATAAACTGCAAAAAAAATATCCTGAGATTGGGGTGTTCAGTAATTTAAACTCTGATCTGAGATTAAGAATTTCTGAAAATTAATACTCTGAGTTGACTTTTTGAATAATTTTAACTGTTAAAAGACAATAATATCCTCAAAATCAACAAGAATAATAAGGACTAATGTAGTTTTAATAGTGAATATTATTATTTATTTGTTACTAAAATTGGTCAAAAGAATCAGTCCAAAGTATTAATTTTCAAGAATTATTAATCTCACGATATTATTTTTTGGAGTTCAAACTTCAGTAGTTAAATTGTTTAATACTAAGTTTTCGGGTTTTTTTTTTCAGTTCAAAATAGTAACTATCGAAATATTGTCAACAGCAAAATCTCAGCAAATTATCAATAGTTATATCACGATGTCTCTATTAAGACAAGACAGAAGATACCACGGATGGTAAATTTAACTACCATTAATTATAGAGCTGCACAAAAATATAAAAATTCGACTAAACCGAAAGGTTTTCGATTCAGATTCGGGTACACATTTTGAGAGATTTGGTACCCAAACTTGCCACTTTTATTAAAAAAAAAAGAGAAAACTTAAAATTAGTTATTTAATAATTTTATTTCTCTTTACATTTTCTTTTCTTACTCGATGCTTATTTTTGTGTACCTGAATACCCGACCTAACGTGCACCCCTATTAATTATGCTAATACTGTGGCACGACAACCATAAATGTTCGATGTAATTCGTGATACATATATGTATAATATTTGATTTCTTTTAATTATTCTTTTTTGTTTATTTAATTCCACAGGCACTACACGTACCAATGTCACGTCGATAGAAACTTAGTCAATTGTACATTAAATATTAATATATTTTATAGTGGAAAAAAAAAATCTAACTTAGCAAAAACGACAATCGACTTTTTGATAAGCTGGGTATTCGTACCCTGTGTTACCACACAACATCAACGTCTCACGAGGGACTGCACCAAAAGCCTATGTTTCACTATACTTTTTAAATTTGATGGAGCAGATGGACCGCATCTACCGTTTTTATTAATTATTTTTGCATTTTTAATTTCGAATTCTGATTAGAACTTAGAAGCAGGTCCCACAGGGACCAATTTAAAGCGAGACAATAGCTACTAGCTGGTAACTGATCTTAATTCAAGCTCTAATGTAGTGATATCTTCTGTGAATAAGCCCATGTTTGTACGGATAACTACATTATTTTTTTTCACAGATGGCAAAATAAATGAAGCTAAAACTTTAACTCATTAACTTTACCTAAGCTCTGTGGTTTCTATAAAGTCCAGCCTTCGCCGGAAAAATTTTTCTGGTCATCTTAACCCCTCACCGGTTGGATTTTATTGCCGGATATCTTTAGTAACTGGATATTAATCATAAGTTCTAATGCATATATATATATATATATATATGTAGAATGAAACTATCATATGTATATGTAGGATGAGAACTATACATGTGACAAAGACGACATTAAAACCCACATATGTATTTGAAGAATGAGAACTATCATAATGGACACATATGCAAGGATAAATCTTAGTGTTAAGACTTGAGAAATAGAGAGTTTTATTTATGTACGTAAGAGTTATAAGTATAATGTTATTACAAGATATAATATTAGGTATTAAGAAATTAGTACCTAGTAGATCTGAAGGAACCTTTCCATTGCCAAACCTTCCAGTAGGTTTTCGGTCCTTGAAATCTTGGCCGTAGGGAGGGAAGTCACACTTGATTACAGACTTGAGATGGTTATTATTGCCCGTGTCCATGATGGAATCTCCGAAGACTATGACAGCCGGAACAGTCACATTTGGAGGTAGCTTTATCAAAGCCCAAGTGGGATTCGAAAGAACAAAAATAGCAAGACTAAAAAATAACAGTATGGGTAAATAAGAAGAGGACACTTTCCTCATCATGATGATCTTTCTTTGGAAAGAAACCTAAGCTAGGTAATAATATCTAGTCTTCTCTTTTTCTTTGTATTTTCCCGAAAGTTTGGTTTCTAGAAGAGAGTTATCAGGTTAAGTTGTCTGTCTTACGCAGGTGTTTCTCAGCTTGATTTATATGCAAAATATGGAAGCCTTGCCTTCTTTTATATTCTTATTTTTATAGCCGGTCATTATTGCATACACAATAAATTATAAAAGAAGACGTGAAAAAGAAAAAGAGAGTAGACAGCCATAAGTCTAGCTATTAGATTTCATCGTGTATATAGTTATTTAACACCAACATATATATATGTATATTAATGTTTGGTGAAAAAAAATTCCCATATATATGCCTTCCTTTTAATTAATTACCCAAAGGAATAATAACATTTCGGAGCTATTTATAAATATTGTACATAATATGCTAATAACTTCATATAGATCGATTTGGTTTATCTATAGTTTTAGGTGGATTCGGTCGGAACTGGACGTCTAATTACCATATAGAGACACCTAACAAAGAAGTAGAACCTTCTAATTTCCCTCCTATACCTGTTGTTTTTTTCTCAACTTTTCATTGTACAATTAATCTTAAGAACATGCCTTCCTCTTAATTAATTACCCGAAGAAATTAATAATACATTATATTACATTTCGGACCTATTTATAAATATTGTACATAATCTGCTACTAACTTCACATTGATCGATTTCGTTTATCTATAGTTTTAGTTGGATTCGGTCGGAACCGTACGTCTAATTACTATATAGAGACACCTAACAAAGAAGTAGAACCTTCTAATTTCCCTCCTATACGTGTTGTTTTTTTCTCAACTTTTCATTGTGCAATTCATCGTAAGAACACTTTTTTTTTTTGGCACATAAATTTTGAACTAGATATAGTGACATATATAATTTTAACTAAAATTTCTTTTGAGAATAAATATTGTTGTTCCTATCTTATCTCAAAATATGATAAATATTATTTGGTGAAAATTTGTGTGTAAAAATGAGTGTCCTTATGATTATTCTTTGTTGTCCTTTATACTAAATAATTGTGCTTATTGGAGAAGACTTCTCGTAGCAAATTTACTGGTCTTATCGTTTCTTCCAATTTCTACTCTAAAGAAACTCATCTTTGAAAGAGTTAAGGTAATCAACACTGCACATCGGCCATATATTAATACGTTGACTTTTAGAGTCAGCAATGTCTAGTGCATGAGATGTCGAATTACCCTTTTTGGTTTAATTTGTTAGACGGGTTTGAAATACTTTCATTTTAGTACTAGTGTGGATTTTAAGGGATCATTTGGTTTCCTTAATAAATGATAATCTGAAACGATGCCGTTCATGCCCACATGACACATGAAGGAAAAATATAACTCATAGTTAACATGCTCTTTATTCTCTGTGTATAAATATCATATTATAAGCTTTATACATCCAAATTTGTGACTCTCAAAAGGGGAAAAAAAAAAAAAAGAATATCCAAATTTGTGGGGTTGAACAAATAATTCTGAAATGGTCATATATTTTAATGGCGTTAGTTTTTTAATTGTCGTCTATAATTTTTCATTTTTTTTTTTTAGGGAAATATAATTTTTCAGTTTTTTTTTATTTAAAAAGTGGGGCTTAACTAATGACCACCACTTACTACAAATTAAAGAAAAATGACACACACACACACTACCAAGGTTTGAACCCCTGACCCCCCCAAACACACACACACAACCCTCAAACCTTGGACCAACTGAACTAGCCCCAGTTGGCTAATTTTTCAGTTGAATATATATTAAAATATTCAAAATGGGAAATAATATATCATGCATATTAATATTTATTTTGAAGGACATGTCACATGTATATTGATATTTTTTGCCAATATACATGAACATATTCCATTACCATTATTCAGTAACTTTCCCATAAAATGGCTAATTGCAATTTGCCGTGGTAAAGGTATAGTTAAATCGTTGATGCTTTGCCAAGATTTGCCTTCGAGGGGCATTACTAATTTTAAGTTAAAAGTTAAAACCATAAAAAAGAAGTCAGCAAAAAGGCGACGTCATAGCACTCCCTTTTTTTTTTCTGAAGACGAGCCAAAAAAATTCTCAAGTCATAAGTCTGATGTTGACACGTGGTACGTGTTCAAAATATATGGCGAAGAGTTCGAGCACCAACTTTCCTCCTTTTTACTTTAATATTAAATATAACCAGTGGGAAGTGTTGTCTCATCGCTTATTCGTACCATAGAGTTATGATGTGCAGAGAGGACGTTGGAAGCTTGGCCTTGTTCTCTTCTTTATAAGAAGGGCCAAAAGGGCAAATAGGGTACCCAACAAATCAATTTAACTAGTCATATACTTCCTGTAGTTGGTGGACTACCGCTTTTATACCCCAAATCCTGGACTTCATTAACGAAAAGCATGGTTTACCTCTCCTACATTTTAAAGTTTTAAACCGTATATTTATTTATAATTTTTATTGTCACGTTAAGATTTCTTTCGGTAAAGAACCAAAAACTACAAAAAATTCATATCATATTCCTTGGAACCAGCTGTTAAATTTCAATTGTCACAATAAATTTCGTCATTTGAAAAAAGAAAAATAAAAATACTAGTGATTTCTTCTTAATCACTCGGGCTCTGATTTGACCTTTAGAGTTTAGACAGTGCTACAATATCCCACGACCAATAATAATAAACAAAGAAATACTTAGAAAATGTGCTTGCAAAAATAAAGAAATTAATTAAAAGCAGCTCAACATAACAAGGGACCACATTACAAGGGGACGACGACTGTAACTATTTTCATGAAGATGAAGATTAATGAGGATTTAATTCTATAGTACCACCAATAGCCCTAGCCCCGTACGCATGGAATTCACTTTTCTGCTCTATAACTTTATTTGAATTCATAGTACGTCTAATTAATGTGAATTACAGTTGACAGATTTACTTTTTTCATTTTTTTTTTGCTCTGAACAGTTAACAGATTTACAGTAATAGAACAGCTTGTATAATTATATAATTTATTTTAGGGGATGGCTACGGTAGGGGCGTCCCTACGTAGGGTCATGCCTTAATTATCGTTGGATGGGAATCTGTGGGGAATAACGGGAATCTGTGGAGAATCTATTTATATACAGATTCCCATCCAACGGTGAATAGACAGGACCCTACGCAGGGGCGCCCCTACTGTAGACGGGCCCTTTATTTTATATTTGTCTAAGACCTTATGATTTCTTTTCTACCAAAAAATAAGAGTACATAACCACCACTACAAAAAGACTTTGCCTTTTTCAGTCACAACAAAATTTGTGACTAAATGAAAAATTCGTGATTAAAAAATGTTAGGGGATGGCTACGGTAGGGGTGTCCCTACGTAGGGTCATGCCTTAATTATCGTTGGATGGGAATCTGTGGGGAATAACGGAAATCTGTGGAGAATCTATTTATATACAGATTCCCATCCAACGGTGAATAAACAGGGCCCTACGTAAGGGTGCCCCTACTGTAGACGCGCCCAAAATGTTATTATCTTTATATCGTGACTAAAAAATTCATTACAAAAAATTTTAGTCAGAAAAAATATAATTTGTTGGGGTTATAACTAATTATAATTTTAGTCACAGTTAATTTCATTACTATATATAAAAAGTTGTAATTAAAAATACATTAGTGGGAACTTGTGATTAAAATATTTTCTTTTAATTACAATAATTTTTTAGTCATAACTAAATATCATTTTTTCGTGATTAAAAAATGTTATTATCTTTATATCGTGACTAAAAAATTCATTACAAAAAATTTTAGTCAGAAAAAATATAATTTGTTATAACTAATTATAATTTTAGTCACAATTAATTTCATTACTATATATAAAAAGTTGTGACTAAAAATACATTAGTGGCAATTTGTGATTAAAATATTTTCTTTTAATTACAATAATTTTTTAGTCCTAATTAAATATCATTTTTAATTAAAAAACATATATTAGGACTAAAAAATTGTCACTGAATAATGACTTTGTAGTATACTTGAGAATATGAGCCAAATCAATGTTTAAACAAAATAAAGAAAAAAAAAACTATTAAGAAAGGTTAAGAATAAAAAAAAGCAAGTAATTCTCTTGACTATTAAAGAATTAATTGTCATGTCATGACCAATATTACACATTTACAAAAGTAATATTTTATCCCGTATTGCTGAGAAAATATAGCTTAAGATTGATCTCTTTCGTGTCATAGTAAACTATTTATTCTTTTTTTCAAAAGTGGGGCTTATTTATTACAAATTAAAGAAAAATACTTATTACTACTCAATCTCCACCCCACCCTACCTATTAGAGATAATAAGTTTTCACGCCTATTTCCAGTATGACTCGAACCTAAAACCAAGACTACAAGTATTGGGTGCTTGATCTCTTCGTGTCATAGTAAACTATTTACTAAGAATAAGAAGTGCAGATAATATTTTTCTTTTTTTTACAGTTAATATTTGCTACTCTAGAGGAGAATACATTTGACATTATAAAAAGTTGAATTTGAAATTATAAAAAATTGAACAGTCCTACCTAAGTTAGAATTCTGATATCTTATATACGGCTATATTACCTAATTGAGGAACTAGAAGTAAGTCTAATTAGCAAGCCTTCGAGTAATGGCCACATAGAGGACGGTGACGCACCTAATATATAAATTAAGATTAGATGCCATATGCCAAAAGGTCTTCAAACTTCAATCAATCATTCATATGATATTCTAAATAATTCACCGTTAATCGTGATTGAGTACAAACTTATGAGTTGCGAAAGAAAAATATGGCAACAAAAACTGTCCTTTGATGGAACTTTTATCGGTTTTTTATGGTTGTTTATTTCTTACTAAAAAATCTCTTTATAAGTATTGTACTATTTTTTTATTGTTAATGAAAAATTTTTCCCTTCCAAACAAAAGAAAAGAAAAAGAGCTGTCCTTGATGACCAAGTTGGCCAAGCTGGCCAAATTAATTAAAGGACCGATCCCAGTCACTCAATTATTCACTAGGTTTATCTCCAAGCTATCGGCTAACCAACACCTCACCGCATTAATCACTATATATTCTTCAACAAGGAACCAACCAATTATATATTTTTTATGCAGAGGATATAATAATAAAAAATGTATCACTTCAATATTTGTTCACAAATGATCTACGATCAATCTTTTTCTCTCACTTCCCGGTGTGCCAAAAATAAGGTGATTGATATGAAAGCTTGATATAAATGCAAAAATAGTACCCTAGCCGCGCCGAATAGTAAAATAGTGTTTTGTTTCTTCTTTTTTCGTTATAAATTGCATGATGATCCCACCTTACTGCAGTTTGGACCACAGAAAATTATAAAGCAACTAATTATGCTATATCGGTATTTAGAATAAATTCAGAAACTAATTTTTGGGCGCATGCGTAAGGTCCACAGCTATATATCTTTATTGCCACATGCATGTGAGTTTGCATTTTATGTGTAGATTGTTTATTTTACCAAGTTACTCCTCCTTCATAAATATTAAGGTCAAAGTATGCTTAGCATAAAATAATTACTAAAAAAGTGCAAACAAATTAATAACTTGATATTTTAAGATATCATTGTGATTAGGCTCTTTTCTAACTCGTGAAATTATTACTATTCTTTTCAATCACGAGATATACATATGCATACATGTATAGTATTTTCATGTTACTAAATAGGGGGAGAATAAAGTGAAACATAATTATATATATTAGTACGACTCGTCTATTTTATATATATATATATATCATGTGGATACCCATTTAATTTGCACACAAAGTGATATGAAAACTGAAAACCATGTCGAGAGTTGAATGGGTCAATAACTCAATATGGCGGCAAAACTGTACCAATTGTTAATCGCCACCTCATAAGAACTGATCTAGATGGCCATGGACATATATATTATGCACCCACATATGGCATCAATCGCATTCGCATCACATCCCGATCCGTATTAATCAAACAAAACTCCCAACTACATTCTTTTTATACTACTTGCCTTGTTGGACACAAAATAATAGAGCGAGCGAGCTAGCTCATTATATAATCAGCCATATCTTTTATATGGTCAAGTTAATTTCACGAACATTGCAACTACATATCTATATATACGTAAGGGCAAACCAAAGAGACCACGTAATGATATACATATAGAACCAGACTGGCGTTGGTTAGATCGTCCCCAAAATCCAATTAATACTGACCCAATTAAGTTGCCCTCAATTGGTCCTTTAATTGTGCTTTTAATTTTAGTTTCGCTATCATGCATCAAATTAATAAAAATGGATCCGTAAAAAGTACTAAGATTTCGAAGAGCAAAAGAATGGAAAAGAAAAACGAGACTTGCAAAGCAAAAATTTAAAGGCATTACTTTACCTAATTATTTAATTGAGATATTAATTTGGCAAATCTGAAAATTAAACATGGTTAGCTATTATTAAACTCTCACATCAACCGGATTTTTATCATAAAGAATTATAAAATAGCGAACGATAACTGGCAATAAAAAGACAAACAAGGACACACAGATTTAAGTGGAAAATCCTAAACGGGAAAAATCACTGGCGGATGAAAAAAAAAATCAATATATTGAAATCGGGTACAGAAGGTGAGAAAAAATATCATTATGTCGAAATCGGATATAGAAGGTGAGTCTTTACATGGAAAAGCCGAAAATACATAAACCTTAGAAAGCTCCTAAAATAAATGTGTATGAACAAAATAGGTCCACACCGTCGGAGGTAGAGCCCCCATGCCGCCAACAGAATTAGTGGTAGTAGTGAAGGCATTTGGCCCAAAATTCTCATAATTACAAAAACACTATATATGTCACACCGCAAGTTCTTCAGGTTATGCCAAACAAAATTCAGATTACCAAACTTTGACATAAAAAAAAATTTGATAAATGACTCTATTAGTCCGTAAACTTATGAAGTCTAACTTTGGTTCCTTAACTTTATATTCTATTATTTTGGTCTTTAAACTATTAAAAGTTATCCTTATTAGTTCTTTTTACAATACATAAATAATAAAAAGCACATAAGATGCATTCATCCTTTTGTTTTATATTTTTAACAAAATATTATACTTTGGGGATCATGTTCTGAAATGTGTTTTTGTCTAATATGCAATTAATTTCTACTCAACCAATAATATAGATCTATATATTCTTACTGCTCAATCTTATGTTAAAATCTTCTTATGATATTAGTGTTGGTCTATCTTTGTGAATCTGAAATATCTAAAGCTGAAGGGCACGTACGTTTCCTTTTGTCACGAATACAACATTTTAAGTAGGAAAAAGGACAAAAATTAAATAGGTTTAATAGCCTACGTTAAGAATTGAAACAATAAATTTAAAGTCCAAAAAAAAAACTTTTTCATAGTTGGACTAATGAAGTCTTATTCTGTCTATATACTAAGTTTATAGCTATTTTCATGTTTGTTTGAATGAGAGGGTTGAATATCTCTAGCCAATCCCCATCATCTTTTGGGTAGCAAAACAACAAAGAGGGCCTTTATGAAATTTGGGCTGACAGTAGCTTCGAATTCGCAATTGACAAGTGTCCACAATTAAGCTCGCACGGCAAAATGTACTGATCAGGATGGACACCCAACAATGTGAAAGTGGTTGACGTGTTTAAATTCTTGCATTCCAATATTCATGAAAATGTTATTTGTTGGGGAGATACAATCATAATTATCTCATAATGCTATTATACAATTACCTATTTTCTTGAAACCCTAAAAGATTGGGGTATACTGCTGAGGGTGGTCAATGGCCAAAAAAAAAAAGGAAAAAAACTTAAGCCATGACTATTGATAATTTCCCTCTTTAATAACCATAGAAAAAATAAGAAAGATTCATAGATTAAGAGCCGGTTTTATATCCAAACTGGGGTGGAAGAACTAATGAAGAAATGGAATCACGGGCACCAAAACAATGTCCTGCTCCTATATGTACACTTCATCGTCATATAGTTAGGATACATGTGAAGATGAGGTTCGGTCATGACAGATGCATGGGATTGGCGAGACGAATCCAGAAGAGAGTTATCCCCCAAATGACGAAACAGTACAATTACTCGTTACTCCACCAAACAATAGCCCTACTCACAGCACTTTAATTAATATCCACAGCAGAAAAAGAGGGGGTTTGAGCAAACCCACCCAACGTGGCGCATAAAAGAAAGTGTCGTTTTTATATCCAATTGATGGTGAAAGCAACAGCACAATGCTACTCCTTAAATTCCCAAGGCAATAAACGACAAGGACCGTCTTAAGCCTCTCTAGTCTTGAACTATTGAATATGATGATCTCTGTTAAAGCACCTCCAACACCCCAATGACATTAGGGGTGGCAATCTGTGTCGTGTCGTGTTTAACCTAATTAAATCGTGTCGTTAACAGATTAACCTACGTACACCTATTTAATGAAAACGACGTGCAGATTGATGGGTCAAAACGTATATAAATAGTATAATTGTTAGTTTACTCGATTTTTTTAATTAAGTTTTACTATAGTAAGAGAAATTAGTTCATTAGCTTTATGTTTTTTATTTTATTTACAAGAAATTCATGAAAAAATATTTTTTTGAAAATAATTATTTAATATAATTTATTAAAAAATTACTTAATCGTGTCAATTCGAGTCAATTTCGTGTCAAACAGGTTCAGCTAATCGTGCGGGTTTCGAGTCGTGTTATCGTGTCATGACCTATATTGCCACCCCTAAATGACATGTCTGTCCAACACCACAGTGACATGTTTGTCTGTTATTAGATAATTTAATTAATAATCGAGGTCTTATATGAGTCCCATTAGAATTATAATTAT
Organism: Trema orientale; assembly: GCA_002914845.1. Classification (NCBI taxonomy): domain Eukaryota; kingdom Viridiplantae; phylum Streptophyta; class Magnoliopsida; order Rosales; family Cannabaceae; genus Trema; species Trema orientale. The sequence continues at coordinate 820,796 of JXTC01000055.1, read as the reverse complement.
GATTAGTCAGTGACAGATTGACACATTATTGTGGTGCTAAGTACCACTGGTGTCCCATAACATTATTCTTTTCCTTTGTACTCTTATTAGTTTTAATTTAATTTCCTTTGGAAAAAAAGAAAAAGAAACTTTTTAACGGATTTGTATCACTATCTGCAAATTACTAATTACCTCCTTACGACATGTGTGACACCCGGTGCAACTGTGCAAGGAGCTTAAAGTTGCATATGAGTTAATTGTGAACTTTGTTTTTCTTTTTTTTTTTTTTGGAACGCAACTAAATAAATAGTGACGTCATATGCAGAATGTTTAGATTCTCAAATACGTAGACCAACGTTTTTAATGAATAGGATTCGTTTTTATTTTTTTTAAACCCAGTTTCTATTGAATTAGAAACAAAAATACATTGGGAATCAGGTGAACGCCCTATAAAACTAAATCAAAAGATAAAATCAATTCTCTTAGTTGCGTATTACATGTATTAAGGACCAGAATTACTGAAATTAATTTTGTTTGAATCAAAACCTAAATAATTAGGGATAGCCAGAAAACCCGACGGAGTTGAGCACCGCCTTATAGGGCAAGTTTCCCTGCATAATCAGGGCACGGGGCGGAGACTCGCATAGGGGGGTGATCAGAGCAGGACGGTGACTGCAGTTGGGATGATCAGGGAAAAACAACCCGTCTTGAGCCTGCCTTCTAGTTTCCTGTTTTTCAGTTGGTGGCTTGGTGCTCTTCTTTTTTTTTCCCCTCTTAATATCGTCCATATTGATTTACTATGAAAATAATAGTAACAGGACGAAATATCAAAATGTGGAGATGTGACCAAGAGTATGAGATTCATTCCTGTTTTGGCTATTAACTCCAACCACGATGGTTAAAACGAAAATCTCGATTATTGAACATAACACAAGCAACTGGGAGGGGGGGAAAAAAAAATCAGAAAAATGGAAAAATGTGACGAATAGCAAAACATAACCTTGAAATGCGTTAAAATAAAATTTAATCCAATAACATTGGAGCACATCTCCATGGATTTTGAAAGGAGAAGGCTCAAGCAGAAAGGATTAAAATGTTATTGTACGCGCACACAAAATCCTAGAAACCATTTTCTTACAGAAAAAATTAGGTTCCCAAGAAGAACAGTATGCGATTTAACAAAAACCCAAAGCTAAAGCTTAAAAGAGAAGATGGAATATCACCAAAATTAACTTCCGCACAGACAGCGAGTTTGAATTTTAAATTATATAAAAGGGCTACGGAGACCAATGGCGCACACTATTTACTTTCCTATAGAAATATGATTGAATTCTATCTAGTTTTTAACTTCTCAAAAAAAAAAAAAAAAAAAAAAAAAGCAGAGAGGACACTACGCCAAACCAATCACTGGCCTTGCATTTCAATTTAATTATAAAGTAAAATTCCAATGTAAGAGTAAGAAATACCTTTTCAGTTACTAAATCTATCATATTAGATGCTATACTTCGGACATTTCATAATCGACACTAAATAGATCAACCACAAAAAATTCCAAGACGCAAATCACAGTGGAAGAACACAAATCCCTCTTGCATGATCCCATTAATCAATGAAGGGGCACTAAATGGGGCAGTGTAAGGCAAAACATACCAGCACTATAAGTCAACAGCTTAAGTAAGACAAAAACTAAAAATTTTGAAGAAATAAAACAGATCGAATTATCAGAAAATTCCCCCGCAAGTCGCAAGCATAATCATGGCGAAACACGTAAACGTACATTTAGCACAAGTATTCCCGGCATTTTCTACACAGCAGGAAGTGGGAACTCATGACTGATATCATTAATGAGTTAGTAACTTTAGTATTGTGGGGCATATCAATTAATTGTTGTCCAGAACCTACATTGTCAGTTAAAAAATTTACATATATTCATATCCACATTAACGTCAATTTACATTAAAAAGAAAAGGTAATTCAGTGGGGGCTTTCGAGTAAAATCTTTCATTTACACACTAACATGTGGAAGCAGCTGCCATCAGGTCAAAAACAAACCAAGAGAAGCGATACGCAAATGCTATAGCAAATTATTAATAGACAAACTATAAACCTGTAAAACAAATTCAACTGGAAACTCCATGAAAAACAATTAAGCACCTTCCTCCGGTCATAAAAATGTGTAGATCAATGAGCACTGACAAGAAATGGATTCTGGCAAACTCCACATTCAATGGTTTCCGAACCCGAGCTGGGAACTTGAACCTACAAGGAGACAAAATGACACCATCATGTATTATTGTGTGCACTTTATTTCTCTCTCTGAAGAGCAGTGTACGTGGATATCCCGAAGAAAGTACAGAAGGATTGATTTACAGAAGGATTGATTTCTAACCTGCAAATGTACAGTACAAATAGGACAAGCAACTTCCCTCATCCGCCTCCCTGATCCATCTGACTTCGAGCCTACAAAATTACATTCAAAGATAATCTTAACGACCAGATTCAGGCAAGCATTAACCCTCAAAATGTTTTTTCAATTGAAGCCAACTACACTAGTCAAGCACTTAGCTAGAATGCTTAGCTTAAGAAGTAGCAGAATGTTCCTCATAACCATACCCACACCCATTCGTTAAGGAAAGCACAATTACCTGATGATGACTTACGGTTTCTTTCCATTTCCTCCTGTCACAAACAGCAAAGCATCAGATGGAAACATGACGAGAATAAGTCATGGTTGGATACGCATGCAGATGTGTGCACCAACACACACAAACATCACAAACATAAAACTAAGAAATGCTTTTCCGGATCTACCACATCACTGAATATTTCACATGAATTGTTCTTTTCCACAATCTCCGTTTATAAGGGGGGGAAAAACACATATACACAGAATAGACAAATTACCATACAAAATACAACATAGCCAATCAAAGCTTATCATTGAGAACTAGCAAATTTCAACCCAAGCAGAAACAGGATAATCTAGCACACAATGAAAGACTGCAGTTGCAAAAACATTTACCTGAAGCTTCTTAGCAAGATCCTCATGGCTCTGTAGTCCTGCAGGTTTACTTGCCACTTCCTTGGCATTATTCAGCCGCTGAGTTACTTCAGCCTATAATAGCACATTGAAAAAATAAGCTAGTAACTCCAAAGGGAAGGCCACCAAAATCATAGCATGAGCATATAACATGAAACAAAAGCCTATCAGACTTAAGCTTTGAATAAATCCATCATATTTTCATGCATTACGCTCATTATTTGTTCAGAAATTCGGGTACTATTTTTCTGTAAAAACTAAAAAGTAACTCGAGCTTATTATTGGTAGTCCATTGAGTTGTATATAACATGTAAACAGCTATTAGTATCAATGTTTACTGCTCCATATCCACAAAGACAGAAAGGAAGAACCCCATTGTTTTGGGAAAGTCCCTGAATTTGATTAGAACAATTTTTATTAAGTGCTGATCAATAATAGATTAAGCTTGAATATGATTAAAGCATAAAACAGAGCAAAAACAGAGAAAAATAAGCAGAGTAGTGTTATTTTGGGGGGGTTACAGATCCTAATTAAGTTGAGTATCCTTACCCTATACCGTAAACCCTTTTAGGAGAATAAGAACGTGAGTTACATGCACTAAATTAAGGAAAACCAGCCATTGTTATATGCAGAAACTTTCTAACCAAATAACATGTTAATTCCTTAGTAACTAACCCCTAAACCGGGTGGTTTCTGATTTATCTTTGCAAGTTTTGAGTGAAACCGCTAAAGTGGCAGCTTCTAACTTGCTTCCTAAGGCAGTTTACTGAACTCTAAAACTGGTTCTTAGCACTTCCATGTTACTTAATCATTGTCTTTCATTAAAATTATGGCTGGAACCAGATCCTAGAAGACAAGGAAAAGCTGTTTTTGCCACTTGGCAGCTTTGTCTCCCACTAACTTCTTGGCTTCCAAGTTTCAGCTCCTTATAAATAGGAGCAGTCCTTTCACTATTAAAAAAACAAGTCCTTCATACACAAATACTCTTATACAATCACTCTCTCTCTCTCTCTCACTCAGCTGCTCACGTTTCTAGCCACTGCAGTGGCTGAAACTCTCAATTTTCTTACATTTTAGCCCACTCGATAGTCACAAAACATCGCCTAATCTCCTATGTATCATTCTAGATCATGTTCCTAGACTAAAATCACTAATTCAACTTTATTCTCACATCAGAAAGTGATCTTTAGTGTCTTTGCATGCATAATCAGTCACTGTGTTTTTATATAAACAGTGACTAATCTTTGTTGTTTTATCATATATTTCAGCTTCTAATCCTTATTCCTTGTTTATATCTTGTCTTGTATTCATCTCCTAGAGACTGCATCCTATTTTATAAGGTTTTGTACTAGTTCATACTTGATAAATATTAGGTTACATACATAAAATGACTAATCATTCATCTCCACTTTTCTGCATCATAAGGAATGTGAAGTGAATGCCTTTAATTTGATCATTAAAAGCTCCTACTTCATGTTTTATATACCTATGCTCATATACATGCATAATCAAGGCTTGGTCAGCATGTAATCGAGCTATATTTCAAACAACAAATCATTATCTATTCCTTCTTTCATACATATATTAGTATCTCATTTAAAGAACTCTATAAGGGTTGAGCTATTCAAGACCCCAATCCCATGTTCATGTAGTTTTTGCACTAAGGCAGCATCTTTTATTCCCGGGTATCTTATATTATCATATTTCACTTTCAGTTCTTTACTTTTTCAATGCAAGCATATTCCAGTTAACTGGTCCATTTTATGTTTCAGTCCTTTATTTTTAATATTTATAGTTCAACAACTTTACTTTCAGCTATATTTAAGTTTCAGTTCATTTACTTTCTATTATTTAAGTTTCAGTACTTTTAATCTTAGTCATTTACACTTCAGTACCCTAGAATCTAGTTAGTTGGTCCTATTTTTGTTTTGGATCTTTAAATTACCAGCTTTTTATTATTATATATATTTCTCTATCTAGCAAACTTAACCACCTACTGTATATATATCTACCTACACTTACTTATCTCTAATTTTTATGCTCAATTATGCTGTCTTAATTTTTGAGTAACAAACAAGTAATTACATATTTTCAGAATTCAAAAATTACCATGAACAACACCCATCCTTGACCACAAAGTAAAAGGTGTCAAGGGAACATACCATGCATCTGTCACAAACACGAACAGGTTGAGCATTCTCATCAGCAGTAAGAGCAATTCTACCATGGGTACACTTGTCACAAAAAATGTCTCCACAGTTCCGACAATGGTGCTGAGATGGGATACAATTCAGAGCTCAACTTACGAGTTCAAATAGAATGGGAACCGAACTTAAAATCTAATAATGAAACACACCTTGCGCACAAAAGCCCCGAAATCTGTCCCACATGCTGTACACTTTGAAACTGCTTCATCAGGAACCTAACAAAAGCAAAAGTACAAAAAGAAAAACATAACTCTAAAACCTGTCAGATGATATTAAAAAGGGAATAAATACAAAGCTTTCAGAAAACTAATTACCCAGTGATCTTTCTCCTCATTGGCAGGCTTCATTATGTTCATCCAATCAACCAAACCTTTCTTTTTATCTGTAGGCTGTTCATTTGTCTTAAAAGAATCTGAAGGCCGAGTACTTCCACCCATTTCCTTCACCTGGGTAATATAAAGGTCTTACAATAATGGGCACTAACAAAGATTGGCATCCATATTGAAAATAGGCAGTGAGGGGAACACGCACATTGCCTATGAAAAGCAAAATCTCAATTTTGCGAGGAAAACAAACAACAAAAAATATCCCCTAAAAATGCATTTATTAAGTCCAACCTATATAACATAACCCAATGCTATCGTTTACACTACTTAAAAACCACTCTACTACAAATCCTAAAGAAGAGAAACATAACATGATTCTAAATACAGAAATAGAAAACTGTTCATAGTAGGAAGGGGAAACAAAACTTAAAAAGGCATGGCCTGTTTTAGTTTCCAATACCAAGGAGCAAAGCTAGACTAATATGAACCACTATAGCCTTTGCATACAATAATAAAATAAAATTACAAGACAAGAATAATGACGCTACTTACATATGTCAATAAATACAGAATTCACCAAGTGACAACTTCAGAAACAAGAAAAGCCATCAGATAGATGGACGCTAACAGCTAAGCGCATTCTGATGCAAAAATTTAAAAGTATTATAACATAAATAATATTGTTTCGAAAGACTCTAACCTGTACAGTTGCAGCGGTCACAATATCCAAAAGTGTGTTCGTAGTGTAACTATTTGATTGGAGTCTAATACGTCTTGGCTCAATGTCCACAGAGCTCTTTGACCAAAACGCCAAGGTAGATGAATCCATCACCTGTATGACAATCAACAAGAATAAAATGACTTATATATAGGGGCACTTATATATAGGGGCACTAAGCAAGAAATATAGTCCAAGAACCAAACTGAACAAAAATAAATACAGATATGAATGAACTTACTTCACATCTAGTAATGAATTCAAGAGGGTATATTCTCAATGTCCGACTTGCACTAGGATCAAGCATGCGAATCCCATCCAAACCAATCTGAATCACCAAATTTTAAGAAGATTATGAAAAACGACGCCCAAAAAATAAGAAGGGACATGAGAGACAAGACGGAGTTGGGAAGTAAGTTTGCAAGGCAAAAGCATCGAATAATAGGAAAACAAACTTCGTGATTGAAAACAAAACCCAGAATGAACAACATTTAGCCTTTAGAATAAGAAGATACAGAAGTCTGATAAAATTAAGAATTCCAAAAAGAAAATCCAAGAAAAATTCAGAGAGGGCAAAGAAAGGCATAAGCGAACTCAATAAGAAAGAAAAAAGTAAGTAATTGTGCAAAAAGTCCTCAGCGACTAGCCCCAAAAGGTAGTGCCAAACAAACGCTCTCAGCCCTATTTCATCCACGTCAAAGCAATGCACACAATTATTTGATGAGTAAACTACATCAAGTGGAAATAAATAAGTCAAATACATTACGGAATGATTATTCCAGTCAGATTCGTTAACTTTGCACCAGACTGGAAAAATCATAAGCCACGGTAAAACATCAAAACGTAGATAAAGACATCTATCACCCAGTCACAGAAAACGCAAAAAAGATCTCTACTCTTAACTTCTTGGCGAAAAAAGAAGTTAAACCAAAAGACTGACAAAGAACATAGACAAAAGGCTGAACAGCGTATCCTCGGGGTTTGACCTCTCAAGCAATCAATACTCCTCTAGTGCAAACAAATTGTCATTCACAAACACATGTTCAAGATGAGCCAGGAAACAGAGCACAAAACAACATGACAGAGAGGATAATGAACAAACATAGGCAACTAAATCACAACACCCCCCATCTCCAATCACAAACAGGATAATGTTAGAGCTCTAATCTTCTTAGTGCATTGAAAAATATAATTGCAGTTGCCCGTTAAGAAAGATTGTCAAGACGCATTGCAAAGTAATTCCTACCAAAAAGTAATCTAGTGTCGCCAAAACTAAGAGCTACGATATAAATTTCATAAGATCAATAATCGAATACAAAGTCACTAAGATCAATAATCGAACACAAAGTCACTTGGTGTATTATCTGGCATACCTGGCAAAGCACGTCCATGGTACTCTGTCCTCCACTTTCAGCCAGCAGCTTCACTCGAAACTTCTGTACCCCACTCTTGACATCCTGCTGCACCTCCGCCTTCGGGACGGCTCTCACAATTTTGCTCGAACTAACAGGCGAGTCCTTACCAGACGGCAAACTAATCGATCTCCCGTAGTCATCGAACAAAGTCGACGACTTAGGTGCAGTGCCCCTAGCCCCGTAAGGCTCCACCTTGTTCCCTTGGTAAGCATAAACACCATCCCCATATCCATCATCCCGACCCGAATCATATCGCTTCCCGTACAGATCCGCCCCCAAATCGGGGCGCGACCTCTGGTTGTTGTTGCTGTTGTTGTTGTTGTTGTAACCTCCATACCTGTCTTCAAAATAAGCACTGCCCTGATCGTATTTCACAGAGTTCTCATACGGATTATCATAAATAGGCGGGACCGAAGCCCCCGATTGACCATACGCGGCGGAATACACGGACGAGTATTGCGAATTCGGAGCGGCGCTCGGGTTGGGAGGGACCGAAGCGGTCGGAGGCGCATAACTGGTAGCCGTCTGATGCTGATCGTACGGCGGAAAGTAGGACTGCTGCTGCGGCGGGGTTTGATAAGGCGTGTGGGACTCAAACGAAGGGAAAGAAGAGGCCTGTGAAGCGGAATTGAAGGGCTGCAAGCCAGGGTTCGAGGTGGGAGTATACGAAGGAGCCGTGGGAGGAGGAGGAGGAGGAGCAGGGGCAGGATCGGGATTTTGAGTATAAGGAGGGTAGGTTTGGGGATAAGCCGAGTAATCGGAGGGAGCGTAACCGGAGGTGAAGGGTGGAGCCGAAGCGTAAGAACTCTGGGAGTGGTGATCGGAGCTGGGATTGGGGGCCGGGGTGGGGGTGGGGCTAGGGTTAGGGTTTTGGAATTGGTTGTACGGAGGGTAGTACGGAACGGAGGTGTAATCGCCTTGCTGCATCGCTAATCTGGGAAGGGGGGTGCTTTTTGATTGGACGAAAGGGAGAAGGCGGTGAGGAGAGAGAGAGAGAGAGAGAGGCTGTTTCTTCTGGATCTCTCTCTATCGATCCGTGTGTATTGTGTTTTTGGGTTTAGAGACGAAGAAAAGAGTAGAAAATGAGGAACTTGGTTGGAGAAAAGGAATATTGGGTGACAACTCTATTGTGTTACTATTATACACCGAAAGGTTCAGAGTTCTCGGTTTGTCGGTTGGCCAAGTGGCACGCCAAGCCGATTCTATTTGAATTTTTGACTCCGCCGTGGTTTTATTTATGAAAGTTCTAAATCTATCTGACTATGAGGCTAAGTACATTTATTTTCTTTTTATAACACAAAAAATAAATTTTAATTATTTTTTTAATGCAATTCGAATTTCAATATGCTTACTCAAAAAAAAAAAAAAAACAAACAAAACAAAACTTGACGTTTTTGAGTTGTTGGATCTGAAAAATAACTATTAATGAATAAATAATGTCTTAGAAGTTAGAACTCGATGTCAATAGAAACATAGCTAGTAATTAACAAATAAATAAATACTTAGGTGGCATTTGTTTAATGAAATTACCAATTGGAAATTTATTTATTTTAATTATAAAATTGCCCTTGAAATTGAAATTGAAAGACGAATGTTTATTAAGAAAAAGATTTATGTATTTAGTAGAAATGACTATTCCACAAGATAGAGAAATCCATATTCCTAGAAAGACCATTAAAATACATATTCCACTACAAGATTTATATTAATTAAAGAGAAAAGTTCATAAATACCCGTTTTTAAACAAATATTTTTATAAATATTCGTTTTTTATTTTTATTTCATAAATACTCATTTTTATACTTTTTTTGAAGAAATATAGACCATCACTGTTTTACACATGAAATGTAGACCACGATATATATTTCATGCATTAAATGTATACAGTGGTCCACATTTCATGAATAAAACTTACACTCAAAATTGGCACAAATTGAAAAATGTGTACCATTCATATTTTACACATGAAATGTGTACCTCATGGATAAAATTTACATTGTAAATGTTGACCACTTACATTTTTCATATGAAATGTGGACCGTAAAATGGGTATTTTTGAAAAAAAGTTTTAAAAACGAATATGTTTGAAATAAGTTTTAAAAAACGGGCATTAAGTGTAATTTTCACTTAATTAAAATGCTTCTCCAAAAATATCCCCACAAGTACATCACATGTTAGCCTAAAAAAAAATATCACAGTAAAAAACATTATATTTATAAGAGTAAATTCGTATCAAATACAATTTATTATGTATAAATATATTACAATATATGCACACAAAAATTATATCATTTCCTAGGTCAACATATATATATATATATATCCTTTTGACTTATGATGGAATTCAAACATCGATATCAAGTTTTATTTGCTCTCTTATGTAACAATTCCTATTGGAATTAATAATAACATAAGTACGTCAAGTAAATTTAAATATGTTGTTAATATGTATAGAGAAATGTCAACATGATGTGACATTTATTTATGAGAAATGCTAACAATACATATTATATATTAAAATTTGGCATCACATAATATGACATTTATTTTAACTACTAAATTTTAAATTGTGTGGTCTTATTTGAAAATAACATAATATTACAAATGGATATCACATCTTCGGTACAAATTTTTTGTGCAAATTTTTAGTATCCCTATCTTTACTCTTTATTTGTTGACACATATTCTTTTCACTTAAAAAAAAAAAAATCAACTAACAAGTTATTTTTGTTTCATAATTTGTAAAAGTGAAGAAGACATATGCCAATAATTAAGAGAATATATGACAAAAATGTTTATATAGGGGTTGTTGCTAGCTTTTGTCTTATATGCTTTTTTCTATATAATTTTTGTTTCTAGTTTACTTTTCTTATTTTTATATTATAAAATTTGTATATAAATTGAAATAATTAGGGCCTGTTTGGTACTCTATTTAAATTCAGTTTTATGATTTGAAAAACAGAAAAATAAAAACATGCCCATGAAAACTTGTTTGGTGGCCCATTTTCAAATCAAAAATTTGAAAATCTTCCCAAAAAAGTCCGAAAATTTGAAAACATCAATTTTACATTTTCAAAAACTTCTCTGTCTTCTTCGACCCCCCTCTCTCTCGAAATTGGTTGGGGACCCATTCAAGGATTTTCCATCTCCAGCTCAGTCTCTGCTTCGTCCTTCCCTGACTTCGGGAAAATTCGGCCATCGTCGACGCCCGAATCGACTGGAAGGAGATGCCGAAGGCCCACATGTTCATAGCGGACGTTCCAAGGCTGAACAAAGAAGAGGTCAAGGTCAAGGTTGAAGACGATGGGGTGTTCCAGATTTTCATTTTTTTTTTTTTTGTTAATGGGGGTGCTCTAGATCAGATCAAATTAGCACAGAGAGGAAGTTGGTGAAGGAAGAAAAAAGGGGTTCTCTGTTACGGCCCCAAAGAAGAAATCAAAAGCCTTATAGCTTAGTTTATTCCAATTTACTTAATTTAATAAAAAAAATTATTATTTTTTGAGTAAAAATTAATTTTTTTTCTTTAAAAAATATTATGTTGTTATATAAAAACGGTATTTAACAAGTTACAGCTCAATCAAATATGTAATATATATATATATATATGATTTTTATCTTGTTTCAAACAACTTAATCCAAATATGTATATATGGGTTTTATCTTGTTTCAAATATAACACTACCAAATACAATTTCAAATTTTTTAATCCGAAAAAGAAAAAGAAAATATAACAACCAAACACATTTTTAAAGACACATTTTTCTTTCTAATTTTCAAATTCTCAATTTAAATATACCATTTTCAAATCATTCATTTCCAAATCACGAACCAAACGAGCCCTTAGGATTCGAACTTCTTCTATTCCACATACTCACAAACACTCCCACGAATCACATACTAGTTTATTTGTAACTTAAGATGTTTAAGTGAAAAAAAAACTTTTGCTTGATTTGTTATAGACTCACTTCTAAAGTTAAAAACTAATACAATTCGAAGTATAATTTTGTTAGTGTGTGAAGTGTCATTATATTTAGTCTGTAATAAATTAACACATTATAGTATTGAGCATCATATGATGCCCCTTAACATTAATAAAAACTAAAATTTATATATTCCCCCCTTTAACAAATTAATAACAAAAATATGACAAATTTTTTTAAAAAATTAAAAGTCAATTTATAGAGGGCCATAATTTTGAATTATCATCCTCAAATAGCAATTTTTTTTTTAAAGAAAATAAGTTAGAGATGAATATTCTTTTGCGCTTATTTATTTTATTTTTTAAGAAAATAAGTTAGAGATGAATATTCTATTGCAAACTTTGAGTTATAGTGATGTGTTTTTTTTTTTTTTTTTCCCAAGAGAGATATGGTGATACATTCTTATAGAAAAGTAGTTGCGCAAACTTTTTTGCACATTAAAAGTGGTTGTCTAAAGATTAAAGCATGTTTCATCCAACATAAAAATACCTGAGTATACTTCCATATCTCACTGAAACGACCTCGAGCTTTTTGGTAATAAATGTTTGAATTGCAAAGTCTTTTTCTTTTTTTTTTTTTTTTTTGCTTTGAAAAAATGGAGAAATGCTGATCGTAGTGGTATATCTCTTTGAGGGTGACTATAAGAGCTTCTAATCTTGCTAACATAAATGTTCGATGAGAACCTTTTGAGGTATATCTTTATCTTATCATGAGATAGAGCGCGTTACCCTATCCCTGCTAATAGGAATGTTTGCTGAGAACCCTTTGAGGCAAATCTTACCATATTGGGAGATGGAGTACGTCAACTTATCAACACCTTGTGTAGCTCTATGGGTAAGATTTGCGTGGGGTGAGGTCCCGGACACTCTACATTTGGTGTTGGATTGGCAGGAATAAACTTTCACTTTTACAACCATAGAGGAGCTACCCAACTTGATGACCAAAATTTACCACTAGACCACCCCACTTAATAGTAAATTACAATTAAAGACCTTAAAAGAGATCCACATCATCTTATCAATACACACTATACTCCACATCTATATCTATATATATATATATTAAGCCTGAAGCTAAAAACTCTGATAGCTTCTTTGATCACTATTCTATTTTTAAAATTTTTAGAAAATTCTTAATTTTTTCATGATATGATTGGTTCTATCATTATTTTTCTTTGTTATGATTGGTTGTAAATTATATAATATTGTATTTAGTTTAATATTAATGATACCTTATAATAAATTTAGTTCATCGAATCGAACAAATGATTGTACTACATTCGTCTCATCAAAATAAATATAGAGAGAGATAAATACATAATTTAATGTTTTATAAAATATTATATTTTATTTTAATATTAATGATTTCTTATATTAAATTTAGTTCATCGAACGTCAAAAAGTTGTGTTACATTTGTCTCATCAAAATAAATAAAGAGATAAATATATTTTTTGATGTTGAAATACATTGAACCTAACTATATCTTTGATCACTATTCTATTTTTAAAATTTGTAGAAAAATCCTAATTTTTTCATGATATGATTGGTCCTATCATTATTTTTCTTTGCTATGATTGGTTGTAATATATACATGTATTATATAATATTGTATTTAATTTAATATTAATGATAATTTATAATAAATCTAGTTCATCGAACAAATGGTTGTGCTACATTCGTCTCATCAAAATAAATATAGAGATAAACATATTTTTTAACGTTGAAAGACATTGAATCTAACTATAAATTAGGCTTAATGTATGCAATATTAATATAACTCGCGCAAAGCGCGGTATAACGACTAGTTTAGAAATAAACCACAGGGTCAAACACTTTAGTTAACCATTATCAATCTGCTATACAAGTTTAGACTCTTTAAAGGGACATTAATTACATATTTGGACAAACAAATTAAAAAATCTTGTATTATGGATGTCCATTTTTATATAAATGCAACTAATGATAATGCTAAAGATTTACTATCGTACTAGTTGTCTTAATTAAACACAATTCATCCGAGAAACGTCATCATAAATTGGATTATATTATATGCTAGTGTCTTTATCTCTTCATGATTGTCTCTATAAGTATATAATATACATATGGTCTTTTTTTTTATCTGTGTATAAGTATTTTTTTTAGCCGTTGGATCGTTATTTAATAACTAAAATGACGTACATGAACAGATGCGCATCATTAATATTCTTTTTCGCTATATCTTTTTACTATAAAAAAACGTGCATGATGAATTTTAATTGGCCAAAATAATGTAAAATAATAATAATAATAATAATGGATTAGTGACCTAAATGTATATATTTTAGATAGGGATAACTAAGAAAATTCCTTGAGGTTTGAATGTTTTATAATTTAAACATTGAAGTTTGGAATATCCAAACTTAAATGAAAAAACGTGCATGACGAATTTTAATTAGCCAAAATAATATCCATCTATAAGTAAAAAAACATACCTAATGGAGTGGTAACCTAAATGTATATATTTCAAACAGGGATAACTGCAAGAAAAATACATTGAGATTTGAGTGTTTTGCAATTTAAACATTGAAGTTTGGACTATACAAAATAATATTATGAGATTAAGAATTTTTGAAAATTAATAGTCTGAGTTGACTTTTTGAATAATTTTAACTGATAAAAGACAATAATATCCTCAAATTTTAGGAGAATGATAAGGATTAATCTAGTTTTAAGGGATGATATTATTGTTTTTTTCGTTGCTAAAATTAGTCAAAAAATTGATGTAGAATATTAATTTTTAAAAATTGTTAATCTGAGAGTATTATTTTATAAAATCTAAATTTTAAGGTTTAAATTATAGAACACTCAAATTTAAAGGTATTTTTTTCCAATTCACCATTCAGATATATTTGGACTGTTCTTGCTTCGAGAGTTAAATCGCCAAATTAAAAGAGAGAGAGAGAGAGAGAGAGATTTTATTATACTATATACTAAACAGCTTTATCCAATGGAAAAATGGGATCGAGGGAAGAACAACTGTTGTCCACCTTCCTGTGATAATAAGTTTTTTTTTTGCTCAGATCCTGTGATAATAAGTTGCGTACGTTTCTTTGCATTTGTAGCAAATTTATGGCAAATCCACCAGTCCGATTCTGTATGCTCGAGATCTGATCTGATCTGGGCAAACAAAAACGAAACAAACAAAACAAAAGAAAATAAAAACAACGACAACATTTTGTCTCTTATTGATCCTCGTGGGAAGCAAAAACTTGTGGGATCCACATCAAACTCAGTCAGTCCTAGTGGGGCAGAACTAGGTGTTCCCCAATCCAGGACTGCATAATATGCCAGCTTATATAGAAGCGGCCTGCGAATTGCAGGTTGCTGCAAACCAATGGCTCTTTAGCCAAAATGATATTAAGCAAAAGAATTACAAGACCATAAACTATATATATATATATATTTACTGTTGGGTTAAGAGGGACTTAGGACAAACAATATTAATGCTATGAAAGTTACGGAAACGTGTGAGAAGACGAGAGTTTTGGTTGTATATATAACAGCTTTAGCCTCTTCCGATCGGTCCTTTGACGTTGGAGTCGTTTTCATAGTTATCTATATATCTCATTGGAAGACGCGAAACAAAATAAATAAATATAAGAAAAGACTTTGTTATAAGTGGCGGTGTCAGTTGCTGTACTACTCCAAATCTTTGGTCATAGACCACCAAAACTCTTTTCCGTTCTTTTGTCCTTTGTCAGCTAAACAAGTGCACTGTTTACGGCTCGAAGTGGTGACATTATTTAAGATTGAGATTTTTTTTTTTTAAAAAAAAGGAGTTCTAAATCCAAATCAGGCAAAAGAAAAATAAACCCAATAGAGCAAAAATCGATCAGATTAGATTCTTTTTCTACAATCTATATATAGACTCTATGCCATTGCCATCATTAACATCATTTCGATTCATATGTGAGCCGTTCTAGTACAAAAAAAATCTCGTCACACAGGGCTATAAAAAGCAAGACAAGAAACAAAAGACATCATAATGACATTACAGGGCACCAATATCTGTACTCTCTTTCTTTCTTTCACCATAATGGGGTCCTTTTTTAATAATTTTACCAACATGAAACGACTCCGTTTTTCAAGAAAGAAACCAAGACAACGTATTGGGTTTTTGGGGTTTTAGACCAAAAAGACCTCCAGGGTTGCCTCCTTTGTGGATTCACAGACCGGACAAGAACCAAGAAAAGCTTCACAAGACTTGCAAGAACAGAGGTGTCTGCATGGGAAGAAGAGAACGCATGAGCTCTGAGTTTTGCAGCTTTTACAGGCCAACCTATTCTGGTCTGACCCGTTCTCTCCTACTCTCTCGCAACATGACTCGGCGTCTTGGGCTCCATTGTTGCATATCAAAGCCAGTTGCTGTTGCGTCTCTCTGAAATACTCGAGCGTGTTCTTGAGGTCCATGAGCGTGGCCTCGTTTGCTTTCGCCACTCTTTGCCACGTTTGGCTTTCCATCTCCGCTTTCCTCAACCGGTCTTGAAGCTCCATTGATCTATTCGTTGCTCGCGCCATATCCTCTTCCTTTTGCCTGATCATACTCAACGTTTTGGACTCGAAACTACTCATGAGGACTGAGAGTTGGTGCTTTCTTTGCTCATGCAGGGAAACCTTTAACTTTTCACTCTGTTTTGAAACAGAGAGAATAAATATACAAAGAAATAAATATCCGAAAACAAGAAAGAAACGTAACCCAAATCATGAAAAGTATCAAGCTCTTACTTGGGACTGAAGAATGGAGTCAAGCTCCTGTCTCTGCAACTCGAGCTGGGCATCCAAAGCCATTCGAAGAAACATATTGGAGGAAGAAGAAGAAAAGGGACTGTGAACCCCATGGTTACAATCAAAGCCCGTACTGTAGTTTTGTGCTCCTTGATGAAGATGAAACTGAGTTTGTTGTTGAGTGGTTTGAAGGCCGAAGCAGCTGAGGCCACCATCCTCGTCAACCCCGAGAGCAGGGTTCATCAAGGAATAATCTTGCAGAGCACACATGGCGGACAAGCCCATATTTCCAGAATACAAGTGAGCCTGAGCAGCCATGTTTGATGATGATCTTAACCAGTAAAAGATATCAAAAGAAGATGCACAAAAACATGGCTAGTTCTTTTCTTTCACATATTTTTTTATGGGTGATATTAAACGAAATGGGGTAGGTCTAAAGCTAAAGGATTCATGCCATTTTTGTATCAGAAAAGATGCATGACCCTTTTCTCTTCTCTCTCTCTCTCTCTCTTTATTGGCTCGGCATAATTTTTTGCCTTCTTTTGTTGCTTTGGTTACTCTGCCTTTTAACTGAAAAAGACCACTATGAAAGAAACCCGTGTGTGGTACACTTGTATATATATAGTGTGGGAAACTGACAAAATCTTATTAATTACTTACTGTGAGATTATGATTAATAAATGCGAGTTTGGGGGGGAGAGAGAGAGAGAGAGCAGAGAAGGGGGAGTTTGTGAGAGAGAGAGCTAAGGTTTTGGATTTCTTTATGAGGGTCAGAACCCAAAAAGGCTTTAAACCAGCAGAAAACATTTATGAGAGAGATATAAAGACAAGGGTGGCGGAAAACGACGACGTACACATGCCGATTTTGTGACAAGGAAGTCACACAACTATCGGGTCAGAGATTTTGAGAGAGAAAGAGAGAGAGAGAGAGGGAGAGAAGAGAGAGGTTTGGGTTGGTGAAAGAGCAATTCACTCAATTCAGACGTGAAGGGGTCAGATTTCAGACGTTATAGGGGGAATCAGAGGGATGGGAGAAATTGTCAGTTCAGTCTTTGGGAAAGGCTAAAGAATAGCAATTTCATTTTTGAAAAAAGAGAAATAAATGAATCAGTTGTTATAATATATATATATACATATAAATTTTTTATCTTATAATCGTGTTCAAGAGTTATAGTACTAATTTAAGTGGTACATCTTGAAACCTCACTGAGAAATACATTGCCACCTGGATAAAACTTGATTGACTAAGCTGAAATGAAATAAAGAGAGGTAGCCAGTAGGAGCTTTGTAGCCAGCAGGAGCTTTCGTCAAAAAAAAAAAAAAAAAGGTAGGAGATTTGTAGGCCCAGTGAAACAATACGGATGCCCACAGAAGAACATTTTTCAAGTTTTAAAACCTCATAGTTTAAGCGTAGGCATCGTTGGTGAAGGACATTTTCCATGATGAGATGTAAAAGAACACCTGTATGATGTTGTGCTAGGTATCAAGGCAGGCAATCTTTACATGGAAGATTAGACAAGGTTGATTTGGATACGAGCTTCCTTTTTTATTTTTAATTTTGAATTAATGAGAAGCTATTAGTACCTGCCACGGACCTGTATACTGCATGCAAAGCGTTAACACCTTGACCTTGCGGACTGGAAGTTGGAACCCACTTGACGTGAAAAACAAAAAATGTATACAAAGGGGTTTAAGGGTTTTCTTGTGTATTTCAAGTTAAAAGATCTTTGATTAATTATGAGCTCCACTGGAAAGTAGAACCCCGTTCCGTGGCTCTGATCTTTCATCAGATACGCTCATACACTTGCAGAAAATCACTTTTCTATTTCGTTGTCGTAATGAAAAGAAAGTACGTTTTATTGTCGTTTACTCTGCAGTGCACAAACACCACGGAAAGAGGGCAGCTTCCAAGCTTGAAAATCGGGTCAAACAGGATGTGGATCAGGCAGACAGAATACTTGGGATTAGGTGATCCCCTTTTTAGTGATAGAGAAAGAGAGCATAATGTCAGATATGGCCATGTGGTTAAAGTGGATAATATGTTTGTACTTCGAGAGTAGTACCAAAACAACCATTTCCAGAATGACATTTATTAAATATTTGTGGGAATTGAATTGGGTTTTCTATGTTTCTTTTATTCCCAATATGGTTCACTTTTAACTGGAGCAAAGCAAAAGATTCAAAAATCTAGTGGCCATGAACTAGTCTCTGCATTTGAGCCAATTGTGTCATCATGTCTTTTGACTCCTCTCTTTCTCCTGTTATGAAGAGATTCACTTCTCAATGCTCGAGGACAGTCACTTTAGGTAAAAACCTAACCAAGACTTCGAAACCAATGGGAGAATAACATCAGGTCATGTATAATTGACTGACATTGGACATTTATTCAATACAGCTGTTCTGAAAATCTGTATGGGACTACAACATTGAGCAGTTCAAACTATCAATGTAAACATCACCAAAACATTTTTGCTTCACCAAATTTTGCTGATTACATACAAAACAAAACAATAAATAATCAGCAAGATTTATGAAACACGTTACCTTCCTGTAACTAAAACCCAAACCAGCTCTCTATATATAAGTTCAGATTACTAAAGCAGATTGCAATCGATTTATGAACAACTAACTATTATATTATGCCTCAATTCTAGATGACTTTCCGACTGCGCTTTCCATTCGACTGTACCATTCACCAATCCGAGTATTCTCCACCATGTCTCTTCCAGATTGAAGGTGCCGGATGGGCCTCAGAATGCCAAAAACGGATAGATCAGCTAAATTAGGATTTGACCCACCTAAAAGAAACAATCATTTTATGCATTAGAAAACTTTGACCAAAAGAGTTTTATAAGTGGTTATCTACTGAGTTCAAGTATAGTCCAGTATACTAGTAACCAGACCAAGAAATTGTCGCCCTTTTAGAGCGTCCACCCATGTTTCCACCGCGTCATATAAGGCTGCACGCTCATCAGTGATGTTATGCCTCTTCTTCAGTTTCTTAGAAACAAAATACATAGCTGCAGCTCCACCATACTTTGCCACCATCCTTTCATAGAAACTGAAGTTGCCTGCACGTAAAGAGACCATTTTACAAGTTATCCAATAAAATGTTACATCTAGCATCACCGAATTTATCACACTAAAGGGTTGAATTAAAGAGATAAACAAAACTTGAAACTCGTTTTGCAAAAAGATTAAGCAAGCACAATAAATGTCCAATCTTTTGAAAGCTAAAAAATAACTTCAGATTATTAAGAAAAAACATCTCTCTTATATGGGAATGATGTCATGAATGGTCCAGAGGATGAGAACTACTACGAATTCAAATAAAAACTTATAAAAATGTTTTGGATTTAGATGGCATACCACGAGTTGTGATATAATCAAATGACTCAAGTGCCTCAGAAGCAGTTCGATATATGTTAGGTGATAAAACATGCACCAAGTGGTTATCCACCCACCTACACCCAAACATTGTGCAGTCAGTATTCTGATAATGACGAAGTTAACAATACACACGAGTTTGATTATGGTTGAATAACGCAAAATAGCATACCTGCGCCACTTGTTTTCTTCTTCACTCTCCAAAGCAGGGTTCTCAGGATTGATCCTTTGAATCAGAGTATCAATTATATCTACAAAGAAAAGGCCAAGCCTTAAGCACTTTTGAATTAAAGGTGGCACACAACAAAGCTCTGAACTCACTGAAAATATCTAAAGACACACATATTTCACCACCACTAAGAATGTCAACATCGTCTTAAGTTGGCGACAGAACGTAAAAGAGAACTAACCTGAAGAATCAACCATCTGTTCACCATCAACTTTCAATATGGGCACCTTCTTATAATCAGACCACTTGATCTCTTTTTTGTTGATGGGGTTAACCTCCACAACTTTGTATGGAATATCATAAAAATCCAAGAATGCTACGTGGAATGAAAACGAGAATCAACTAAACATAATAGAACTTCATTACAGCTAGGAACAATACATTGCCAAAAAATATACATATTCATCTATATATCTACAAAAAATTATCAAACCCAGAACTCGAATTATAAAAAACCGGACTAAGCATAAACTCAATCTACAGAAACCAGTTAAAACAATGGCATCCCAGTATCTTTTTCCCCCCTCCTAGAGATATACCCAGAACTCTAAACAGGGCCTAGTTGAAAGGTCTCTTTAGCTCAAAACAAAACAAATAAGAATATTTCAAACTATGGAGAGTGAAAATGTACCTTTAACCTTGTTGCAGAAAGGGCAGGCTTCGTACTGATAGAGCACGACGTCTTTTGGGAAAAACTCATGGGAGCTCTTAGGCCCCCCCTTGGCATGGGGGTCTTGAGCCAATGATGCCGCGTTGGAGAAGCACATGGTCCCTGCATAGGGGCTCGATCGACCAAACCCAGCGGAGAATCGTCCGGCGAAACACAGGGGCCCCGAGCTGAAGGTCGATTCTTGGAGAAGTTGGTGACGAGCGGCGCTCCTGGCCACGGCAGCGGAGGAGGAGGAGGGAGTGGTGGCGCCGAATCCGGCAGCTATGGCTCGGCCGATGACTGAAACTCCGTTAACCCTCCTCATCGTGATCAAATGGCTCTGTCTAGCAACTGCAAAACTCTCGATTTTGATTAGGGTTTAGCAAGGGAAGGGTTTAGGGGACTGGTAAGTCTCTGCCTGATGGAGCCACAATCTTATTTTTGGTGTGTGTAGTTTTTTTGTTCTTCTCATTTCTGTCGTTCGTTCATAGAACGACTTGTCGTTTTCAATTTTGGAAATATCACACTAATACCACATGAAACGGGAAAGAGTACACTAACTCATGAACGGCTCGTTTGGTAGGCAATGCTAGATTGGATTGAATTTAACTAATAATTGGGATTAGATTGGTTTTAACTAATAATTAGGATTAGATTGGATTGGATTAGACTATTTAATACTATACTGTGTTTGGTGTAACATAGGATTAGAGCATGAATGCATATTAAAAATTTTATTAATGTAGTTTTCATAATATTTTTTTTATGAAATAAGAAGATAAATATTTCATAAATTGGATAGAGAAAATAAAACAATAATTAAATAAAATAAAATATTTTTTATTTTATTTTTAGTAATTGTTATATGTTTAAATTTATTTTTAATAGTTACACTCAAATTTTTAAAATGGAATATGCATTTTTTTAAGAAAAGACAAAAGATAAAAAACATTTTATACAAAAAAAAAAATTGCAAAAAAAAAGACTCATCATTCTTTACGGGGACTAAATAAATCCAAGTTCTAAGTGAGACTATTTAGCGCCTCACTAAAAACACTATTTTGGAAGCTGGACTCTTTTGTCCAGTCCACCAAAAGACCCAAATATGGGTTTAGACATAAGAATTCAGTCCCTCTCCTTTAGTCCAGCTCTCCAAATCAGTCGGAAATGTGTCAACATTATAATGACATAATCTAAACTATTATTAATTGAAAAAATTACGGGATCAACTAATGCCTCGTTTGGTTCACCTATTTGAATGAGTAATTTAAATAAAAATTGTAGAATGAGAATTGTTGAAATAAACATCCATTCTAATAAATATAGGAATATAATGAATAAGAACGGTTGGACCAAATGGGCGCATTATAATTGAAATAGGAGACAATTAAAGTAGAATGGATTGGAATTAAAATGTGAGACGTTATTATAAACTATCCAAAAACACCTCCTATACTCCATTCTCATTCCAAAACGCAAAAAACTCATTCTAATGGTTGATGTGTCCAAGTGGAATGGATTGTAATTAGAACGTGAAACATTATTATAAACTATTCAAAAACACCTCCCATACTCCATTCTAATTCCAAAATGCAAAAAACTCATTCTAATGATTGATGTGTCTGATGGACCATTTGAATAGAAAAACTGAATTGTTGAATCAAACACTCATTCTAAAAGACTATTTGAATGGAAAAACTGGAATTGTTGAACAAACACTCATTCCAATAATTTTTCTATTTGAACGAAATGAAATTATTGAACCAAACAGGCAAAGTTTTCAATTTATTATGTAAAAAATATTCAAACAAGTTAAAATTAAAAACTAAAAACTGGTCACGCGTATAGCCTAAATGGTAATTAAAGATGCAAATTCGAGCTGCCTGGCTTGGTCCGAGCCTAATAGGTCGTTAAAGAAAACAAGTCGGATTAGACCGGCTCGGCTATAAATGTCTTGACTATATTTTTAAAATCACAATCCAACCTCATTATAGGATTTGCTATGCCAAATAGGTCGGGTCAGTCTAGCCATAACGAAGCCATTTTTTAGAGAAAATTACACCACATGCCCTTTTTTAAGGCTATGTGTTAGTGAATATCCCATTTTTATTTTATTGACAAAAATAACCCCTTTCAAGTTTTAATATTTTGAGATTAACTTATCCATTGTATTCAACTCCACTGGTCAGGAAGGTAAAAAGCACAGTTCAAGTAAAATACGCATACTATGATTCAATTGAAGAAATGGTATTGACCCGATCTCAAACCCAATCTCCTCCATGTGCAAGAAAATCGCTGCACTAGGGTCCGTCCATGTAAAATGGTTATTTTCACTGAGGTCCAAAAAGCTATGGGCCAAGAATATAGACGGATCTGAATCGGAAGTTTGTGGTGACGGAAACGATGAATTTGATGGCTAAATCGTCATACGTTACCTGAAATCAATTTGCTAAAAAGTGAAGTCGTCACAGTGGAGCTAGAGAATGGTTTAGCTCTGGTTGTTGCATGAGAGAGTAAAATCAGTTCCTAAGCTACATCGGAGGAGTTAGAGGCCAACTAGCCTGAAATGAAATACAATAGTTTTCATGGACAAATTTGGTATTAAAAGAGTAGAAATGATGAAAAGAGATATTTTTGTTCATGTTTTGAAAATGGGATATATACTAATTAGTACCCCCTAAAAATGAGGCATTTTTGTAGAAAGCCCTTTTTTTATTTTAAAAAAATCATTTTTTTTACCCACAAGACCAGGCCAAAAAAAAACAAACAAAGTAGGATAGACTTTGTTTGGTTTGACCCTTTTTTTCCCCCTCCCCCCTTTTAGTGGTAGCTATACTTTCTCTAACATGGAGGGTCGTGAGTTTAAATCCATACCCCCTCAAAAAAAAATAAAAAATAAAAGACCAAAATATAAAATCTACTTTTCATAAATTCTAGAAAATTCAACCGAATAAATAAAATTAAATATTGTAACAAAATGAGATAAAAATGTAATGGTTGGGTTTTCCATTTTTGGCATGATTTCTTCCTAAAATTGTTATTGATTTTGCAATATGCCCCCTCATTTTTTTTTTGTAATTAGCTCCCTAAATTTACAAATCATTATAATATATATCAATGTATCAATGATTGTTAAATTTGAATGAAATTAAAGATGCGCAACTCATATATAAAATTTATAAGGGCATGATAGGTATTTCACTTGATTCGAGAGGAAAATTGATAAATGAGAGAGTATGGAGGGGAAAAGTGTTTTAAATTTAAATTCTTAAATAATTAAAAGCTAAACAAAATTGACTCTGAATTACATTGAGATACTCAAATTTAACAAAGCTAAACTTGAAATTATTTTAAACCTATTGATAAAAAACCTTGAAATTCAAATGTAAATCTGTAAAATAGATAATATAAACAGTAAAAAGTACTTAACAAAATTACTCAAAATACTTGAACTCATAAATATAATTCCTAATTCAATATAATTTAAATACATATACATACGTAGAGAGCTTACTTGTCCGTAACTTTCATGTTACCGTAAAGTGAGTACCAACAACCCAAAGTGAGATAATCTCATCCATGATCATTCATAATTAGATTACCGTGATGTAAATTGGCTGACCACAATCAAATAGGGATAAAAATGAAGACCAATATATATGGGCTCCAATCTAGTATATATATATATATTTTATTTATCTGTAAATATTGTTTCGCCAAATAAAAATCATCACACATGTCTTTTTATAGTAAAATGTGGAGAAAGAAAAATATTAAATTATGAGTATTTATTTTTATTATTTTTTTTCAACTATTCAAATTATAAAAATTGTTAAATAATAATCTAATGGCTAAAAAAATATATACCAATAGATAGGTTAAAAAAAATACCTATTTGATTGAGAACCTATATATATATATATATATTTTTTTTTTCATTTTTAGTTTCTCTTTTTAAATAATTTCAAATCAGTTTAGTTAGCTTTTTAGTTTATATCTTTTTACTTGTACTTTTAAGGTGTTTTTTCCCCTCTATATATGACTTGAGTGTACGTATTTCACTAATTAATTTTGATTAATTGCATTGACCACCTTTTAGTTTGAAAGAAAATTCAAATTTAAAAGATGTCTAGTGTTATTTATTAAAATACAAGATTAGTTAGCGAAAAGTATAACATTTATCATTACTTATGTAATTTTTCAAATAATTAGAGTGACAATATGTCATATGAAACTTAAAAAATTACCGGGACGCTCTTTTTACTAGATATAGTATCAAAATATTTCATCAAATGAGATATATAATCTTATTATAATAATAAATAATTGTTGAAATTGAAAGAACAGCAATTTCACAACATTTTATTAACATTTTTCTTTTTTCTTTTTCAAAAAATGGCGTAGAAGG
Source organism: Trema orientale (assembly GCA_002914845.1). NCBI lineage: Eukaryota > Viridiplantae > Streptophyta > Magnoliopsida > Rosales > Cannabaceae > Trema > Trema orientale. The sequence continues at coordinate 795,694 of JXTC01000055.1, read as the reverse complement.
TGTCACTATAATTATTTTTGGCTTTTAAATAAAAAGGAAAAAAAAAAACTCACGACAAGTCGTATTTCAATAATGATAACGACAAGTCGTATTTCGGTTAAATGACTTTAGCCAGCAACGAGACGTCGTTCATTAATTCTTTTGACTCCGCGTTTTAAAGGAAGACAACTTGCCATCTAACCAGGGGCATTATCGGTATCAAAAAATTCGCCGACTTGGCAGAAGGTCGGTGATCTAGGTCTATAAATAAAGCCCTCGGGTTCATTGGGTCTTGTATTACGCTACGCGCTTAGGGTTTCGTCTCCGCAGCCAGACTCTCCTGCCGTCGCGATAAAACCCTAAATCTAGGGTTTGCAAAATCCGAGTCCCTAAATCTTTCATCACCGGAGGACGGATCTTGATCTGGATCTGGGTCTTTGATCTTGTTCTTGTATTACGACAACTACTGAGAAAGAATGTCTCGGTGTTATCCGTTTCCGCCTCCGTCGTATGCGAACAAAGGAGAGGCCTTGGGCGAATTGATTAAGGTTCGTTGAGCAAATCTGGTTTTTGCGTTTATGCTCAACTGCTTTTTTGAAAAAAAAAAAAGAAACTTGTTGGTTAAGCACAAGGCCTCTCTCTTATTACATACCCAGTAGTTCGTTATCGGATCGTGTTGCTTAATTTTGACAATTGGGTCAGTTATTTTGGGTCTGGTTTTGATAGTAGGACGAATTCGTACTCGATGATTAGCTCGAAATTTGCAAATATGTGGTATAATATTAGGTGGGTTTTCGATGAAATTAAAGACCAAGAAGTTAAAAGATCGAATACGTTTGTAGATTGGGAATATGGGTAGTCATTATTGGATCTGTTCTCCGTATATAAGAGGTCCTCATCTGATGAATGAGTTAGGTTATTCCTAGATCTTGTTTGGTTTTAATGATCTGTACAGAATCTCAGTAACTTAAGGTGTTGACTTTGTTGTTTTGATGGCTGTTTCTTGCATTAGGCAATTTTTATTTTTCTTCTTTATAAAAAAAATATAAAATTGCTACCCTCAGGGGACTATATTTTACCAATCTTTCACTTTTAACTTAACTCTCTTACTATCGTGATATCATATTTCTGCGTCTGGTTTGTTCTTTAAAAAAAAGGTAGTTGAAATTGTTTCTTTATATATTCTTACATATACCGCGATGTCAAATCATAATTGTATGTTGTGTTCATCCGGTTGTAAAGTTTTGAGTCTAGGGGTAAACCTTGTTTTGCCTGAACCTGCTTTACTTGCGTAAGACTGATAACAATTTTCCTTTAGTACTGTAAAGTTTCGAGTTTAGGGGTAAACCTTGTTTTGCCTGAACCTGCTTTACTTGCGTAAGACTGATAATTTTCTTTTAGTACTTGGGATTTATGGATGACAATGAAATTCCATTGGTACTTGGGATTTGTGGATTTTCATGCTTCTTTGATCTTCTTTACCCGTCTTATGGTTCTCACTCTGGTGCTTCAATAGCTCCAAAGAGAAAAGGAGGAAGCAAAGTCAAACAGGAAAGAGAAGAAGTTGTTGAAAAAGTTAGGGAAACAATACTCGGAGGGTTTTACCAGGACACATAGAAATGTCACTGATGGTAAAGTGAGAAAGGTAGATGATGAGAAGTATTACCTACAGAAGAAGAGTAAAACTGTCTCTAAAGCCAGGTATCCTTTAAAGACAGTTGATGATGAATCCGATCAATTGGAGAAAAGTGATCTTACTGAAGAACAGGAGCAACCAACCTGTTCTGGCAGCATTTGCTTTGTGTCTGATAGTACACAAAGCAGCAAGAAGAGAAGAAGGCAGGAGGACTCTTTATCTAATGACGGTGATAGTCAGAGTGAGTTGCTTTCTTAATTGGTTCCTCCTACGTGAATGTGGTTTTTGTATCTTTTTGAGACACCAATTGTGATCTTTGTTTCACGTTTGAACATATATATGGTTTTTGTTAGCTTTTTTGAGACACTAATTGTATCTTTGGTTACCCTTTTGGATATGTTTTAGGACCAGTCATTCGCATCCGTTTACCCTCGAGGAATAACAGAGAGCCAGATACATTGATTGAACAGAAAAAGAAGATTCGTTTTACAACAGGGACAGGGTCTGAGGCTCGCGTTCAGAAGAGCTCGGACTTCGGGAACGTACCAAGTTTTGAGAAGTCCCATTGTACTAATGTGGTACCAAAAAAAGAAATAGAAAATGTCACCCTTAAACCTTGCCGAGAGTTGCCATTGGCTACACGAGAGAGCAGGGAAACCAAAAGTGAAACCAGTTTGCTTGTATCAGGTCCTCAAAAGAACTCAGAATTTGGTCATGTACCTATTCTAGATAAGTCCCGGCGAACTAATGCGGTTACCAAGACAGAAATTGAGAAACCCACTGCTAAGCCATGCGGAAAGTTGCTCTTAGCTGCACGAGAGAGCGGGGAAACTAATACTGCCTCGGAGACCAATATGTGCGTTGGTGGGATTCAGAGTTTGGATCCGTTGTATAGAACATTGATTGTGAATTGGGTTCCTCCTCGGCTTGAGTTGGATCAGAATGATTCTGACGATCAGGGGTGGCTCTTTGGGTCAAAGCAGGAAATTAGGCAAGAGTCTAGAATACAAAAATCCGGCAACGTGGTTTCTTGTTCTAGGACCTCCAGCTTGTGGCCTCAAGCTAACTACTTATCTGAAGTGGACGTGTTTGCATTGCCATTCACCGTACCCTACTGATTTTTTTCATTTTTTTATTTTTTGGTTCACCAAAATATTACACAACGAAATTTTTTTACATGACGATGAGATGTACATATATTACATGTCGCCGCTGAGCTCTTTTGCTTACACATTAGTTTGCCATTGGGGCATGTTTGCGAAGTGTAACGTAACTGACGAAAAGAAATATATGATTGTTCTTTTTCATACCGTCGAACTTGTATAGTTTTAAAATTCTGAAGTACAAATTTTTCATTCATTAAAAGAGATCGCGTTCTGTCTTATTCTCATTGTTAGTCCTCGAGTTTTTGTCTTTATCTTAATCTCCAGACGAGGAGGATTCCGAAAGAACATTTGGCTTGAATAATTTTAGGAAGAATACGAAAAAAGAAGAGAATTAAAACTATCAATCGATTTCTGCGGGTAACACTTCCAACACCCTTAATACATCTTTTCCCCTCGAGTCTTTTACTATGTACAAGCATAACGATTAGTCTTGTCGTTGATTCAAGAAGTCCCTCAACTTAAAGCGGTGGGTTTTTTCTTCACTACTTAGAGATGAAGCGTCACTATCCTTGCAACTTCTTGATATACTTTCATCAAGAATTGCTAAGCTCGGACGATCCCTACAGCCAAACTCCACGAAACAGTCATCATCATCCTCATACTCATCATTCGAATCCGACATATGGGATTCGGCGAACATGTCGGCTCCCTCCCCTTTTAGTAGCTCTAGTATCTGAGAAAAGTTGTCTTGTTAGCAAATAGCGCAAATAAGAAACTATAGTTTTCATGTTCAAACCACCTCACAAGTGAGTTCTTAAATATGACCAACCAAACACGGAGACTACTCTATGTAACGCTGTCTTAATTTTATAGTATGGATCGAATAATGTCATTATGTATATAGTAGATTTAAATCTTGATAGTTTGACACTAAACTGTGTACCTGGATGACTTTTGGACGAACTCGAGCTGAATGAGAAATGCAGAGTCTCGCTGCTAGAACCATTCTCTGCATTTGAGCAACATCGATATCCCCTTTTAACTTTGGATCCACAAGTGCTTTATGCTCACCTTTCTCCAGTAAATTTTTGGCCTTGATCAACACAAATAAGCAAATAAAAGGAGAGTTAGTATCACTTATTTCAACGAAAAAACGTAGAGTAAGAATAAAGAAGTATGCAAAGAGGAAGTTCTTACCCATTTGACCAAGCTCTCCTGCCCCTTAGGAACATTTGCCGCACCAATTGGCTTTTTTCCAGATAATAGTTCAAGAAGAACAACACCAAAAGCATATACGTCTACTTTCTCACTGATCATTCCATACATGAAGTACTCTGGAGCTATGTACCCGAAAGTCCCTACTACATCGCTCTCTATCGAATAGGCAGAATCCGAAGAACCCCATATGGCCAGACCGAAATCGGACAACTACATTTCAAATTTTGGAACTACTTAAGTACAGACCATTGAACCTTTAAGACCATGCTTTGAATATTACTTAAAATGACATGTTGTTTGTAGCAAATACCTGCGGCTGAAGTTCATTGGTGAGAAGAATGTTAGATGGTTTTACATCTCTGTGAATAACAGGCTGAGGGCAATTACTGTGCAAGTAATTTAGAGCTTCAGCAACAGCAATAGCCACATTGAACCTCTCTTTCCATGGCATAATATGTCTAGTACTGTCACCTACTTAACCGAAAATCCATACAGTTACAAATTTGATGCAAGTTTTCATAAACACAAGTCAAGTGATTAGAACAAAATTTTACCATGCAAGTAATTATCCAAGCTTCCCTTTGGGAAATAGTCGTAGACTGAAATGAGGAGGCCATTTTCCAAGCATATACCACTAAGAGGTGTAATGTGTTTGTGCTTTATTGAAGAGACAATGTTTACTTCCAAGGAAAAGTCAGTCCAAGCTTCCTTGTAAGGCTTCAAAACCTTAACTGCTACTGATTTTCCACCAGGAAGACATCCTCTATATACACTGCTACAACCTCCCTCTCCAATAAGATTTTCTGTTTAAAAGTTGAACCATTAAGATCATAGAGGAGACTAACTTTAAAGTGCCTAAAATAAATTTAAGCCTCAATATAATTTACCTGAGGAAAAAAGAGAAGTTGCAGTCTTCAACTCTTCATGTTTGAATATCCTGCAATCTGATGTATTTGCTAAACTGATAAGCTCCAACTCATTGGCTGGCTGTCTTGATGGTACCAAGATTACCTCATTTTTCGCAGTTTCAGATTCGCTTGAAGAATCCGGAGTTTCAGGTACTGATATCAGGAGAAGAGGCCAACCAGGCCTTGATTTTGGCGACTCATTTGCATCAAAAGAGACTGAACTCGAGCTAACTTCCTCCTCCTGATCATCTCCGAGAATCCGGCTCTCATCGAGCACTATTTCGTCTTCTGATGTCTTGATTCCAGGCTCCTTAGCGGTAGAATTACCGACCCTGGACCGGTTAGGGAGAGTCATTACCCACTGAACCACAGATATATTCCTTTCTTCGGATGTTCTCAAAACTTCATGACTTGTTGAACCAGTTCTTCCATGAAGAGGCCAACCAAGAGCTGATTTTGGCAGCAGCTGATCTCTTTGCTGAAGAGAAATATACCTCAAAGGAGCTTCCTCCTCCTTGTGGCCACCTCTTAATACGTCTTCAAGGGTCTCAACATCTTTTAACTTTGATTTTTCAACCTTAAGAAACTCTGACTCTGAGTCTCCTAAGCTAGAGGTACTGTTTTCCTTTAGACCACCTTCTCGTTGGTGAACAGAGCGCCTTTTGAGTAAAAACTTTCCCTTGTAATCCGCCAGAAGAATAATAGCCCAAGGAAACTCAAAATCGGTGTAATCCTTAACGCATGATGCCCTGCTGTTGAAATTTGACTTAGTAAATTTTAGAAAGGAAGTCACAAGCCAAATGGGATTAAACAAAGTTACATGTATATATATATATATATATGTAGAATCTCAACTTGCCTGAGGGTGCCTTTTGGGTTTGTTTTCCTAGTAACCGCCATGGTTGAACACTCCTTGACCACCATCTTTATAAACTTTCTAACACAAGTATTTCTTCGATAAATCTGAAACCAAGTACTAGAACTCTTTATCTCTCGTATCAATGGAAGAGAAAGAGTACGTTAAGCTAGCATGGTAATATTATAGTGAACAAGTGGTAATAATCAGACCTTTTTCATCAACTGAAAGCTGGCCTTTTTAGAGTCTTTTAGCTCTGGAAAAACACAACAATAATAACAATATATTTAGAACCGAATTACGATCTTAATAATATTCTTAAACAAATCAAAGCCAATAAGGGTCTTTATATAATATACCTAAACCGAAGTCTGACAAAGCAAGAACTGCAACTAGTTTGACTCCTGCTCTGAGGTAATAGCTTAGCCATCTTGGACCTTGGCCATCCCTTAAGATAGCAGATAACTTCTTCGTGTTATTGTCACACTTTTTTGCTGAATTTAACTTTTTAATCATAATTGATGCTTTAAAGCAAGGTACTCCTAAATCCTTTATATGACTTCCTAAAGTGGGTTTCATAAGGATACTCTGTTGCGTATAAAATCATTTACAACTATATACTATATAAATCCTAAAAGAGAGCACGCCATTACTATATCCATGTACACTTTCTTTGATCATATTATATCCGTTTCTAAATTTGACATACCTAACAGAAAAATTACAAACTGAAGAAGACAGCATGTTAAATTTAAAAATATCCAATGAATATTCTGAGACAGTTCTTTATTTTAGTGAAATTTAATTAAAGACGCCTCATTGAGCCGAAATTACAAGAATTTTGTAACCCCACGATGAACAAAAGGACATGGACCATGTTTTTAATGTGCTTATACAAGTCTTTTACCGTGAAAATAAATGTAAGTTGAAAATTGACACGGATCTTCTCAGTTTCGTTTCTCATTAGGAAACTTTGACCAATGAATTTTATTTTTATATATTTATCTATTTATCTATCTAACCTACCAAATAATCTTTCTGAATACGAACTGCCACCAAGCCAAGTACACCTAATGCGACTAATAATTCATCGCAAGTCAAAGTTGATTTCATTTTAAACAATATTTGGTACCCACTATATCAACATTAAATTATCTCATAAATAATTTTTTTAGGGGACATAATTCTAAAAAAACATGTTGACATGAAATAGAAAACGGATATTCTAAGTTTAACTAGTGACATTATAAAACAATAAAAAGATGTATGACTAGAAAAAAAGTTATTACGAACCTTTCAATAATTTCATGATGTTTACAAACATTAATTTGTCTATCCACTGTAATCAGTCATGAGCATGGGGTAGGAAAAAAAATAGCTATTGTCAATCAATTTAGTCATAATGTATCATTTAAACATTGAAGTCTTCGTAAGGGTGTATGTTATAGGTAGAGTAAAATGGTAATTCGAAAATTCAGGTAGAGTAAAATGGTAATTCAAAAATTCCAGCAAAGAAACAAAAAGGGAAGAAAGAAGAAAAGTCGAGCATGGGATTGATAGTGAAAGCTTTTTTAAACATTAGGATCCTTAGTCGTATGTGATTCTTTCTTTAAATAACAATTATGCTCTTTTATTCTTTTTGGAGAGGAAATAAATAACTATTCTTACTTCGCTCAAGTACCTCGACGACTGTATTTTTTACCCGTATATTTCCCATATTTCTTATTTTGTTTCTATTACTTTCTCTACCATTTTAGTCCTTTCTTTTTCTTTAAATATTTTAACAATTTTCAAGTTGAAAGAAAAAACCTAAAACCGTATTCCCTCTTCTTGATCTCATGATCTTTAACTCAGTAGGCTATTTCAATAATCCTTACACTTGTGACGAGGATTTTCTCCTCCATGAATTTTGATTTTTGTGTGATGATTTGCTTCTTTTGATTTTTAAATTTTTATGTTATTTCTTCTATATTTGAAACTTTTAAGATTTAAATCTTGAAGAACTTATTGTAAGCTCTAATTATTCTTTTTTGTGAAATTGCTCATACTATAACTACATCGCGTATGCAATTTTTTCTTCCATCTTAGTTTGTCGATATGATATGGGTTTAGTCATCAATTGTTTAATGTTAATTGTTTCCCTTTTATTTGATCTTAGTTTTGGATGATTATTGAAGAGAATATGTATTTTTTTTCTTTTGGTCTTTGTGGTTATTGATGAAATAGATTTTTTTTTTTAATTCAACGGATAAAAAAACTTGTTTTGCCTCATTGTATTTGAGTCTAACATATCATCTATTTAAAATAAAAGCGAAAATTTTATTTATTAAAAATAAATCACATCAAATTTGTGTCCATAGGGCTATAAGTTCTGTTGGTGTGATTTCATTTGGTCATCAACGTGCACTGCTGACAATGTCAAAACATGGTTTATACCGATTTAATATGGTTGTCACTAAATAAAGTGGCTGGAGATGGTGATCATTATTCAACAACACTTCTTTATAGCGCTAATGTAGTGCCTACTAAATAATCTTGACGATCAAATCAATGGCAAGCCCTGAGGCAAAATCAAAAAGATCAGAGACAAAGTGAAAGTTTGGAAAGATTAGGGAATTTTAGAAAGTGTGTGGTGACTTAACTTACCTCCTTGAAACTAAGGATTTGTCAGTTCCGCTGGCATCTAGGAGCATGTCATGAATTAAGCCACCTGTTTGTATACTAGGTTAATTTGTCCCCATTTGTGCATAGACAATTGGCAACATCTAAATAACCACGTGGACAGTCACATAGGACTCGCCATTAAGAGGCATGTATTACGCATAAAGGTATTATAAAAGAAGCTTCTCATCTTGGACCAGAGGCGAAATACTACAATCAGAGTATTGAGCTGATAAATAAGAAGACAGCTATGCACCAGCTAAGCACTAATTAAGTATTCTAACAGACTAACTAACTAACTAATATTTACAACTAATATTTACAAGTCTAATACTCCCCCTCAAGATGGACTATAAAGATCACGAACAGCCATCTTGGATAATAGAAAAAACATAAGAGTAGAAGGCAAAGCTTTAGTAAAAATATCAGCCAATTGATGGTGAGATCGAATTGGTAAAAGTTTTATAAAGCCTTGAGTAATCTTATCACGAACAAAATGACAATCGAGCTCAATATGCTTAGTACGCTCATGAAATATGGGATTAGCAGTAATATGGATGGCAGCTTGATTGTCACAAAACAGAAGAGCATGACCAGATACAGTAATCTGGAAATCACGAAGTAAATGATGAATCCACACAATTTCACTTGTAGTCACAGCAAGAGTTCGATATTCCGCTTCGGCAGAAGAACGGGAAATGGTAGATTGCTTCTTGGCTTTCTAAGAGATTAAAGAATCACCAAGAAAGATGCAAAAATCAGACAAGGACTTGCACGTATCAAGACAAGAACCCCAATCAGCATCAGAAAATGCCTTGACATGAAGAGAAGAAGCAACAGAGAAGAAAAGACCTTGACCCGGACTTTTCTTAAGATACCAAAGAAGATGATGGGTAGCTTTCAAGTGAGCTAAACAAGGATGAGCCAAATACTGGCTAAGACAATGAACTGCATAGGTGATATCTAGACGTGAGAGAGTCAAATATAATAAACTACTAATAAGGCGTCGATAGGCATAAGCATCCGAGAGCAAGTCACCCTTATGAAGACTAAGCTTCAACTTAGGATCCATAGGAACATGAACTGGTTGACAAGCTAAATAACCAGTATCTTCAAGGAGTTGAAAAGTGTAATGTTATTGAGAGAGCATAATACCTTTATCAGACTGAGCAATCTCAAGACCAAGAAAGTACCGTAATTGTCCCAAATCCTTAAGCTTGAACTGACCATGAAGAAAGTTCTTTAAATCATCAATAACAGACGAAGTAGGACTAGTGATGATAATATCATCAACATAAACAAGAAGAGCAACAAAAGAAGAGCCAGAACCTTTAGTAAACAAGGAATAGTCAGATTTAGACTGAGAAAATCCAAAAGAGAGAAGGGTATGAGAGAATTTGGTGTACCACTGATGAGAAGCCTGTTTAAGTCCATAAATGGACTTATGAAGGCGATAAACTAAAGACTCCCCCTTACGAGAAAGCTCTCCGAGATGAAGAAGACCAAGAGGAATATCCATGTAAACTTCTTCAAATAAATCACCATTTAGAAGTGCATTGTTCATATCAAGTTGGACAAGATGCCAAGATTGACTAGCTGTTAAAGCAAGACGCATTTTAATAGTAACCAGCTTAGCCACAGGTAAATATGTCTCAATAAAGTCTAAACTGTCTTGTTAGGTGAAGCCTTTGGCTACCAAGCAAGCTTTGTAACGATCAATAGTCCCATTAGCATGAATCCACTTACAACCTATAGTGTGTTTGCCAGGTAGTAAAGGAACAAGAGACCAAGTTTGATTGGCAGCCATGGCATTTAATTCAGCTTGCATAGCATCTCTCCAATGAGGAAACTGAATAGCTTCATGGTAAAATTGAGGCTTAACATTTGTGGAAATATTAAGAATAAATGTTAAATAGGAGAAAGAAAGAGAATCATAAGACAGACACTTACGGAGAGGATATGAAGTATAACAAGTAGGCAAAGATATGTTAGTTAAAAAATTGCAATGATAATCATGAAGGTAGGATAGAGGAAGATGAGAACGAGTGGACCTGCAAAGAGAAGGAGCAAGAATGGTACAAGAAGAACTAGAAACTAGTTGATCATAAAGGAATGAATCAGACACTCGAGATGCAGGGAGACAAGTTTCAGCAGGAGAAGTAGGAAAATCAGCTTAAGAAAGTGGTAAAACAACATCAGGAAAAGGATTAACCAATTGGTCTTGAGGAGTGACAGTGTGAAATGAAAAATAATCTTGGTGGAAAACAACATCTCTAGAGATAAAAACCTACTTAGTATGAATATCATATAACTTGTACCCTTTTACTCCAAGAGGATAACCAAGAAGGACACAAATACGAGCTCGAGGTTGAAACTTGGTACGATGAGTAGGAAGAGTATATGCAAATGCTAAGCACCCAAAAACTTTGAAAGAATCGTAAGGCACCAGATTATTGTAAAGAAGATCATGTAGAGTTTTGCCATGTAACAAAAGAGATGGTGTTGTAGTATGGTGTTGTAGTAAGAATACATTCGGACCAGAACTAAATAGGGACTCGAGAATGAAAGTAAAGAGCTCGAGCTATATTTAACAAATGCTGATGTTTGCGTTCAACAACTGAGTTCTGTTCTGGCCAATCCACACAAGAATATTAATGCATCACACCTTTATCATTAAAAAAATCGGTAAAGGACAATTCACGAGTATTATCAGATCGGAAAGTCTTAATATAAGCATTAAATTGAGTGGCAATCATGTTGAAAAACTTAGGAATAACAGTAGCAACATCTGATTCATATTGAAGTAAGAAGATCCATGTAAAGCGGCTTTAATCATCTACTAAAGTTATAAAATAATGATGCCCGGAATAAGAAGACAAATAATAAGGCCCCCATATATCACAATGTATCAAGTCAAAAGGCGCTGAAGCCAAATTATTATGAGAATCAAAAGTCAAACGTCTCTGTTTAGCTAGAGGACAAATGTAACAAGGTCTAGCCTGACGAGCTTTGACATCATCATAGTTCAAACGAGCCCACAACATATCCAAACTCTTAAAAGACAAGTGACCAAGGCGATTATGCCAGATAGCTGCAGAAACTTTATGACTGGGACGAAAATGAGAAGTAGCACAAACAATCTCAGTAGAAGTAATATCCGTAGTATCAAGGATGTAAAGTTGATCCAGTTTATCACCCTTGCCAATCATTCTCTTATGGAGCAGATCCTGAATAGTAACACCATCGTGAAAAAAAGTCACAATATACTGAGATTGCAAGGTGAAAGCACTAACTGACAAAAGGTTAAATTTGAACTATGGCATATATAAGACATCCTTGAGAACTAACAAGGAACTAAGTCTAATGTCTCCACATAAAGTCACTGGTATATGCATGTTGTTAGGCAAAATAACAGTAGAGTTAGATAAAGACTTCAGAGAAACAAATGCATTGGCATTGGAGCAAATGTGTCTACTAGTGCCAGAATCAACTATCCAGTGTCTAGTGGAAGACAAAATCGCATTCAATGAAGCTGAAACATTCAAAGAGGCTGAAAAATATATACCTGTAGCATAAGAGATACATGGAGTCGAAGTATCATCAATTGTTGTTGGAGCAGAAGCAACAAGGTGAGTAGAAAGCATGTGCATTAGCTGTTGATACTGATTAGCATCCAAATTCTATAAAAAATTTCCAATAGTGGGCTTCTCAGTGCAAGCTGAAGCATTCTATGATAGAGAAGCAGAAACTTGATTGGTATTTACTGAAACATTTGAGGCTTGAGTACTATCTTTTTGTCGTGGTTGATAACCTGGAGGATACCCATAAAGCTTATAACACCGATCAATAGTGTGCTCATGGTATTGACAATGAGTACAAAATGGTCGTTCTTTCCTATGCCCTCTATATCCACCAGAAGAATTGTTTCCTCTGAATTGACCCCCACTATTAGAGTGACCAGAGTTTGCAATAGGATTCTTAGGGACATTAGCCATAAGACTAGCTTTAGTAGTAAAAGCCAAAGTATTTGTAGCATTAGACAAAGGAACCTGAAGTTTCCTCTGATGTTCTTCTTGAGAAATCAGGGCAAATACTTTGTTTATGGGTGGTAAAGGATCCATAAGTAATAACTGACCCCTAATTTGAGCAAAAGAATCGTGCAAACCCATAATAAAAGACATGATGTATTCAGCCTGATAGTATTCATTCAAAGCCTTGACACCACCACAAGTACAATGACTACATGAATAAATAGGTCTGTAATTATTCAGTTCTTCCCAAATGGTCTTCAATTTGGTAAAGTAAACACTAACAGACTATTATGATTGAGACATCAATTCTCTTCTGAATTGAAAAATTCGAGGGCCATTACGCTGCTAAAAATGATCCTTCAAATTAATCCAAATTTCACAAGTAGATTCCGAATAGATGATACTAGCAGAAATTCCTTTGGAAATAGAGTTCAAGATCCAAGAAATAACCATATTATTATTTTGAATCCAAGCAGGAAGAAGATCAAGAGTAGTACCTGAAGATTTAGAAATGGAACCATCAATAAACCCTAACTTGTTTTTGACAGACAGGACAATCAATATTGCCCGACTCCAAGAGGCATAGTTATCTCCCGTGAGAGGTTACGAGACTAGTACCAAGCTAGGGCTATCAAAATGATGAAGAAAATAAGGGCTAGAGGATTCATCAATGGTGGAGCGAGCAGTTGATCGAGTTGAATTTCCCGAACTCGCAGAAGCAAGAGAATCCATGGCTGAACAGAGAAAAAGGATCTCAGTGCGTGAATTAAACAAAAAAGAAACACTTGATCAAGTAGAAAGATAAACTCAACCAAGGAATTATAGCTGTAACTCGAAGCTTCGTCAATGGAGATGTGAGAGAGAAGCCGTGATATGCTCTGATACCATATTACGCATAAAGGTATTATGAAGGAAGCTTCTCATCTTGAACCAGAGACGAAAATGCTACAATCAGAGTATTGAGCTGATAAATAAGAAGACAGCTACACACCAGCTAAGCACCAACTAAGTATTCTAACAGACTAACTAACTAACTAATATTTACAACTAATATTTACAAGTCTAATAGTATGTGTCCATAAGGATTTGACAGAGGGTGACTAATAGTTTTCGAGACTCTCCTAGAAACCAACACATTGATGTTATTTCATGTGTGGGTGACCCCTCCTTTATTTAGAAGATCGTGTTCATCTTATGTAGAAGTTGGTGAACACGCTTAGTTATGGTCCACACTCTGCAGGTACTGACAACCAGTCAAGTATGATTGGTACTTAGGAGTGGTGACCACTCTCCGTAAGTAAAAACAAGACTTGTTTTTGTTAATTAGTGTTCTCGTTCTTGCATTAATGAGCAATCACGTGGTCATTCTTTGGTTATTTCTGTCTAGTCACTTTATTCAGTAGGTATTGAACAACATCTTAAATATAGTCATCAATTTAAATAGGTAAATATCCATTTTTTGGTATGTCCAACTATTTTTTGTGCCTTCATCTCGATATGGTGTATTCTTATTGGTGAGTAAAAAAGAGAAAACCCAGTTTACTAAGTTTTTTTATAATGAAAAAGAGTACACTTTTCCAAAAAAAAAAATGCTAAGAAGCCTAAAAACACATGTGGTGCTAAAGCCCAAAACCATATGTTGTATCAATAATAAGGATCGACAATTTTCTGAATGACACAATGATATAGCTCAAAAATGACAAAAAATTAATAAATTATTTTTAAGTAGAAAAAAAATTAATGAATTTGAGTAACATGTTTAGTTTTCGTGTCAACTTCGAGTTAATATACATAACACGAATGATAAACAACGGACACATTAAAAATAATCTGTGTAATACTTTTAATTAGATGGATAGACGGCACTTATTACTATTGTAATGTTTTAAATGTAATTTATATAATTTTAAAACGTGCTCACATGTGTTTAACAAAAGTATATAAATTTTATGGTAAATTTCGTGGTGGTGCTACAAGTAGTGTGCCTTGCTCCATTATTTCTCATTTGGAAATGAGGATGTCACATATGGAAATGACGAAGTACAAATCGTTTTTCCACTTAAAATGGCAGGATATCCTTTAAAAAAAAAACTATATGTCGTTCTTTCCAAAACGACATCGGCCTTTAAATAGGCCACGTTAGATGAAAAGAACAAAATAGATAGAAAATTGTGGACCTAAGAAAATTATGGACCTAAAAAAGAGAGAAAATTATGGACAAACTACTCGTCGTTTATTACTTAAACGACAACAAAATTAGATTGAAAAGAATGAAGGTTTGTTTTATTGATAGAAATGAGTTAGAATTAACTCATGTCATTTTGGTCCCAAACGACATCAAACGGGAAAACTATTATAGAATTGAACTCTTACAATTGTCATTTTTTAATGAAAATTATTGCGTTCACAAAAGGAAAAAAGTAAAAAAAGCAGAGACCCTCTATTTTCTTTCAACTCTTCATATTTTGTCAATTTTTACGCAGACCAGGCGTGAAAATTGAAATCTATTTGATAAAGGACTAAATTAAGAAAATATCCTATTGGGATTATCAAATTGATTCATATTTTACGAGATATATTTGCAATTTTCCCTATTTACAAAGAAAGGTTCTCAATTTACTTTTTTTTTAAATATAAAAAGGCTCCTCGAGGAATAATATTAATAAAAGCTAAAAAGTCTAATTATAATATAAAAACATAGGATTACAATTTCAAACTCATAAAAAAAGAGACGAAAAATGGATTACAAACACAACAATAACAAAATTGTGGGTTGCCATAATTCTCCAAAAGAAGAAGATAACAAGGACCACCAATAAATAATTGCCTTCACCTGCTATTGTACTGTGTTCTTAGTGGGTAGAGTACTTATTCTAACACCAAATGAGATTACGCCTGCTGAAAATGAAAGCTAACTTATCCGCAATCTAAATCCAAAGAAAAAATTACCAAACTTAAGATATAGTAAACCGAACTAAAAACTTATGGATAAAAAATTTAATGATATTATAACTAGATCTAAATATAGACTTATTATAAAAATAAAGAAATAAAAAACAAAAAAAGAGACCAAAGGAGAAAGAGAGGCAAAGAAAGAGTAGAAAGCCTCAGGCAAAGGTCCCTTGAGGGAGAGAGAGAGAAAAAAAGAGGCTGTTATTTTTTATTTTTATTTATTTATTTTTTTAAGGGATCCTTTCTTTTGGCTGTGTGTCGTGAATTATTTTGGTTCTTAATTTAATTAAAGCTACTAGTCTGCCACAGCAACGGCTATAAAGGAAGGGAACCCCGGTGAGGGTGATAGTGGCAGTTAAACTACCAGTCAAACTAGCGTGCAGTTGAAAAAATCAACCATCTCTCTTTCCCTCTGAAATTCAGAGTCAGATCCTCCGTTACCATTATCATTACCATTACCATACAAGACTCTCGGATTCATTCCTCCTCCAAACTTAGAGAGAATGATTCCGGACGGAATCGAAGACGACGACAAATGGCTCGCCGAAGGCATCGCCGCTATTCAACTCCAAGCCTTCTACTTACATCGTGCTCTGGTACTAATAAATACTTCTTCTTCTTCTTCTTCTTCTTCACATTATTCCCAATTCATTCGAATCCGCATTCCTTTCTCAAAACCCTAATTCGGTTTTAATCTCAGGATGCCAACAATCTCAGGGAAGCCCTCAAGTACTCGGCTCAGATGCTTTCCGAGCTTCGAACCTCAAAGCTTTCGCCGCACAAATACTACGAACTCTGTACACAAGCTTTCTTCAATCTCGGATAATTAAAAGCAGCCCTAATTTTGAAACCGATTCGAGTTTTTGTGTTTGTGAATTTCTTTTTTTTTTTTTTAATAAAATTTTTTTTATAATCAGATATGCGAGCGTTTGACGAGTTGAAATCGCTGGAGATGTTTTTCAAGGACGAGAGTCGGCATGGGGTCTCCATTGTTGATCTTTATGAACTTGTTCAGCACGCGGGCAACATATTACCCAGATTGTAAGTGAGACTGATCGTGATCGTTGATACCAAATTCCCATTTGCTTATATTATATATATTAAATATACCCCCGTCTAAATCTAATTGTTTTGGTTATATATATATATTATTTTCCATACCTGATTTGCAATTACAAGGTATTTGCTATGTACGGTTGGGTCTGTGTACATCAACTCTAAGGAGGTTCCTGCTAAGGATGTTCTCAAAGATCTTGTCGAAATGTGCCGTGGTGTTCAACATCCAATACGTGGGCTCTTTCTCAGAAGCTATCTTTCTCAAGTCAGCAGAGATAAGTTGCCTGACATCGGCTCCCACTATGAAGGGTAAGGTGGTTTCTGGGTTAGTTGCTTGGAGTTATTTTCTTCCTTTGTTTCTACTGATGACTATGTTATTTGTGCTCTGTTTAAGGTTAAGAAAAACTGTTTTGAAGTATTTTGCTGAAGATATTGTGACATTGTTAACTGATTTTCAAATGGGCCTGTACTTCCCCGCAGTGGTGATGACACTGTCATGGATGCTGTGGATTTTGTGCTCCAGAATTTCACGGAGATGAATAAGCTTTGGGTTCGAATGGAGCATCAGGTTTGTTTAACATCTGTCAGTACTTTTAACCGTGTCGTGTTTTTACATGCATGGCACAAAAGTACTTGCATGCCATGGGAATAAAAATGAACCACTGGGGCATGATTTTTGGCCATGCAGGTGTTATGGTGCTTGTGAATCATTCATACTCTTTGGCGATCCTGAGTTGAGGCCTTCAATTGGACTTTCTGGTCTGCAGGGACCTCATCAGATAAAAGAGAAGCTGGAAAAGGAAAGGAACGAGCTTCGCGACCTTGTAAGTAGTGGTGTTGTAAATCTGAATCGATTGGCAGATGAAGGAGTGCAACACAAATATGCCGTTCTGAATTGTCTTTGTAGGTAGGGAAGAATCTCCACGTTCTTAGTCAGGTAGAGGGTGTCGACCTTGAAATGTACAAGGACACTGTTCTTCCCAGGGTCTTGGAGCAGGTCTTGTAAGCTAGTTCCTTTGCCAGTTTGTATATTTTTGATTAACTGACGCTTTCTGCTGATCTTTCATATATGAATTCTGACTGGCTTGCACAGGTTGTCGACTGTAAAGATGATCTGGCTCAATATTACTTGATGGAATGCATAATTCAGGTATTTCCTGATGACTATCACTTGCAGACCTTAGAGACGCTGTTGAATGCTTGTCCCCAGCTTCAGGTAATAACCATATTCATGTCGAGTATCATTTTCCTCTTTAGTTTGTCTTCTCTTAGAATTCAGTTATAATAATGAGATTCAAAACTTTCTGCATTTTTAAGCAAGATACATGTATTGCATTCGTAGTTGTCATTTTTTTACCTTGGTCTTTTGCCCTAGTTAGTTCATAGTTAGGATTTTCTGAACAAAGATTTGTATTTGTTGTTGTCTGTATTGAGCTGGTAGCANNAGATTTGTATTTGTTGTTGTCTGTATTGAGCTGGTAGCAGTAGTCATGAAGATTTCCTCTCATTTTACCATCTCTTTCTAATAAACAATTCATTAATGTGGTTAAGCCAACAAAAGTCTTTTGACCATGGTATTGTCTTTTGATCTGTAGCCAACAGTTGATACGAAGACAGTTTTATCTCAATTAATGGGGAGATTATCAAATTATGCTGCATCAAATGTAGATGTAAGTAGACATTAATTGTTTTATGGCTGATACTTTGATAGAATCTTTCTTAGTACTTACTATGGCTATTCTTACATTAGGTATTGCCTGAATTTTTGCAAGTGGAAGCTTTTACTAAATTGAGCAGTGCCATTGGAAGGGTAAGCTAGCTTGCAATTGCTTATTTGCATGAAATTTTTTTTCTACACTATGTGAAAGGAAATTCCCTAAGCAGCAAGCTGCTAAATATTTTTTATGTCTTTGCCTGTCTTCAAAAAAATGACTTAAGAAGCTTAGCTTAACTTTCAATTTAAAGAAACATCATTTATATGAGGAATTTTATGAAAATGAGTCACGGCTCCCCTAAGAGGAAAGTAATGTACACTGGAAATGATACATTTGTTAATAAGTTGATAATCATTCTGGCCAACATTGTCTTTGAAGGACAGAATATAAATGTCTATGTTATTTGGCCCAAGTTTGTTCCTCTTTCGTTTTCTTATTTGGTATGTAATTCTTTCTCTGTTAACTGATCAATTTCTCCTATATTAGTTGATAGTGCATATCAATTGCAGGTTATAGAAGCACAGGCTGACATGCCCATTGTTGGAGCCATAACATTGTACGTCTCTCTTCTTACATTTACTCTTCGTGTTCATCCTGATCGTCTTGATTATGTTGATCAAGTACTGGTAAGTTCATTAAGAAAACCCATTTGAGTACTCACTTGAGCACTTGTAAGAAAGTTTCTCCAAAACTTTGCATGTACCACTGCTTCATTGCTCATTGTTTTGTTAAATACTTTTGCAGGGAGCATGTGTGAAGAAGCTCTCTGGCAAACCTAAGCTTCAAGATAATAGAGCGACTAAACAGGTTGTTGCACTTCTAAGTGCTCCGCTAGAGAAATACAATGATACCGTCACAGCCTTGACGCTTTCTAATTATCCTCGTGTTATGGACTACCTTGATAATGGAACAAATAAAGTAATGGCCATGGTTATTATTGAAAGCATAATGAAAAACAATAGTTGCATCTCCACTGCTGATAAGGTACGACTTTTCTCTATTGGTTCTATTTTATCTACTTTTTCCTTCAAAATGTCATAAAAGGGTCTTTGCAGGTTGAGGTGTTGTTCGAATTAATTAAAGGGCTCATCAAGGATCTGGATGGAACTTCTGTGGATGAGGTGCACATCGGAAATTTTTACTGCAGTAGGAATTTTGTTTTTACCTACTACCGCATAAAGATTTTACTATTATCCTCTATCAATTCTTCATAATTTCATGCTTTTTTTTGGTTGTGTAATGTAAACATTCAGTGACGGTTGCTTCTTTTGTCTGCTTTTGGTTCTCTTCTGCTATATATCCTACTACTAATAGCTTGACAAGGAGGATTTTGAAGATGAGCAAAATGCTGTTGCTCGTCTTATTCACATGCTTTATAATGATGATCCAGAGGAGATGTTAAAGGTAAGTAATTACGTTTTGGAAAAAAAAAAAAATTCCTCTGTCTCTCTCCGATTTGGAATATGAATCTTTTATAAAAATAGCATACTAGTAGGTTGTGGTTTCGATTTCTTATGCACTGTTTCTATAATCATCTATTGGCCACAGATGATATGTACCGTCAGGAAGCATATAATGAGTGGAGGGCCAAGACGCCTACGTTTTACCATTCCTCCTTTTGTATTTTCTGCACTCAGGGTATGTATGATCCTGTTTTACATGTGCCATTAACATGTTTGTTTGTCTATTCATTTTTTTATTTGATACACGAGTAAGAATTCCCATGGAGGTGAACTGAAGAGACCAGGGGAGGAGATTTGTCTTCATGTAACTGTTGGGAGCCTTGTGATATATTAGACAGACCAATCACTCCTCGGCCCTTCCAAAAATAAATTAAAAGAAAAGAAAAGAAGAGAGGATGTGTACCATCTGCATGTGTCAGGATCTTTCGCCCTACGCTATATGTAGAATTTACAATTTTGAAGGTTTTGTTGTAGATGATCTTCTGTTAGAAGGGCAATTCACAGTGTTGTTTATGGCTTCCAGTTGGTTAGGCAATTGCAAGGTCAGGGTGGAGATGTAGTGGGAGAAGAAGTTCCCACAACACCAAAAAAGATCTTTCAGCTTTTAAATCAGGTAGCTTCATATATGCGTGTATGTGAATCATTGTTAAAGATAGAGCTTAGTTGATTCCTTAATTAGACGATAACATGATGGATCATGTATAAACATTGTCTATGTAGTATACAACTCTACATATTGTTTGAAATAGTAATACAGTAGTGGAAGATAGTTTAAATAACTAATTGTGGATGACTAAGTATAAACACTTATTCCCTTTCTTCGCAACTCTCCCTTGTTTTACATCTGTTTTGGGGGGTTTCATAGATTACAGGGATACATAAATTTCTTTCGTTTTTCTTCTTTATTAGAATCAATCTTAATTATTCTAGTTGTCAATGCATCGCCAGTGAAAAAGGATTTCCTACTTCATATCTTATGTTAACAACATTCTAGATTTGTGTCCATATTTTATGTGCACATAGTTATTAATTATATGCTTAATTTCAGACCATTGAAGCTCTTTCTTATGTTCCATCTCCTGAACTGGCATTAAGGTTGTACCTGCAGTGTGCTGAGGTATACCATGTAAATTTTTGGTATTCTAAAGACCATATCACATAAATGATTTTGGAAGTAATAGTTACTGTAGAGTAACATAGATAACTTTGAAAAGAAATCTAATAATTTATTCAAATAACGTATATAATGTCGGAAAAAAGAAGTGTATTTCTCAATCTGTGTAGAGTGCATTATAGGCTTATAATCTCTCTGTTTTGGATTATGGATGGTCAGGCTGCTAATGACTCTGATCTCGAACCCATTGCTTATGAATTTTTCACTCAGGCATTTGTATTGTATGAAGAAGAAATTGCGGTAATTTTATCTTAATCCATATCTTCCATTTTTGTTTTTTAGTACAATTAACTGCCAAGGGAAAAACACAAATTTATGGTAGTAAATCTCTAAGTTGTGCAGTGACCGTTACATAAATATTTTCCTTGTTTCTAGGACTCAAAAGCCCAGGTGACTGCTATACATTTAATAATTGGGACTCTCCAGAGGATGCATGTATTTGGTGTTGAGAATAGGGATACTTTAACGCACAAGGCAACAGGGGTAAATTATGCATCCTTGCTTTCTGTGCTTTTTCAATCGCTATAAACCGTGACCGTGACTGATGATTTTCCTTTTGTCATTAGTATTCAGCAAAACTGTTGAAAAAACCTGACCAGTGCAGAGCTGTATATGCATGTTCACATCTTTTTTGGGTTGATGATCAAGATGGTATTAAGGATGGTGAAAGGTACTCTTTTTTGGTATTGAATCTTCCATTCAGTAGTTAAATGGATTCCTCATTGATGCTGTGGGCTTTGTCAGCCATGTTCTGTCTCAACATAAGACATCTTTTTATTTGCTCTATATCAGTTTTGGTACTCATATTATTGCTGATGCTATGTTGTTACAGGGTCTTGCTTTGTCTAAAGCGGGCCTTGAGAATTGCAAATGCTGCTCAACAAATGGCCAGTGTTGCTCGGGGTAGCAGTGGACCAGTCACTCTCTTTGTTGAGATACTGAACAAGTCAGTTCAATTGAGCTTGCACCTAATTGTACATTTCACACACGAACACGTGCTTCTAGTCACAGATATAAATTATATCGTAGAATGTCAATCTGATTCAGGAGGTAACATTGATCAGGTACCTGTACTTTTTTGAGAAAGGCAATCCCAATATCGTAAATGCTGCAATCCAGGGGCTGGTAGAATTAATCACTAATGAGCTCCAAAGTGACTCTACGACCCCGACCTCAGATCCTTTCTTTAGCAGCACATTGCGGTACATTCAGTTCCAAAAACAGAAAGGCGGGGCGATGGGCGAGAAATTTGCTTCTATCAAGGTTTGAGTATTTGTAACGTATGAGAGGTCTATAATATGTTTTCTACAAGCAGGTTGTGTTTGGTATTGAAAGGGACTTGATCTCCTGCATTCTTGATTGTTCAATTGGAAACTTATGTACAGTTCTTTTACCTCCTACGGTTCACTTCTTTTATGGAATCGCTATTGTTCTCTTTTTCATTTTCAGTTTCTTTTTCCCTCTTCATGAAATCGAGCTCGATCATAGGACCATGTGAAAGTCAATGGATTGATAAATGATTTGTTAAGGTCTTCCTTAGAAAGCTAGTCTATGACTACATATGTAGGTCTACATAGTCAGTATTTATACATTTGGCTCTCATCAAATTGAGACTACGGTACAGGTGATATTTATGGAGTTTTCTTTTTTAATTTTTGGTGAGATTATGGAGATTGGTCCGGCTTGGCTCTCATCCCTCTATTAACTTGAATAGCTTAGATTAGTTATAGGAGAAAGGAACTCTCTTTTATTTCCTTTTCCTTTTCTATCTATTTATCTTTCAAGGCTGAAGGTGATACATTCAAGAAATGTAATCAAAAGAGTGAAAGAGTTCACTTACGAAAAATATGATCACTGATCAGGTGTCAGTCTTGAATTGATCCTTGAGAATGTCGTTTTCGTGACCCTCATCCACTCCTCGGGACTCGGGCACTCGGGAAGTTGGTATTAGAATTGATTCACTGCGGACACTACAGATACATATAGTTACCGACTTACCCTTACCGGTTACCAAAGCTCTTGAGCCTGTACTTTTTTCGTTTTTTGGTTCGTTGTATATAAAACTGTTCATATTTTAATTGCTAAAGAAAAAGGGGCTCTCAGTCATTTTTTCCCCTTTTGAAGTAAATATAACAGAACACAAACTAAAAGATAAAAATTGAAATTTTCTCCTTAAATGCTTTTTTTCCCCTAAAGTAAGTGTCTAAAACAAATGCATACTCAAATTTCATCAAGAGAAAACTATGGAATTTATCTTGACGTTGACATATTGTTTTTCAAAAAGCATTTAAGGATGCACTAAAAAAAAGGAAGAAAGAAAAATGGGAGGGGGGGGGGGGGACAATGGTTAGGTTCTGGGGTTGGTAAGAAGGAAAAAGCTGAAGCACATGGATGAATGGCGATAGCTGATAGGTACCTAGTCCCCCGATGGCCATGTGCTTTCGTCTTCTTGGATTGTGCTTAATGGCGCAATTAGCGGAATTAAGATATATCAAAGTCTAGAATTATTCCGACAAATTCTTATTGTGCATGTCCCCAGATGCTCTTATTGATTAATTTATAGTTTTTTATATGTACTTACGTTTGTCAAATATAAATTAATTTATACTTTTGTATAGGTACTACGTTTGTCAAATATAAATATACATCATATAACAGAAAAAATAGATATAAACACACCTGTCCGAGTTTTTTAATTTTAGTTTTCTGCCTTTATTTGTCATAAGTGTTCTATACCTTCTTGTTTTCTTTTTCAATCTCTCGTCAATAATTAGTGCAAGATTGTTGTCATTATCATGCAAGGATAAATTAAATTGAATATTTGGGATTATTATTATTTATTTGGAAGGGGAATATGTGGGATTATTGTTATAGTCATACGCACGTCTAAAATTGAAATACTTTAATAAGCTTAGAACATGGCGTAATTCTCTTTTTTAGAAAAAAAAAAAAAAAAAACCCTGAACATGGCATAATTATAATAAGAAGACAAATGGTGGCCACGTTGTTCAAAAATCATTACATGACAATTGATTTTCTGGATTTTTTCTTTTAAAAGGAGCAAAATAAAAGATACACAGAATTATTGTTTGTACTAAAAATACCAAAAAAAAAATGGAAGAGCGAAAAACGATTTGTCTATGAATTACTCATGGTCCACGAGTGAGAGGATTAGGGGTGGCAATTCGGGCTACGACACGATGACACGACACGAACACGACACGATTTTTTGCGGGTTAGGGTTGGAGAAAAAGAGTGCGGGTCGGGTTCGGGTCAACCCGCTTGACACGAACTTGACTCGCTTGACCCGCCAACAAATATATATAATTAAATTATAAAATATTTTTTATTTAATTTGTTTATGACTATTATTATAGATATATTTAATTTGTTAATGTATGTATTTGTGATTATAAGTTATTAATTATATTTATAAATTATCTCTAATTTATTTATTTTAAAATAAGACAATAATAGCCTTAGAAAAAGAAAATATAAGTAAAAAAATACGGGTCGTAGCGGGTTGGCGGGTCAAAAACGGGTTGACGGGTCAAAATCGGGTTGCGGGTTGGATGTTATTCACCAAAGCGGGTTGTGCGGGTCGGGTTCAGGTCAACACGTTTTAGGTGCGGGTCGGGTTAGTGTTGATAGTTTTCTGACACGACGGGTCACGGGTCGGATTCGGGTTGACATAATTTATATATATATTGGACTTCAACCCGACACGAACTCGACCCGTCGACACGAATTGACACCCCTAGAGAGGATGTAATGATTGTATATTCTACTAATTAGTTACTAATCATGAGATTTATTTTTTTCACTTAGAATATATATATATATACACGAGATTTTACACCCATCAATTAGAATTTGCCATATGTCTGCCAAATATTACAACTTTCTATTGAAATTGAACGTGGCAGGCTTTTATAGGTTAGTTTCCGAGAATAAAAGCGCCAGAAGATGTGACACGTAGTTGGCACAAATTTCCAGCAATAAATGAAAATGATAGAGATACCTTTTCTCATTTTTCTTTCTTTCAAAAAAAAAAAGAAAAAAAAAGGTTTATGGCACAAATGGTCCCTGAGCTATCCAATTTATAGCAATTTGGTCCTCATAATTTTAATTATTTCAATTAAGTCCCTAAATTATCTAATTTGAAGTAATTTGATCCATAAATTATTAAAATTGTAACTTGTTGTTAAATATCTAACCAAAAACACATGTGAAGAGTACGTTATAGCATCTGAAAGTGTATTTAAAGGAAAATAAACTGAACAAAAAGATTTGAAAAAAAAATATTATTTATATTTTTTAGGATTTATAGAGTCCTAAATTTAGAGAAAATTTTCTATTATTATTTATTTTTGGGCGCGTCTACAGTAGGGGCGCCCTACGTAGGGCCCTGTCTATTCACCGTTGGATGGGAATCTGTATATAAATAGATTCTCCACAGATTCCCGTTATTCCCCACAGATTCCCATCCAACGATAATTAAGGCATGACCCTATGTAGGGACGCCCCAACCGTAGCCATCCCCTTCATTTTTATGTTTAAAATTTTCAAATTATCTTTCAAACACACTTTCAGATACCACCAAGAGCTCCTCAAGCATTTTTTTAGTAAAAAATTTAACGATAAGTTGCAATTTAGATAATTCAAGGATTAAAATGCTGTAAATCGAAAAATTTAAGAGTTTAATTGTTATAATTAAAACTTTGATGATCAAATGGCCATAGATTGAATAATTTAGGGGCTATTAGTGCTATTAACCCAAAAGAAAAGAAAATAAAATGAAAAAGAAAGAAAAAAACAAAAAGAAGAGCAAAAGTAGGGAGAGGGGTAGTATTTGAATTTTGGAATTTGGATAGTGTGGTATTTGTATTGGTATGTATCTGGTAAGGTAAAGAAAGACTGAGGATATAGCTGGCATAAGGTTGTCGTCGTCGAGGTCAGCCTCAGCCACCTCTGCAACCGCTAATTTCATTTCATTTTATTCTCTTTCTCCCTCTGCCTTCTCAACCCCCAAGCTCACTTTCTTGCTCTGCATTTCATTTAGGGTTAGGGTTAGGGCTTTGGCTACTCCTCCTTCTCACCCAAATTTCGACCTCAACGACATCATTTCGATTGTCTCTTTTATAGGGTTTTGGGTTTTACGGGGATGGACTCCCGGTGAATCGTTTCTTCAAACAAAGGCGGAATCAAGCTCTAAGGGAGTGGGAAAGCCATTGTTGGAGCTTGGACTGAACTGGGTCGTTGTTAGCGTGGAGATCTGGTGCTTCGTTGTTCGAGATGAGTGCGTCTAGGTTCATCAAGTGCGTTACGGTCGGTGATGGTGCTGTTGGCAAAACCTGTATGCTGATTTCCTATACCAGCAACACCTTCCCTACGGTCAGTCCCATTTCTCTTAGTTCTCTCTTCTTTTTCATAACGTTGATTTACGAACTTGAAATTTTGCTTTTGGAAGTTAATTCAAGCTTGAAATGTGTGTTCATAGTGTCTTTCTGATGGTAGGATGGAGCAAAATTTTAATTAAGTAAACGAAAGAGTTGACCCCTTTTCTGCTTTTCCTCCCTTTGATCATGAAGTGTTTTGTTTTGTTTTTTTTTGTTTTTTTTTTTTTTTGAAGAAATTTAAGTTGCAAATGGTGTGTCTGAAACTGAGAAAAAACTAAATTTATCTGTTAAAAATGTATTAGGTTGTAAAAATGTTTCCGTGTCAGGGGTCATGAAGTTCAGATCAGGCGCCTAAAGATACTTGAACTTTAGTTGCCTACCTCTCCCTCCCGTTTTAGTTGTTCATTTTGCTCTTGAACTAAGTCTTTCTAGGGATGGTTGACGTTTCAGGCAAATTGTAATTTGGACAAGTCCTATTTGCATGTCTAAAGCTAAAAAAGTAAACGAACGATCGGTCATCATGGTAACATGTCATGGAGTGGGGTGAAAACACGTTGGTGACAAGTTACAGATTCAAAAGAAAAGCACGTGTGTGTACGTTCCACACATTAGATATGAGTCTTTTGGAATAATGTCTAATGTGTTTGATTGATGCTTCAGCATTCTAACAATCTGGCCCAATAGTTTCGTGGTCCTTTTTGTGTATTAGGCTTTTGATGTGTTTTTCTTTGTGGGTAAATCTATATTACTAACTATTTTCCTGTAAATTTTAAATTGGAAAGACTCATTGTCTCGGCATCTTACTTTTACAATTTTCACTGCAAACAGGACTATGTACCAACTGTGTTTGACAATTTCAGTGCTAATGTTGTTGTGGATGGAAGCACTGTCAACCTAGGACTGTGGGATACTGCAGGTGACTTTATTTCTATCCTTGTAAATCATAGATTTTTTGCTGATTAGAAGGCCTCTTGCTGCCCCCGCCTTTTTCTTTTTCTCCTTTTTGTTTCTTTTGGGATTCTATTAAGTATTTGTTGAACAGGTCAGGAGGATTACAACAGATTAAGACCCTTGAGTTATCGAGGGGCAGATGTTTTTATACTTGCTTTCTCTCTCATAAGCAAGGCTAGCTATGAAAATGTTGCAAAGAAGGTTCCACTCTTTGACTAGATTATGCATTTGGACGATATGTTGATATATATTTTCTGACCATGGAATATCTGAATCTTGGTCTGCTGATAATTTTTGCTTTTGCTTTCAATTTCAGTGGATTCCTGAACTCAGGCACTATGCACCCGGTGTTCCAATAATTCTTGTTGGAACAAAACTCGGTAAGATCTTTTCCAGTATCTATTTATCGTGTCTGTTGGCTTATTAGACAACTTTTTAGAGCTTTGAAGTTTTTTAAAATGAGGTTTAGGTGTAGAGTTTGTCAAAGGGCGAGGGCGAATGATATATAGGTTGTTTTGCGAAAAGAGCACATAGAGTCTTAAACATCCAACTTGTATTGTATTTAACGAAGTTATGCCACGTTGTTGATTTTTCTACCCCATCCTAATATGTTGAGTGTTTTGACTGTACGTTGTTTTGGTTTATAACCTTGAATTTGTTCTCCTCTCATAACAACTACTTTTTGTACCGCTAAATATTTTCTTGAGTTGACATCTTTCTCATCATCTTTATTTTTGTTTAACTTTTGACGAATCAGTTGCTTAGTTTTATGTTATTTATCTGCAGACCTCCGGGATGACAAACAATTTTTCGTTGACCATCCTGGTGCAGTGCCCATTACTACAGCTCAGGTACCTCCTGCTCTACCTCCCCTGTTGATTGTTTTAGTTTGCTTATTGATTTTTAATATGTTCAATCCTTTTCTGCTTGAAGGGAGAGGAACTGAGGAAACTCATTGGCTCTCCTGCCTACATTGAGTGCAGTTCAAAAACGCAACAGGTATGTATACTCTGTTGCCATCGGTTTTTATTTTTATCTTATTGCGGGAGTTTGTTTTCTTCTACTGAATATTAACGCCATTCTTGCTGCCTTGTATTGGCAGAATGTGAAGGCCGTTTTTGACGCAGCCATTAAGGTGGTTCTCCAGCCACCAAAACAAAAGAAGAAGAAGAAAAAGGCACAGAAGGCTTGTTCCATATTATGATCTGATTGATGAAGAATTAGATTTGACCAAAGGATACAATGACCCGCCAGCCTTTATTTGTCAGTCTATTATCCATTATGTTCGCTATTATGTATATTCTTGACTGACATTCTAGGATTCATGTGAAAGCTTGGAATGATTTGTTTCACTTTTGTTGTTCTGAACTGCGACTGATGATAAGAATTCCTTATTAACAAATATGGCCACCTCTCATAAGTTTGTCTATGTGTTAACCATCCATGGTCAAAATTCGTATTATAAAAAAGAGAACTGGGTTTATATGTCCAAAAGTGCATATTCCCTGAAAATTATCTACTCCATAAAATACAGCTATTTCTTCTTCCCTAGGCCAGAAGTACCAAAACAAAGCTATATGCCATTCATGGATTAAAATGTCGCGACATTTGTCGACGTTGTTCCGATAATATTCATATTTGAAGTCTCGACATTGATATGGGAGTGGAACGATATTTTTTCCTGTGTATCAGTGAAATATTCGTAAAATGTCGACAATATCGAGAGTATATCGATATTGGTAAAATGTCGGTAAAAATTGAGCTAATATTGAGATATTTATATACATTGTCTCGACATTTTAAAATGTCGATAGAAATGTCAAATTTTTTTCCCAGTCTCCATTTTTTTTTTTAATAGAAAATGGTAGTAAAGAATACAAAAATAAATCATAATTTTCTCGCTATAGTTTATCGACAAAATTTTGGAATTACTTATATTGAATGAAAATGTTTGCAGTACTCGTATTTATTATTTTGGAATCTCTACAAAGGACTCATAACTTTTGAAAGAAATTTTGAACCAAGACGAGAATTTCTAATATAACTTTCAACCTCATTGAAACTCGTTTTGGTATTGAATATATTTGAACTGTTCTATATTATCAATGATTTTTATTTATTTTCAATGTAATTTAAAACTAGTTGTAATTTGTAAGATATTTATATGAGATGTATTAAAATACTGTGATATATATTCTGATTTTAAAATTGCTCTATAAAATAAAATTCGATCATTTTTCTACTATATACATATATTTTATTGTTTTATAAAGTACAAATAGGTTTTGTTTTTAAATAAAAACTTGTTTTAGCATTAAGTAATATCACTTGTTTTAGCATTTTTTTAGAGTTTTACTTGAAAATTTTTAATTTTAAGACAAATTTCGGTATTTTTTCGAAATATCTTCGACATCAACAATATCTTTGACAATACCAGTAAAATAAAACCTCGACATTGATACTGACATAATCCTTGATGCCATCTCACGAGCGAGGACCCACACAAAAAAATAAATAAATAAATAAACAAATAAATAATGGAAGAAAGGAAAAGTAACTGCACAATATAGTATCGAAGTTTCCCAGGAGTTGATTAATAGCATATCTCTCGAATTACATCAAGCAGTATTTCTGTATTCCTCTTGTTGTAAACTAACCAATTCTCTATAAATACCACCGGATTTGGCAATGAGCTGCTCATGGCTGCCAACTTCGACCACCTTGCCATTCTGCAGAACAGCAATGTTATCAGCGTCTCGAATTGTCGATAACCTGTGAGCTACCATGATTGTCGTTCGACGCTCCATCAGACTCTCAAGGGCCTCTTGAACCAGCTTCTCAGATGATGCATCCAAGGCACTTGTTGCTTCGTCCAGGAGGAGAATCGATGGGTCTTTTAGTATGGCTCTGGCGATGGCCACCCTCTGTTTTTGTCCCCCGGAGAGCTGAATTCCTCTGTCACCCACTTGAGTTTGGTAACCCTCTGGCATTCTGGTAATGAAGCCATGAGCGTTGGCTGCTCTTGCTGCCTTCATTACCTCTATCTCTGAGGCCTCTTCCTTCCCATATTTGATGTTGTCATATATTGTGGTGGCGAACAATGCTGGTTCTTGCTGAACCAAACCTATCTTCTTCCTCAATGATCTCAGGTTTAAGCTTTTAATGTCGTACCCATCAATCAAAACGGCTCCCAGATTAGGGTCGTAGAATCTCAAAACTAGTCCAATTACTGTACTCTTCCCAGACCCACTTGGTCCGACCACTGCGAGACTCTTTCCTGCCAAAACCTCTAAATTCAAATCGTCGAAAATGGCCATATTAGGCCTCGTGGGATATCTGAAACTCACGTTCCTGAATTGTATATCTCCTTTGATATCAGTAACTATATTTGATCCGGGATTGTTGGGGTTCATGAGTGTTTTTCTTTGGAGAACGCGGAAGACTGACCCGAGTGCTTGGGACCCCTTGACGATATCTGGTGCAAGAGCAAGAGTTTCTGCTATTGCCAGAGCTGTGATTATCAGAACCATGAAGGACTTCATGATATCCCCGAAGTTGGAGTCGTTTTTCCTGATTAGAACTGATCCATACCAAAGGCCGAGAGCGTAGGAACAGAACGCAAAAAGCTGAGACACACCATAGCAGAAACCTGAAATATGGCCTCGTAAAAATGCTTGCCTGCTTGGTTGGTTTAGCTCAGAGGCGAATTGAGCTGAGAGTCGGTCTTCGGCCCCAAATGCAGCAACGGTGCGTATATTGGCTACTGCTTCACGTGCCACAGAAGTTGCTCTGGAGTAGGCACGGTTGTAGTCTCCTCCAAATCCCTTCAGAAAAAGTTGCTGCAGATGCAAAACAGAGCTAACAGGGTTAGATCAGATGTTGAGAAAATTTCTGCAATTTTTTTTTTTTTTTTTTTTTTTCTGTTAACAACAAAGAAAGAGCTATTGCTTAATAGGTCTCTTGGGGTGATCAAGCACTGACATCAGCTATGGAAGCTCCAATAAGTAAGGGGAGAGAGGCAATGACCACAGCTGCGATACGCCAGCATAAAATGAAGGCAATGACAAAGGCAGTCACAGTGAGTGCTATGTTTTGTACAATTGTAGATAAACGATCTGCGAGAGCACTTCGTACTAATGTAGCGTCTGCTGCTAAAATTGAAGTGAGTGAACCAGTGTTATTCTCGTCCAAATCAAACCAACCCACTTCATTGGAAAGTATAGCTGCAGTTGAAAACAAAAATTCTCTTACATAACGACTTTGTGTTTTGTTTCCGGCTTTGAGTTTGAATTTTGGAACTGGAGAGAACAAACCTGAGAACATTAGTAAGCGAACGCGAGAGGTGAGCCTCTCTCCCATGAATGTATAGAAGTAATGTTGGAGCAGATAGACTGGAATGGTGACAACAGCGAGTCCAACAAATATGAGAGCCACTCGTTGAATCTCTTGTTTGATTCGAGAATCATCAGCAGAGTAAAATGCAGTCAAGACATGAGTGATCGCAAGGGCGAATAAAGGAGCTTCCATTCCAGCCAGAATTGCTCCCACTGAGCCAAGTATTGCATAAGGCCATTCAGGTGTGTTTAGTTTTACTAACTCCCATATTGATGGAGTTGGACCAAAGCTTGAAGATGACATTTCTTTATGATCACTTGGCCCCAGCTCCTTTCCTGTAATTGAGTTCAAATCCTCTTCGTGGTGCTGATTTTTGGAGAGTTCTCGAAAGCTTGAATTCCTTGAACTTTGTGAGACTGAAAAAACACTGGAAATCTCTGCTTGTTCTGAAACCTGCAAGCTCACCAGAGTTGCATACTCTCCTTTCTTGGATATCAGTTCTGAATGAGTTCCATTTTCAACAACCTCACCATTCTTCAAGACGATAATCATATCCACATCTCGAATGGTTGACAGCCGATGCGCTACAACGATTGTAGTTCGATCAGACATGATTTTGTCTAGTGCCTGCTGGACAATTAATTCAGATTCTGCATCAAGGGCACTGGTAGCTTCATCTAGGAGTAATATTTTTGGGTTTCTCAGCACTGCTCTGGCAATAGCAATTCTCTGTTTCTGGCCCCCTGAAAGCTGAGTTCCTCCTTCTCCCACCTGAATTCAATTTACCATAATCTTAAGGTATTTCACATGCAATACCCCGATTTAATTTATTTGTGCTTTTGCTTAATCTAAGCCAATTATTCCTACTAAATATGGTGGTAAGGCACACCTGAGTATAGTAACCATCAGGTAGTCCTTCAATAAAAGAGTGAGCATTTGCAGCTTTAGCAGCTTCAATAATCTGATTCATGTCCACATCATCTTTACCAAACATAATATTGCCAACTATCGTAGTGGCAAACAGTGCTGGTTCTTGGCTAACCAATCCCATCTGTTCTCTCAACCATTTTAACTGAAGAGTTTTAAGATCATGCCCATCCAGCAGTATTTTACCTGGAAAAAAGTTCAGTGGAAAGCTACATAAGCTCCTAAATTGGCATGTCTTTTTTAGACTAATGTAGTTATAGATACCTGAATTGGGTTCATAGAAACGCTGAACCATGGAAATTATAGTGCTCTTTCCTGAACCACTTGGACCAACAACTGCAGAAGTCTTGCCAGAACTGACTGTGAAGTTCAACTTTTCGAAAACCATATCCGGTCGTGATGGATAAGCATAACGGACATCGCAAAATTCAATCTGCCCTGATACTTTTGGAAGCACTATTCCATTATCTGACCTATTAGGAGAGTTAAGGTCTGTTTTAATCATGCTCAAGATATTGGCGGCAGCAGCTTGACCTTTGGCAATTGCAGCAAGGTTGGGAGCTGCTTGGCCAAGAGCACTACAAAACGAAAGGTAAAAGATTAGGAAACAATTTATTAACTGCTGACAAAACCAGAATACATATTCAGAATGGACTTACAATCCACTAAAGATTACGTTAATAATTGTTGTGAATGCTTTTCCTCCATTTGTCTCTCCGTGTCTAACAAGTACCCCGGCATACCAAAGAAGCAATGACCAAGCACAGAACAATAGGCCATATGTAAAGCCTACACCAATTCCTTTGGCAAACCCACTCTTCTTACCGAGTTTGAGCGCCTTATTAAGTGAGATCGAATATGCTTTGACTGCTCTATCCTCCCCTGAGAATGAGTACACTGTTCGAACTTGTGAAATAACCTGTTCGAGCAATGGCATGAGAGAAAATGATGCATAAATCCGTCATAAAACTAGCCATAAAGACTAAATATGATTATCAAACATAGAGTAGGAAATGGAACAAGGTAAAGCTAAAGAAATAGCCGAGCAGTGTACCTCTTCAGCTACCTTTCCTGCTTCAGCATAAGCATTCTCACTTTTTTGTGAAAATGTAGACATGATTAATGTATAAGCAACCCCTGCGACAGCAATCAATGGAACAACAGCCAAGGTGAGAAGTGTAAGCCGCCAAACTGATGTAAATCCGATGGCGAACCCAACAATGAACTGAGAAAGGTAACGCAAAGCATGGCCAGTCTGCATAAAGATACCAAAAGCACTCAATTAATTTTGTACTCTTTTCTTCCACATTTTGCTATATAACAATATATGAGTACAGCTCTTTGTTTGTTTGGTGATTAATGAACCTTGTCCCCTATTGCATCTTGAACTAGAATTGTGTCACTTGATATGTGAAAGATGATGTTTGCATCTCTGGCTTCAGTGTCAAAAAAACTAATATCCTTCTTCAAAATCGACTCGAGATACTTCACTCGCAATCGAGCTGTTTGCCTCTCCCCAGTCTGCATCCAGAACCCAACACCTAAAAAAAATCCTCAATCTTGTTAAAATGAAAGCAACATACTACATAGTAGCTATTATGGAAGAAAGATAAGACTTAACATGTACAAACATTGTACCTATCCATGCTGAGACCATCACTATCACTCCAAGATATATCAAGTACAGAGCATTCTGCATTAAGAGAAATTACATGTAAATATAGAGGCTCATACAGAGCATTCTGCTCCAAGAGGCTCATATGGAGTGTAAAAATATAACACAAGACAGAAACTCCAAAATCTAGAACATATAACTTTAAACAAGCCTGTTTTAAGTACACTAGATCGTACAAAACGGTCTAAACTGGTTAACTAAAAGCAAAAAAAAAAAAAAAATGCATTTTACCTCTGAAACACGCGAAGACAAACGTTGAGAATTCTTTGAAAGATGTCCCAGAGAATCAATCATACGACCAAACAAAACAAAGAAAACAGGAAGCGCAGCGCCGTGGACGCACGCGCCAACGCTTCCAAAGAACATCAGAACATAATCCACTTTATCAGCAGTACTAAACAGACCAAATAATGAAACAGTGCCCGTTTTTCTATCTGGTTGGTCCATTTTCGGAACTGGGTTCTGCTCCAAAACCTCATTAGTGGCAAGCTCCACTTCCTCCATTGAAGACTCTATTCAAACTTTCAGAGAGACAAAAAGATAGAAACAGAACATGAATAATGTAAAAGGTTTTCACAGACAGCTCATGAAGGAAAAGCAATGCAGTTTGAGGCTAATAATAAATGTAAAAGGTTTTAACCAGTAGGGACTCTTGAGTCTTGGCCAACCAACAAAAGGGACTTGGCTCCTTTTAACTGCCATTTAAAATTTTGGAACATAAGTAAGATCTGTTAACGAATGGTGCTCTAAGAGCGCACGTTAGCAGGTCTACAAACACTGTTATTCCCTGTAATTAAGCCAACGGCTTGTTTCGCCGCCTTTATAGTTTTCCTGAGCTGTTTTAGTAGCTCAGTAATTTGACAACTTAATTGTTTGGTCCCAATTTTGAACTTGGTACAAGGGCCACCATGTTTGACAAAATTTCCTACCTAGTGTACTGCCCAAAAACTGAGGTAAGTATAAACTTTTACTGCTCTTTTTTCCCAACACAAGGGTAACTGATGAAACTTTAATGAATATTTAGATGGTCTTAAGCCTAATAAGTTTAAGAGTTGTTCCATAAGTTTTCCAGCAATGTGTGAGACCTCTTTCCTTTGGTATCCTTAAATTCAGCTGCAGCATTCTTGAACAGCATGCCCACCAATAAACTGACACAGCAATCAATTATTCCTGACCAGAAATTCAATTTTGATTAACTTTTCTAATTATGGAATTAGGATTCTGGCCAGAGAAAAATCTTGCAAATTCCTAAAAGAGAAAAAAAAAAGAAATTCTCTACGTTTTGGGAATTGGAACTATGGGCCTAGTTATCTAGCCCAGAATAGAACTGAAAGGTTAACCCTGGGCTTGGGAGGACGACTTTACAATCCCTTTAACTGGAACAATTATATCTTCACATAACACTTTTTAAAATAAAAAGAAAAAAAAAATCCGATCACAAATGATGAGCAACTAGATTTAATGCTCATTCATTGTGGTTTTATGTATTTGATCTGTTTATTCAGCAATTTGGGTTGGTAAGTAATAATAAAAAGACTTTGTGCTGCATCATTTTGTGCAAAAAAATGAGTAAGCATCCTAAATATTACTTCATATAAACGCGAGTAGGATATCAATCGAGTTTATTAAAAGGCCTGGCTTATGTATGTCAGAACAGATGAAACACGAAATATTAGTTAGTGATTAGTGATCAGTGAGAGATGAATGACTTTTGGCATTTTTTTTTTTTTTTAAATGAAAGCTGCAAATTGTTGAAAAGTCAATACTTCAACTTCGTAAGCTTTTAGCTTTGTTTTGTAAGAAGGAAAGAAAAGTGGAAGGAAGGAAAGAAAATAGGGTTTTTGGCATGAATGGCCCATGTGTTTTTTGTGATTGGCAAAATGGTTCCTTAGTTATTATTTTTGGCAATTAAGTCCCTTAGTTTTAGAAATTTTGACAATTAAGCCCTTTTCGTGAGTAATTATTCAAATATTGGATAGAATTAAGCATTTTCAAGTCACATGCAAAGGTTTTTGAATGTCAAAATCAATATTTTACTGACATTAGTTAGAATTTGAAGGAAAATAACTAAAAATTTACAACATTTAATAACATAATATAAAAAATTTAAAAAATAAAAATTCTAAAAAAATTTAAAATTTCTCTTAAAATTTCTTTCTATTTCCTTTCCAAGCTAATTAATGTTAGTGAAATACCAATTTATTTCACTTAAATATGTTCAATTTCATGAAAATTTTAATATCAACAAATAAAAAGGACTTAATTATCAAATTTTTTAGAACTTAAGGACTTAATTGCCAAAAAATTAACTTAGGGACCATTTTGCCAATCTGCTAATAATATAGGGACCAAACATAAAGAAAAACTAATTTCCTTCATGTTGTTTGGTATGTGGGGATGTCAATTTCATCAAATAGGGTAGTGCACTCCGAATGGAGTGAGCTTTTACCGTTATAAATGGTACAAAGCACGAGACGAGAATTTCCTGTTTAATATTTAGCAGGGCAGGGCGAATTTGTGATTGAGTGATCTGCACAGACTTTGCCTGATTATATATAAGTTAATTTCTATATTTTTAAAATAATAATTCAACTATTATTTTTTAAAATATATATAATAATATAGTTATATACTAATATTGTTTGAGTTTAAGTATTTGAAATTGTATTATATTTTTAAATGAATAATATACTATATGATTTTGGTATTAAATATTTTACATTTGATAACTCTTAACATGTTAAAGCTCTATTTGAATGTGTTTTTTAGTTATTTAGATCTTTTATTAAATTATAATTCAAATGAATTTGAACTAAAATTAGAGTTTTCAATTAAGTTAACTTTAATTTAGATTTTTTTGATGTATTTAGACTTTTAAAAAATTTGGACCAACATAGTATTATTTAATTAATTCAAAATGACGATTCCAAACGGAAACCCCGATATACTAATGAGAGAACTGATCCCTAACGAGCATTCCCTGAAATTGCTTCGCACCAAATTAAATGATGTATGATGTTAGAATGGTATAGTAAAATAATAATGTGGACGAGGATGATAAACTCAAATCCGATCTCGCCCCTCCCCATTGACATCCCTATTAGTATGTAAGAATGAAATAAAATTGACATTTGATAAAATTACAATGTAGTTATTTCAAATTTATTAATTTATTTAAAAACAAATGACAAATTAGTAATTTATTTTAATTGTAAGTGTTCCATACTTTCCTTCCACTTTCTATTTTGGAGAGAAAAATTATCGTGAGCCCCACTAATAAAATTTTCCTCCCTCTTTTTCTTTCCACCCTATTTTCTCTCACACCAAATAAGATAATTTTCATTTTCCCTTCATTCTTCTCTCTGACCTTTTTATTTCCTCTCCCTTTTCTCATCTACCAAACACAAAAGATGATCTTTAGGTTAGTTCCAAAATTTCCTAATTTTCTAAAGTAGTCTTTATTGGAGCAGAAAAATAATTGCGGTATTTAGTTTGTACATTTTTTTTATAATATTTAGTTTGGACTCAATTACAAAAATGGCAACCTCCTAACTAACCCGAATAAATTAGCTGTATGCCTTTTTCCTTATTAATTAAATCTATCACTATACCACTTTTTAAAAATGAATTCTTGACGGATTCTTGACGTCGTCGGCGATCTTGATTGATTCTTGACGATCCTGATGGATTCTTGATATTGGCGGTGACTTGACGTGTTGTTGATGAATTCTTGACAGATTCTTGACAATCGTGATAGATTCTTCACAGATTCTTGACGTTGATGGTAATCTTGACGGATTTTTAATATATTCTTGACGCATTTTTGATAAATTCTTGACAGATTATTGACTAATTTCCTCCTAAAAGTGGTATAATATAATAGTAGTGGTAAATTTAGTTAAATATTTTTAAAAAGTGGTAATTGCCTCTTTAATCCAACTAACCCACTGGTGTGCCAGCCCAAGGCCCGATATTAGTGGGCCTAAATTCATTCTTTTAAATTCAAGAAAAAAAACATTAAATAAAAGGGCACGTCTACAGTAGGGGCGCCCCTACGTAGGACCCTGTCTATTCACTGTTGGATGGGAATCTATATATAAATAGATTCAACACAGATTCCCGTTATTCCCCACAGATTCTCATCCAACGATGATTAAGGCATGACCCTACGTAGGGACGCCCCTACCGTAGCCATCCCCTAAATAAAATTATAAAAAGAGAAATTTTTATTTATATGGTCAAATTTTCAACAAAAAAAAAAGATTGAAAAATCCTAGATTTTAAAGCTTTATGAAGAATCCTAAATTTACTTAGGAAAATACCATTTATAAAAATATTTGGAAGACTACTATTTTTTATAAATTAATAAGTTATTTGAGGTAATTGGAGAAATTATTTGAGGTAGCGAGTTTGGTTACTTCAAGTAATTTGATTAGTTACCTCAAATAATCCGCTAGATTACTTTGAGTACTATTAAAAAGTACTGATTTTAAAGAAAAAGTGACATTTTTATAACTATTTGGGTTAATAATAATAATAATTCTTGAATTATATTCATTGTACCACTTTGGCCTATAAATTTCTAACTTATATAGGAATTGTCCATGAATTATATAATTATTATAATAATGATCTCCTGGTTACAAACTGTTAGTTTTTTGATAGGAAATAGTCATATACAATGTGATTAATTGGGCATTATTTACTTCTATGAGTCAGAATTTTATTATCAATCATAGTTACCAAATTGTATGCTTTGTACATGACTCATTTTTGTTAAAAGTTGTAAAAATTTTGTAAAAAAATTGGTCATTGCAATAATAATTATATAAATCTTGGTAGTCTACTACATAGAAAATTCAGAATCTCATTCTTGACCACAGTTTCCAATTTGTGTACTTGTTAATGATTTATTTCTATTAAATATTTAGTAGTTTGTAACAAGGGGTCATTGTTACAATAATTACATAATTTAAGAGTGTTACTGTATAAGTTGAAAATTTATGAGTCAAAGTGGTATAACAAATATAATTTAGGGGCTATTAATGTCATTCACTGTGACTATTTTTGAAAAGTGTTATTTTTCTAAATAATTTTCATGAAATTATATATTTCTAAATGAATTTTGGGCTTTTTTCAAAATGTTTTTTTTTTTATACTTTAAAAAGTTTTAACCATCGGGGAGTTTTCAAATTTTCAGATTTTGGGCCTACATTTTGTAAGAAGCCCTTATAAAAATAATAACAGTAATTTGTAGCAAAAATCCCGACGTATGTTTTCTTTGGTATTTAGATCCCAGCCTTTAAATTTTGGCATTTATATCCTATCTCTCACGAGACGTTAGTCCTTCGGCCAAGTCCATCCAATTTCTGTGTCAAATGATCGTGCTTTTCACGTGTGTCATTTTTGAAGGATAATTGATGAAAAAGAAAAAGAAAAAAAAAGAGTGTCTTCCAAGAAGCACCTGGGCAATCTCATCTCTGACTTCAACCGTGAAAGCTTACAACCAAAAATTTCTCCTCAACAAGACTCTACCATTAAAATACCAGTTTTTTTTTTTTTTTCCTTTTATTATATTACAGTCTATTCTAGTGAAATTTCTAGTTTTCTGAGTTTAAGAGTAGTTCCTGTTCGAGAAGGACAACCAGAAAGAGTTGAAACAAAATTAATAAAGGATTTCGGTGATTTTAGCTCAATGTATAAATAAGGTCAGATATATAAAATTGAGAGAGAATATCCTTCTCCAAAATGTCATGGCCTTTTATTGGCACTTTAACCAACACGTATTTGTACATTCAATTAGACCAAAAAAAAAAAAATCAGAGATAAATAAATAATGAATCAGCCACGCATGGAAACAATGATCAAAAATGCAAATTCAAAGTCCAAATCAACTGGGTGACGGAAAAATTGGTAGTAATTCAAAGTCCAAAGCAAGTCTCTTGAGAGGTTTAGGATTTAAATACCAAAATAAGAGGATAGGGACTAAAATGCTAAAGAAGGTATACCTTAGGGATTTTTGCTGCAAATTACCCAACTAATAATCTTTCCAGCTTCGGTGGGTTTAGGGTTTATATGAAGCTTCTTGCCAAAAACAAAACAAAAACTGGTTTATCGCAAGCATAGCTGGAGGAACAATCGATCAGACCTCTTAAACAGGTCCTTTTTTCTAATTTCTTTTATGTTTCTTCCCTGTTAAAATCTTTTTGTTGATTTTGCTCTTTTTTTCTGTTGAAAAACTGGTTTTTTTTTTTTTTTTTAAAGAAGAAATTGAAACTTTCACATTTGATTTTGCAGTGCAGTAGCTAGCAGAGTATTTTAATGGCGTATTCCCATGGACGCGATTTCATGTTCTGCAATATGTGTGGGACAATGCTAAAAATGGTGACGACTAAGTATGCCCAGTGTCTCTCTTGCGAGTTCAAGCGAAAACCCAAAGGTATGTCCATTTAGGTGTTGCTATATGTCTATAGATTTATCTCATTACCAAAATCAAATAACAAATAAACTAGTTCTCTCAATTTCAATTCAGGGTTTTGTAATCTTTTTTTTTTTTTTGAAGAAATTAAAGAGGAAATATATATTTTTTTAATATCTTTTTTAGGTAANGATTCTTTTATTGGTGAACCTGTAAATTCGTAATAAATCATTACAACAGTTTCTCAGTATATACTCTGTACCAGTTTATCCTTAAAGAGAATAAGGCCATAAATTCAATTCAGCAATTAGAAGGGTCGTTTGTTATTATCAACAGA
The DNA here is from genome assembly GCA_002914845.1 of Trema orientale. Classification (NCBI taxonomy): domain Eukaryota; kingdom Viridiplantae; phylum Streptophyta; class Magnoliopsida; order Rosales; family Cannabaceae; genus Trema; species Trema orientale. The sequence continues at coordinate 754,897 of JXTC01000055.1, read as the reverse complement.
ACAAAGGGTTGCTACAATGTGGCAAAGTGTTTATTTGGGATCAGATATCGATTGTGCGTGAAGTGCATCTCTACATATGCTTGTTGGTGTGGTCTTGTTGCTTGCACATGATTTTCTTTACTAGATTTTTGGTATTTTAACTTGTGATATCAGCATTGAATGCGGCGTGACTAAAATGTTTAGTAGTCTCAGTTTGATGCTTCAACTGTTTTAGCATTGAATTATGATATGGTTCTTGTGTTCTCCTTGATTTTGTGGTCATATATGTTACTGGCACATAAATCTCTTTTGTAATATTGGTTGTCCTTTCCCCAAAATTCTTACGCGTTACTAAGCAGATCGCTTGTCTTCAGATATTATTGGAAGAGAAATATCTTACACAGCCACTGCTGAGGTATGCCCGCATATGCTCTTATTTGGTTGATAAGTTATATCATGTCTTTAACAATGGCTGCCTTTCTGTGTGCAAGTAAATACTCACCAACATATACGCTATAAAATCTACGTCTTCGTAGAAATCCCAAATATTTGTTTCTTTTTTTTATTATTGGGTTTAAATATCATATGAATATAGTTAGGCAAGATTAACTTCAGGCTAAATCTGGAATCAGGAATAATAGTAACTGATGTAAGGCAGACAAAACCTAGGTCCACTACTTATGCCCAAGATATCGTATGAAGGAGATAGCGTCGGCATGCCGTGACTGAAACCCCTGAGGCTGAGGTCGTGTCTTACTTTGATTACGAACACAGTTAAGGTTGCTGAATGTGACGAAATGTTTCTTTGAAAGGCTTGGGCCTGACGGGTGGGCCTAAGCTTAGGCTGTCCTACATCGGTAGTTCAGCCATGTTCCATGTTCAAGCATGAGAAACTTGAACAAATTGAAACCAGGCCATTCCCTAATGAAGCTAAGAGCAAGTAAATTTCTGGCCAAACTAGCTAACTTCGAGCTTGCAGAGTGCTATTTTATGGTCATTAAAATGGATTGGTTTATCATCCCTGTTTCCTTTTTCTTTTTATTTATTTTTATGTGATCTACTTTATCATGTTTTCTTGGGAATTAGATATTTAAGTTGGCAAGAATATGTTCTTGAGATTCTTGACCCCGTAAGGAATTGCTACCAGCTGTTGTAAGATGACTTGTTCTTACTTAACCACGTTTTGTGCAGGATATAAGAAGGGAGCTAGGGTTGTTATCACAAATTAGTGAAGAGAAGGTCGAATTATCAAAGGTAGCTGAAATGCTTTTACGACATTGAAGTTATAGACATGGTGTTCTTTTAGTATGATTTACCATTTTGTGTCATTTAATTCTGTTAACAGATCAAAAAGAAATGTGAAAAGTGTGGGCATGATGAGGCTTCCTATTATACCAGACAGGTATAATTCAAACACACAAATTACACAATATGTTCAATTCTCTTCGCTTTGATTATTTTCATGCTTTTGTAATTTATATGGTGCTCTTTTTTCTTTTTTCTTTACCCCTTAACAGATGAGATCAGCAGATGAAGGGCAAACTACTTTTTATACATGTACCAAATGCCTACATCAGTTTCAGGACAACTGAATCTATATTTATAAGTGGGAAGATCAGTTCTGTTATTGTACTCTGTAACATTTTTATGGGAAATTAACGCTCAAGAAAAACTCTTTTATTCGTTGACTCGGGATTCATCGTAACTACAACTGTATAATATGACATTAAAAGAGAATTCGAAGGAATGGTTTTATCTTGATGTAGTGCAATTCAATTGGTTACCTAGAAGAAGAAACAAAAACTTTTCTTAATTGAGCAACATCGTACATCTTGAATGTTGAATCCATGTAACACCTTCGTAATTCAAGAAGAAGAAACAAAAACTTTTCTTAATTGAGCAGGATCGTACAATATGAACCCATGTAACACATTAGTAGCGTTCATACTGAAGCTCTTGGAATCATCCTCATTAATCTTACTGAAGCCATGGATCTTTCGTATCCTTTGCTAGTTGTTACATAGAATTAGTGTATTGATATTCATATCATCTTCTTGACTTTTGCTTTTTTCTAATTTTTTTTTTTTAAAAAAAACAATGTATAGGTAAAAGGAAAATAACAGAAATATAGGCTAAAAGAAGAACGTAGATTTCTCTTGATCAAGTACATAATAATGAGGATATTGATTGATTAACTAAACACAAAATACATAAAGCGGCAAGCTTCTACACCAAACTAATACATCTACGTATCTGTGTGCACCCCAATCAAAAACACAGGCGGTGAACACAAATTCTCTCTAAGTATAAAGGAGAAAAACAAGGTTTCCATTCGAATCAGCTTGATAAAGCTCCTCACTTCTCATTGCTGATCCCTTTATTTACACCAAAAACAAAAACATAAAGACTAATAATAATAATCATAACCAACTAAACACATGGGAAACGTAGTATATGAGAGGATGACTTCAATCACCGGAGACGTAGTAGCCGACGGAGATTGTCCGTGGCTCCGGCATCGATTCCAGCTGCTTCAGCGTTGCAACTGAGCTTCGGCCTCATCGAAAACCTCGGCAGCGGCAGGCTGCTCGGTGGCGGAGCCAGGCTAAACACCGAACCCGAAAACTTGTTATCCAAATCTTCCACAAGAGCAGAACAAACGCTCTTGCTTGTGGTCAAAGCCTTAGGAAGATCATTCGGGTCGGGTCCTAACCGATTCGTCGAAGCAATAACCAGAGACTCCGACTTCAACTTACCAACAGGTTTAGATTTTGGTTTCCTGGGTGTGACAGAGTGGTCTCTGGCTGGTCTGTTGGTCTTTCTGGTGGTCGGAGGGCATGAGAGGCCTCTGGTTATGGTCGGAGAAGACAGGGGAACAGGTAAAGGAAGCAAAGGAGGGTTTTGTTGTCGTTGATAAGGGTTATGAAGGAGAGAAGCTGAGTAAGAAGGTGGATATGAGAACGAGAGAGAAGGAGGAGGAAGAGGAGAGCGGAAGATGCCGGATCCGTACATGTTCGCCGGAGCGACGTTTTCAGAGGGTTTAAAACCGGCAACCCGGGTGTTCTTCTTCAGGGTTCTGATTTGCTTGTTGTAATAGCCAGAGTACTGGTCAACTACGACTGCCTCCATAGCCAGATCTCTAACGAAGAAAGAGATTGATGTATATTAGGATTGAAAATTATACAGAAAACAAAAAGAGGCGATGATCTTTTCAAATAACGCGATCAATAGCCTGAAACGAAACTCGTTTGAGTGTTTTTTTTTTTCACTTTTTTAAGAAAAAAAACTATACCCAGTTCGGAAATCCTTACAGATTTTCTCGAGAAAGTTGTATATAAACAAACAAGAAAGAAAAAGAAAGTAAAGAAAAAGAAAGTAAACCTGAGATGATTTTATACAGATCTATATATAGAAACAGAGGCTTCAAAAAAAATTAAACTAAAAGCAAAAATTTAACAAAGAAGTATTTGTTCTTTCGGATTACGAGAAAGAGAACGCAACCATATAAGAAAAAAGCCAAAATAAAAAAACTAGTATAGCAGAGAGATAGAGAGAGAAAGATGAAGTAGAAATTAAGAACAGAACAAAAAAGGAAAATAAATAAAAATATTTTCTGATTATCGTTCTCTCTCTCGTAATCTTAAAACGACGATGTTCATGAATTTCGTGAGCTTAATGTAAACACATTTAACGAGTCTTCTTCGTTTTAACGCAGACTAAGCTCTATTTATATAAAACAGAGCTCCAGAGTCCAGAGCCTCCGTTCCAACGGCTACTTTATTTTACTTTATTTATTTTTATTATTATTTTTAATTGATTTACAGTATTTATAATTTCTTTTAATATTAAATGTCACTATTACCCCTAATTGACCGACAACCGCTGCAGTCCCTCTACTACTCCCTTGGTCCAAGACCAGGGGCAACTGTTGGGCGGCAACCGCCTGTCCAATGTTGACCGTTGGATCCCACATTTCGGAATAGCCGTTGAGAACATTTGGACCGTTGGATCTCGCCCTCGGGTTCCTCGAAGTTTGTCTGGTTTTGATATGGACGCAAATGAATCCTAGCCATACACGTTTTATTCACGGTGGGCCCCACTATTTTTCTGTACGGCGTTAATCCCTGTGACCTCACGGCAAGGGTTGGAGCGGGTGGTGCCAATTTGGCAATAATGTATCGAAATCTCTTCTTTTTTATTTTTTTATTTATTTAATGCAATTCTTTTGAATTTAGTTTCATAAAGATGATGAGGCAGGCAAAGTTAGTGACACGTGGCGATATTCCAGCCATATGTGACGTAAATATGGTTAGATCTTCCAACACAATTATGCGTGGGGCCACTTAAAAAGTAATAATAAATGAAAATAAAAATGGTGTGGGGTTGAGGTTTACTATCTCGTCGTCGTTGCCGTGAACCGAGTAGCAGTTGCACCAAAGATGACTAACGATATTTTAGGTGAAACAAGAATATTTCTCATGTTTAATTACTTCAAACTTTCATTAGTCTAGCGATAAAGATGGCAATAATACGTACATGCATCTAGCTTCGGAAAAATAAAATCGTTCAATAATTTTCAGGCTTTGTTATCTTAAGATAATTGTGCAGATAAGCTACATATGGCCTGAAACTATGAGAAATATCTTTCTCATTTTAGTTTTAATTACTTTTTTTATCTTAAAAGAAAGAAAAGACTTACTTTATATTATTGCTTAAAGATCTTAATCTTATCTACTCCTTTTAAGACGTGGAACTCACAGTACTTTATTTCACATCCGTATAATAGGTTCTCGTAAAAACAATGCTAGCTCAAAATATCATTGGACTAACCAGTTTTTGCGTTCGCGTTCGACTTTAGGCCCCTTGCTATTTATAAAATAAATAAATGATAGACAAATTGCCACTATGCCACGCGAATTTAGTTTAAGTGACATACATTATTGTAGACCCCGTATTTGTTATATTATTACCATGCATGAGATAGATATTTCGTGATCCTGATTAATCCCAGCTTGTGCGCTCTAAACTGCTTATCATCTAAATGGAATTAATTATAAATTATTACTACTCTTGAACATATAATAAAATCAGGCCATTCTTTTCTGTCTTTTTTTTTTTTTTTCACTCAATCTTTTTTTTTTGACCACTTTTTTTTTTCACTCAATCTGTTTTTCCTTTGTCGAAGTAAAAATTCCATTAAATAGTAAGAAAAACTAAGAGAAATATATATTTGAGAGAATTGTTATATAGTGTGATTAACTTAATCGGGGCGTTCTCGGCATGTCATAAATTAATTATCTCCGGTACTTAAATTAGTTTTTATGTCTATACATGTGTGTGTTTATTTTATATATATATATATATATAAAAGATTATTATTAAAATATTCGTATTATCGTGAGATATGTTTCTTGAGAAGTGGCAATTTTTGCCGGGATGTGAGTGCAATCCACGGTCCAATCACCATCTAGCTTAAGTTGGAATAACAATAACTTAATAAAACGGGCACCCTTCGTACTTCGTAGGGCTATATGAATTATTGTTAATTTGGTTTCTTGTTAAGACAAATGAGAATTAAGAATATAGAATAAATTGTTTTTCGGGTCTTGAATTGGATTAATGAAAAGGACTAATGATTTTTTCTTTGGAGACAAAATGAGGTACTAACCACCGAAAGTTTATTTGCGTAGTCAATTATAGTTAGGCTGCTACAGAAAACTTGAGATGCTACAAACACTCGTGGCATTATTATTTCGAGAGAACTGTGGTGTAATTTATATATTTACTTGCAAAGTTTTTGTCGGATAAATATCCTATTTGTAATTATATTGTTTTTGGCTCTCTTTTGTAATTATATTGTTTTTGGCTCTCTTTGTGTAGCTTTTTTGTGACTAATGAAAAAAAAAAAGAAAAAAAAAAGCTTATTAAAAAGCAAAGTCCCTACAAATAAAGTCGCACAGCTTATAATTAGTGGTAAGTACCCATTTGAATGAATGATCAGCTTATCCCTTCTTAATTAGTGAACAGACTTCAGAAAGGAAATATTCTGTCACGACTCATGTTTATGACTTTACTCCAACTCTCATATTTTTTTCCTCTTCTTTCCATGAAACCATTCACCTACCTTTTTATCCATTTACAGAGACGTTTATTCATAAATAATTTGCAGAGAATGGAAAGCGAAATATTTGGACACGTGTAAATTTAGATAATGGTTCTCAACGTTAGAACAGTCAATCTGGGTACACCATATTAAATATTATATTGCGTATTGTTTTTAATAAAATATTGTGCTCGTTATTGTTCTTATTGTATAATTGCTTAATATGACTGTTAGATATAATGCGATATGTGGTTTTTGTTATTTTACACACCAAAAAATAGGTGCATTGCATAGTACTAGATTGGAGTAATTGTGTTATTCTTTCTCCTATGCCTCTTCGTAATTTGTCTTTTTCTTTTACCGTATAATATATTCTTCGGATTCGATCAAATATATACGTCATGGCAAATGGTAGCCATGTGTTTGAGCTTGATATTTTCTGCTTATTATTTTTTATTCGTTTAGGCGGCTTTTAATTATTGGACTTGATTTAACTTAATGGTATAATTATCTTCCATCATCACCTTACAATATTAATTAATCCCAACAATGTCACACGCACTTAATTTGCTTGCTTATTAATATAATCACACTAAAACGCAATGAGAAGCGCGAAAACATGACATTAATGATTATATACTAATGTATTATTTTGAGAAAAGAAATTGTCGCTCCCTTATGACATAAAGGTCGTTGAGTGTAGACTCATGCATAAAGAAATAAAAGGTCGGTTACTCAAAAGTATGGTCAAATGATAATAAAGGTTATATAACAATTTCAGTAACTACTGCTTTTCAGGTCAGATCTAATTCATCCCACTATGTCTGAATCTTCAGGCATATCTTAGCGTGCAAGGATATGCATATGCTTGATGAAGCACGTGTTTATATGTCTCTACTTTTATAATTCTGTTTATACGTGGTTTTGATTTTTTATTTTTATAATTATAGTAAATAGATCTATCAAATTAAGATGAACTCTGTTCTTTGCTATTTATTTTTTTTTTTTTCTGAAAGGAAGACAACGCGTTAGTTTCTATTCATTCTAAGTTTCTGATATAAGTTTCAGCCACTCGACTGGCACCAGCTTCCCGTCAGTGCATATGCTGGCTTTTCGGCCTGGTAAGCCCATATTATTTTGTTCCATTTTTCACACCTAATGGGTTGGATTCTTTTTTAGCTTATTACAAAATTCCAGGGCCAAAGTACTCAGATTGATTTAGAAAAATATCACTTTTTAAATTTATTTTATAAAAATAATATTTTTGATAAATATTTAGAAACATTACTTTTTACTTCAAAATTAGTATTTTTTTTAATGGTACTCAACATAACCAATTGGGTTACTCAGGGTAACCAATCTAGTTATGTAAGGTAACTGGCCATGTAACTTGATTAGTTACTTCAATGGCATGTTTACTTTGTCGTAATCGTAATCGGAATAAATGAAAGGAAAAATGAATGGGAGAAAAATGGAGAGGAATCGAAATCATCATTTATATTACGTTGTTTACTTTAAATTTATGGGAAAGAAAATCAAAACCATTAAAACACCATTCATATATTTACTTAACACAAGAAACGTAATGGGAATGCTATAATTGACTGAATTATAAATATTTTGGGGATAAAATTATATTTTAATATTTTAATTATAAATATATAGATAAAAGTTTTTACAGGTAATGGTATTCCTTAGGATGTTAGGGGGGGGGGGGGAAACATTCCCATTCTTTTCTCCCAATTTTATGTGGACCCCACATAGTTCTCCCATTCTCATATTTTGGTAAACAACTAAATGGGAATCATTACCACATATATGATTCCCATTACCATTTAGTAAACATGCCACAAGTGCCTCCTCAATTAATAAAAAGTGGTATTTTTAGAGTACTTTTAAAAGTGATGTTTTTCTAATTAAAATCTAAAATTTTTCAAATAATTCCAAAATTCGGGATTTTTCAATTTTTTTGAAAGATTACCATAAAAAATCAAATTTCCTTAGGATGGGGGGTGAAATCCTAATGGCCGGTTAGATTCAACAAATCACCTAGAGAAAATTAAGTGAATGACTAATTTTTTAAATTAGTTTAAGTAGATGTGAAATATATTGTGTTTTCATTTTTTTCATTAAGTGAGTTAGACATTTAGCTATAAATTTTTAAGCTTGGTCATATACTAAGTTTTGGGCTAAAAAATAGTCAAATAGTTAGTCAGCTCTTCAACCTAACACATTTTGTTAAATTTCTTGGACTTTTTAGCTAACTATCTGAATTTTGGATCATAGTTTGTGACACGGTTATTTTTAAAACATTGTTAAAAAATGACCAAAATTTAAAAATATTTAAAAAATGATCGTTTTTCATATTTAGTATATCAAAATATATTGATTTATTTTTTGAAAATCCATTTACTTTTAAAAAAATTGGTTTACTTTTTCAAACATAGATTACTTTATAAAAATTAGATCAACTAAAAATGGTCATTTATCAAAATAAAATTATAAAACGGTCATTTATTAAATAAAAAATGACCTTTTCTCAAATTAGTGTGAAAAAAGGTCATTTCTTGTAAATACTCAATTTGTTGTTATCGGGCTCAGCCTGCTTTTCCCCTACTCTCAAATGGGGTTTAGACTCATCGTCAAGACGAAATTAGACCCAATACCTGTTTCAGGTATCATATTTGGATATATATACCCTCCTTTAAAATAAAATTTGCACTTTTTTTTTTTTTTAAATTTTAAAAGTAAGACGCACCTTAAGAGTTGAACTCCTGAGCTAATATCCAATCCCCATCCTAGCTCAGTGGGCATTTGCACCAATTTTCTAGGTATACATTTTATGTCTAAAATAGGTATAGTATATATAATTTTTTTAATGTTTAGTGTGTTTATACATGTAGTATACATTCCTCCAGAAAAAAGGTATAAATTTCATAAAAATTAAAAATCAGTAAATCTATCCAAGCTATCTAAAACGGAGGTTTTTTTTTTCTGGTAGTAATACTAGGAGAATTTTGCTCTCTATTGTTAATTAAGAGAGAGAGAGAAGACACTTCGAATTGTTGGTCTAACATATCATATGAAAAACATGGCTCCGACAAAAGCCACTAAGAAGCTCAAGAAAACAGCAACAAATTACGAAGTGTTGTTGGAGAAAGCCACAGTGAAAAATAATAGAGCACCGACTAGAAATCAACCCGAAATAATGGAGAAAGAAAGCTCTATAGTTCTCAATAGAAAAATAAACGAAAAGAAAGTAAATAATAATAATAATAACCATGACGAGTTCGAACTATCTTCGATAAATGAAGATTGATCGAAAAGACAACAAGGTTCATCAAGAAAAAATGAGATACGGTAAAAGAAGTCAAGGATGCCCAACGTGATTCGTGAAGCTTCGACATGAACCGTTAGAAGACCCAAGAAACATACTAGTGAGCAGTGACGGAAGGAGGTTTTCCTAGTAGTAGGGGCTATAATTACAATAAATTTTTTATGAGGGCTAGTATTGTTTTTTATTTAAATTTATTGGGGGCTAATAGTAATCTTCATACTTATTTTAATAATAAAAATATATAATTATAAAATAAAATAAAATATTAAGTGTGGGCTAGAGCCCTCACTGGGCCTTAGTTGTTTCCGTCGCTACTAGTGAGAAAGGGCCTCTTTCTCTCTTTGTTTCAAAATTTCTAAAAACCTCCAGTTATTTGGGAAAAGCTAGTCTTATGAATTTGTCATCCACCATAACCACATGATCACCTGACTCTTACCTCTGTGACCAAGTCACCAAATTGGTGACTAAGTGACCACATGACTACTTAGTGAGCGACTTTTACTAGTTGTGTGACTAAATCACCTATTAAGGCCATGTTTGGTGCGTCATATTGTATTGTATTATGATGTATTATATTGGGTTGTATTGTATTGTATTATTCTATTACAGTACTATATTTGGTTTTGCATTTGAATTAAGATGTATTAAAAAGTTAATTTTGAAAAATACCATTTTTTTAAAATTTACTTAGAAAAATATCATTTTCAAAAAAATATTTAGGAAACTACTAAAATTACCACTTTTTAAAAACTTATTTACGAAAAAATAACTTTTTGGATATAAATTTAGAAAAAAACCACTTTTAAAAATTATTTATAAAAGTACCACTTTTGAAAGGGATAAAGTGATGTGAGAGAGAAGTGGAGAGAGAAATTAAGAACAGAAAAAGTGAGGAGAGTGGGTATGTATAATACTAAGTTAAAATTAAAATTATGTAATACAGTGTAATATATATATTTTTTTCTATATTAGATAATACTCTCCGTATTATATTAAATTTTTATGTCGTATTAAATAATACAATACAAAAGCACAACCAGACACAATATTATGTTTAATTAATACAATACAGAGTCTTTATATAATGTATCAAATATAGCCTAAGTGACTAATTAACCAAACAAATCGAAAGATTAGATTTTTCAATAGTCCAATCTTTTCTCATCGTACTCCCCTAAATAGTTGTATCAACTAAATCCAAGATTCTGCTAAAAAAAAAAAAAAAAAAAAGAAAACTACATCCAAGATGAGATAACCGCAAAAAAAATACTCTGAAATTTGGGTGTTCTGCAATTTAAACCCTGAAATTTAAACTCTGCAAAATGATACCCTGAGATTAAGAATTTCTGAAAATTAATACCTTAAACAGATTTTTTGACCAATTTTAGGAACGAAAAATAATAATATCATCCATTAATACTAGATTAATCCATATTATTCATCTTAATTTTGATGATATTATTATATTTTATCAGTTAAAAATCAATCCAGGGTATTAATTTTTAGAAATTCGTAATCCTAAGGTAATATTTTGCAAAATCTAAACTTTAGGATTTAAATTGCAGAACACCAAAACCTCATGGTATTTTTTTTACAATTATCCCATCTAAGATTCCATCTTCAATAAAGTCTATAATGACGTGGATCTACTACTATGCCATAAAGCCTATAATCGACATTTTGATACTCGATTACTCTCTGTCAAAACATGTCATGTTTTCATTTTTCTCCTATTTTTCACGTTTGTAAATTGGTTAAGTGAATGTCTACGTTTAGATTAATATTTTATTAGAATAAACCCATGGAATTAGTGTAGTACTGTGGTCTAGATTATTGCATACATAAATCGATCATAGACAAAAGGAGCACTAATATTTGACTTTTTTTTCATTCTTTCCAAACGGCCCAAATGGCTCAAATCTTTATTTTTCTCTTGCTACGGTGATTTTTTTTAAAAACAAAATTCTCTCTTTTTCATTCAAGGATTATAAGGGAAACTCTCATTTTTAATCAAAGACTAGATTTGATCATAATTTTCAGTTCAACTACTCCAGAATCCAAACTATTTTACTCACTCAATGAGTTGACATGCGAATTATAGACCGATGAATATTATGCCTTTATGTTCCTCTCCCTTGCTAAGCCAATATCATCCACCTCCACATACTTTAGAGATAAACACATCCCACATTTTGTTCATTAGTGCAATGCCATGGGCCATAGTGATAGCATTATGGAATGTCTTCCAAGCAATACAGTCTTCGTTATATCTCTCTTATCATTACGTTACAGGACCCTCATTGGCTACAAACCCGAGCTTTCACTGTCTGTTTTCTTCCATTACAAAAGGGAATGGGTCCTTTTGTGTTCCTCAAAGAGATAACACAAACTAATATTGATGTTGACGTTTCTACTCAATTTCATTTGTCACCACCGGGATGAGGTATCCTATCCTTTCCTTTTCTTATTATCTAACTCTTTTTTTCTCAGTGAATTGATTCTTTCCCCCATGCTCTTAACATTTTTTTATTTGTGCCTTACGATAAAGGGAATTCAAGTTCACTATAAATGATGGTTTTGGGCCTATGCAATAGGTAGGATTGTCACTATAGGCCCATTAATGGGGCCCAATCCAGAAGAGCAGTGCATTTTTTGAATAATTATGTCGTATGTTTGGATTGAAAACAAAAAGAAGGTAATTAATGTCTCAAATCAGGAAGCTGATTAATTTGTTAGCCTTTTAAGCGAATGGTTGCCATCAAAAGAGATTAGAGTTAATTTTCTATTTTTTTTTTCTGACTTCATATTTGTTTGGTAATTATGATTAAAGTAACGCTCTCAATCAACTCAAAAAGATTGGCCGAAAGGGATATTTTGATTGGCTTTTGGACACATACAACCGTAACCGCAAAAATTAAAATAATCCCAGTTTATCCCTATGTGAAAGAGACAATGTGCACCATAATATCATACTCCTCAGTTAATTTCACAGTATCAAATGGGGTAATATAATTTTACTTTTAATTGTGATATCTATCAAAAAGCTAAATAATTGTGATATCTATCACTTTTTTTTTTCGGGTGGCATACCCAAATCTCGTGACAAATTCCATATTCAACTACTGCACTAATGAACCATGCAACACACCAACCGTATCTGCTTTTCTATGTCAAACTACGCAATTGAGTGGATGTGGTCCTCATTAGTTTGACTGAAATATATAATCTGCAGTACTGCGACAGTTGGCCATTACAGTGACCTTTACTACTATGAGTTTTAGCCAAAACAAAATAGGATGAAATGCATATATATATATAGTTTTCAATACTTTTTTTTTATCTACCTATGTATATATATATTTATTATTTAACATCTATCATAATTTGAGTAATTAAGAAAAAAATTAATTAAAATAAATACTCATTACTTAATACTTTTCTCCTTTTATTTTTTATCATAAAAAACGTGCATGATGAATTTTTAATTAGACAAAATAATATTATAGATATGTAAAAAAAAAAAAATTAAAAACCTACTGGTAATATGTATATGTCCATCTCATATTTTCAAAATTTTAAAAAATCATCTTTGCATTCTTTGGAACTAACCTTATTGGGATTGCAACAATATCTTTCAATTTCACTTTTAAAGTATCTCATTTTGAGGAGAAAAAATCTATTGATATAACTATATTTATTGTTTGAAACATAACTTATTTCCAAATATAATCTTAATTAGTGGAAAGCTATCTAAATTAGATGTTTTACGAATGAAATTGAAAAGTTATATTGCAAATCCAAAATGTGAAATGTAATTTGAAAATGTAGAGTTTTATTCTTAAAGGTTGTATTTCGAATGTTGTTTTGGCGGACTCCGTCACTCTTTAATAATTTCCTAATCTTTTAAAAATCTTAAGAAAACACCTTAAAAAAACCAAAAGATATATTTGTTATTGAACCAAAAAAACATCTTTAGTTTTTCCAACATATTTTGTATATTTAATTTTATCTTTTTCCCTGAAGCGCACCAGACAAAAAAGAAAGAAAGGGTCCAAAATGCAAATAATAAAGCCAAAACGCCTAAAAGCCAAAATAGAAACCAATAGTTGTTTTCATTAATTTGATTAATTATTATTTTCCAAAATTATCGCAACACTATTATATTTCGTTCTTTTCTCAGGAAAAAGAAAAATCAAGAAAAGATATTTGCCCTTCTAATCGTCGCTCCCTCCCTCTCTTACCGTTATATAAATAATATTTCAAAAATTGGACCAATCAGATTCTGCCAATTAAAACCACATGATAGACGTTACCGACACTTATCGTACCCCACGCGTTGTGAACTTTCCTTTCAAGCCGTTGTTCTGTGAATTTTAGTGGTCGTTGATCACAAAAATCTGGCCACCAAGATTAATGGTCACATTTAATGCTCTTTCTCTTTATCATAAGAAGATCATATACTTAAAAATAAAATATATACAAATATTTGCCTGAGCAATCAGAAGGGTTTGTTGTCTTATCCATTTCGTCCCATCATGCATAATAATAATCTGCTAAAAATTCAAGATTTTTATGGGATGATTTGAGTATGTTTGAAACTTTTTCTCGAACTATGGGCTTTTGTTTTTGTTTTTCGTTTCTGGGTTTTACTCCAGACCCAGCTAAGTGACCGTTAATGGAGCTTTTGCCATTTTCTCTGGTAGTTCGATAGTTTTCGTTTCTGCCCTTCTCTTCATTTTCCGGACACGAATTGTGACTGAAGATTGAAGATCTGAGATGGGTATTTTGAGTATTATAACGGGTATTTGTGGTTTTGGAGTGGGAACTTCAATTGGGCTTGTGATCGGTTATTACATGTTCATATACTTTCAGCCAACTGATGTCAAGGTCTGTCTCTCTCTCTCATTCTTTTACTCTTCAATTGGGGTTTCTTTTTCTTTTGTTTGAATTATGCCTTTCATGTATTTGTATGCTTCATACTAGAATAGTTGCTTTTCGATTTTGTAATGTGCTAGTCATTAAAGTTAGACAAGAAGAAGCTATAAGTGTTTGTTAAGCTCCTTTAAGAAGACCCTTTAGGATGTTTGTCCATTGCTTGTATTTACAGTCATTTGGAGTCTGGACAGTCCTTTTGATTAGCCAGTTTGAGTTTATAGATTGTCTTCTTCTTTTTTTTTTTTTTTTTTTTTGAGAAGAGTTTATAGATTGTCTTTCGGCTTAACAAAATGTTCACTCCACGGGTTCCTCAATTGTTCATTTTATTAACTTTGTCAAATGCTGTTCTGAAAATAAAATCATAACACTAGGCTACTATAAATGGTAGGAATTTTGTTGTTTTTTCTTCTATAATACATAAATGCATATCGACTTATAAATTGATAGCATCTGCGTATTTTCTTAAAAATTGATGCATTTCAGGATCCAATTATTCGGCCACTGGTGGAGCAAGATACTAAAACTTTACAAGGGTTGCTTCCAGAGATACCATTGTGGGTTAAAATGCCCGACTATGACCGTGTATGTATGATGATAATTTAAAATTGTTGTTTTCCCATGCACATGTGTTTTTTGATAAAGGTGTCATGGTTAAACAAGCTTCACATTAGTTTGTTTCCGTGAAGGTTGACTGGCTCAACAGATTCATTGAAATTATGTGGCCTTACCTGGATAAGGTATGAAGTTTGGATTTTCTTTTGTTGTTGCATCTGTCTTAATATTTTGTTTCTAGAATTTTCCTTTCTTCTTATTCCTTTTGGATCCAGGCAATCTGCAAGACCGCGAAGACTATAGCAAAGCCCATCATTGCTGAGCAAATTCCAAAATACAAAATCGAATCTGTTGATTTTGAAGCACTTACCTTGGGGTCCTTACCACCTACTTTTCAAGGTTTGGTTCCAAATTCCCTTCACTAGCACTGATGCACGAACACAAATAAACCAGTTGGCCACAGAATTAAAGAATTCAATACTAATCAGATTTTGTTGAAAGAATTCATATCATACTGAAAAGGGGAAGTATGATTTAACTAATCTCAGATGTTCATAGATACATGGTGGCCATCCATAATCTCTTGTTTATTTAGATTTAGTCATCAAAGGTTTGATAATAACGATTAATAGGCGATAAGTTAACACTTGTTGATTCTAACTATTAGTTATTAAGAAAATTTGTTCGAAGGTTTCCCCCTGATCTGTATAATGTGATGCTTTCTTGTTCTAGTATTGCCTCTTGAGCATTATTTTCCACCTGATCTTAAAGATTTTACTTTTTTGTTATTTTCGTGCCACTTTTCTACTTCGCATCATTTGATACTTTAGAGTCTGTTTTTTGGCCCTTGAGGTTTAATATATATTTTCTTTGTTGTTTCTAGTGGTATTTTGAAGACAGTACTTTGTGCTTTAATCCATTTGCTATTTTGATTCCACTGTTGCTAATTGGGGCATTGCTCATTGTCTGTTTTTTTTTTATACCAGGAATGAAAGTTTATGAGACTGATGAGAAGGAATTGATAATGGAACCAGCATTAAGGTGGGCAGGAAATCCTAACATCATCGTTGCAGTTAAAGCATTTGGTTTGAGAGCTACAGTTCAGGTATTTGTTTTTGACTGTTGGAAGCGAAAAAATCTCCCACGTTTTATAACGAAGCAAATGTACTGCTGGATTCAGCATTTTAGAGTACTGATCATTCTTGATATTTCAGGTTGTTGATTTACAAGTATTTGCTCATCCACGTATCACCTTGAAGCCTTTAGTTCCAACTTTTCCTTGTTTTGCAAAGATACTCGTTTCCCTTATGGAGAAGGTATTGCTCTATATTTCTTACTGTTGATACATAGAAAGGTGATTTTTGGACAGAAGATATTTTACTTGGTAGAGTTTGTGCTGTCTCTGATGGTACACATGACAAATTTGGGGGCTCCATTTTCGAACACCCATAATTGAAAATCTTTTTGTTGAGATTTTAAAATTGGTATTAAAAGAAAAATATGGCCTCATTTTCTGTAAGCATTCTGAATCTCTGAAACTGTAGTTATTCCTCACTGCAACTAATCGTTCAAGGACATAGGTAGAACCCACCGATTCAGTTCTGAGTTGTATTGTCTATAATTTGATGGCAATCTTTCTTGGCTTATCTCTTAATTTTCTCTATTTCCGTCATTTTTTATCTTCTCTCTGATTTTGCAGCCACATGTTGACTTTGGATTGAAGCTACTTGGGGCGGATGCTATGTCGATACCTGGCCTCTATATGTTTGTCCAGGTAGAGTACTCTAAGCTTCATTGTTGAACGCTTAGTTGTCTAATCACATAACTACATGCATATATGTAACAGAGAATATATTAATTATAATTTTCTGAAAGTACTGTGTTCAATAATATAACTAAATGAAGACTGCTTTCGTTTTTTACTTTTATTTTTTGGTGCTAAGTTTTCTTGTTTTCGGAAATTAATTTTTTTATTCCTCACCAAACTTCTGTCTCATCAGGAGATTATTAAAGATCAAGTTGCAAATATGAATCTATGGCCCAAATCTCTAGAAGTACAAATTATGGATCCAGCAAAGTAAGCATTTCGTTTCCTGAGCTTACAATATGAAACCATTCATTAGACCTATTGGCATTGACTAGATTGTTTTTGCTTAATTAGAGCTGCAAAGAAACCTGTTGGAATTCTCAGTGTTAAAGTCCTTAGGGCAATGAATCTTCGAAAGAAAGATTTGTTGGGGGCATCAGACCCTTATGTTAAACTCAAGTTAACTGAGGACAAGCTTCCTGCAAAGAAAACGACAGTGAAGCACAAAAACTTGAATCCTGAATGGAATGAGGAATTTAACATGGTTGTCAAAGACCCACAATCTCAAGCATTAGAGATAATGGTTTATGACTGGGAACAGGTAAATTCTTTATGTGAAATTTTGCTTGTTTGTACGTGTGAGCAGCTCTTTGTTTTTGGTATATGAATGTGATACTGAATTCCTTTCTTTATTTTTGGTACTTAGTATTTTATATTTTCCATAGCAGCCAGAAATATGGATGGCCTGCCAGATTAAGACACTCACTGGCTAGCAATTTTATTTTATTTTTTTGAAGTCACTGGCTAGCAATTCTGGTTGTGTTAATTTATGTCATGTATCTCTTCACCTCAATTTCTCTATCTGTATGCTCTTCTTTTCCTCTTTTAAGGTTGGCAAGCACGATAGGATGGGCTTGAACGTCGTTCCATTGAAAGAACTCATGCCTGATGAGGCTAAGGTTCTCACTCTTGAGCTACTGAAAAACATGGACCCAAATGATGCTCAGAATGAGAAGTCTCGTGGGCAGATTGTTGTGGAATTGATATATAAACCTTTCAAGGAAGATGAAATACCAGACGATGTTGAAGATTCAAGTATGGTACAAAAGGCTCCCGAAGGAACTCCTGCTGGTGGCGGTTTGCTTGTAATTATAGTCCACGAAGCTGAAGATGTGGAAGGAAAGTACCATACTAATCCATATGTCAGATTGCTTTTCAGAGGCGAGGAGAAAAGAACCAAGGTGTGTTGTGAATACTACATTATTACTGTTGTTTATTAGATTGGAGTTACTCAGAAAGTAGAGGCCATATATCATCAGTAACTTTGGAAACTTCAGCTATTCCAAGATTAACCACAATATTCGCAGCAACAAGTTAATACCAGTTTACTATTTTGAGACTCTAATTTTCCTTATTCACTAGATATGACAAGAGAGGCATACATTGGATAAAACTCGAAATTACGGTGAAAACGTGCAGTATACATTGGATAAATCATAAAACTCGAAATTCCTGTGAAAACTTGAAGCTTCTCCTGATTTTTTTTGAAATCATTAAAAGAAATTTCGGAAAAAAAAAAAATTTGAAAACTTACTACTTGGTGATAGGTTTTCTTGAATCAGCTGTAAAACAGCAATTTATTTACCTGAATTTTCGTATTGAATGAAGTTCTACATGAGTTTTTATTCTTTTAAAACATTAATTTGGCAATTGTGTTTCATATGATGTAGCATGTCAAGAAAAACCGGGATCCGAGATGGGATGAGGAATTTTCATTTACGCTGGATGAACCTCCCGCCAATGATAAACTTCATGTGGAAGTTCTTAGTGCTTCCTCAAGAATGGGATTGCTGCATCCAAAGGTACACATGCAAAATACAAATCTTCTAAATTCATACGTATTTTTCTGTTTGCTTATTAAGAAAATGTGGTTTATTAGTATATAATAGTTACGGCGTTGTAATTCCTAGTATGTCGAGAAATCGCATTTAGCAATTGCTTATGTTGGTTGACTATCTTTTCTATATATTTTTTCCCAAACAGGAAACTCTGGGCTATGTGGATATAAAACTAGCTGATGTAGTTAGCAACAGAAGAATCAATGAGAAGTACCATCTTATTGATTCCAAGAATGGAAAGATACAAATTGAGCTGCAATGGAGAACATCTTAAGGTTGAATATGTTGCTCTATGGACTTGAGTTCTGAATTAGGAGTCTGACAGAGATAAGGACATCAGTTCTCTGGATTTGTAGGCCTAAATCATATTGTTCGATTCGTATCAATTCTTAGTTATTCACAGTCGACTTCTCGTTGTTCACACGAAGAAAAATTTAAATCACTCATAAGGTTTGCTGTGATAGATACACAGTTCTTTTTTTTTTTTACATAATATTTATGTAAAATAGTTTATAAGAAGCTGGTTTTCCTTTCTTTGTTTTCAGACTTAGTCTTTTCTGTACGATTTAAATGTGAAAAAAGTTTCATGTTAAATTGGTCAGACTTAGTCTTTTGTTCTTTCGCTGAAAATTAGGTCATTAAACCAAAAGCAAACGGCCCAAAGGCCACCAAACAACAAAAGTCCAACCAAAGGCACCCGCAAAGGGCACAGAAGAGAAGACAAGACAAAGCCAAAACAGACAGCCCTCCAAAAACACAGCAAAACTACCAAGAGCAATTCCAATATTTAAAGTAGTTCAGGAGCGCTAAACAATTAGATATGATTCTCAAGTAACGAGTTGATAATTGTCTGATTATCACCTTCCAGGACTATGGCCGAGAACCCACATTCGATGGCCACCTGCACAGCAGAAATAATTGCAGCTGCTTCACAATCACTTTGGGTTAACAAAGCACACAGAATCCGTGAAAGCGCACAAAATATGACTTCGATGGTCTCTCGCTATCACTTGCGATCGAGTTTAGTCCACCCGAACTGTAGAGGGGTCCAAAGAGCATTTGCCACCTGAACACCTTGCGTGGATATCACTTCTGAGTGTTCTTGGAAAAGTCGGGTGGCTTGGTTGTGGATACAGTGCAAGCTCTAATAATCCCACCAGGTCGTGCCAATTAGACGCTTTGTTCATGTTAAATAAACAGACGATGTCAGAGCCCACGTGTGGATTATTAGAGCTTGCATCTCCGCTAAAAATCAAAATTATGTGATGATTCATTATAATAGTAAGGCGAGCAATGTTATGGATATCTGTGGACCTACAACTAAATATTGAGGTGAATCTCTTATCTTTACGGTGGTAAGCACGACAAGTGTTATTTAGCATTTTTCACAGTAAATTAGATAATGGCACAAGCGTTATAGATACCAAATAGTTTGTGTCTCGCTTGTGTAAGTCCTTCCTACAATAAACAAAATTTCTTCAAGCTGGATAGTGGAAAGAATAAATAAATTTAGAACCGGATTAAAATTTGAATGTAGTGATGAAGATGATCTAGGGTAGAGGGGGAGGGGGGGAAGTGCTGGTGCTGTCAACTGGCTCCGAACTAAAACCAAACGTTTAAAAAGATCGACTGTATGAGTCATTCACAAGTAACCAGTGATGCAGCGCTGAGCTGAGGCATTTATTGACCCTTGTCCCATTATTTGGCTCCTTTTCCACCAACCCAAAGAGACAAAATGCCAAAATGACTTGCTTCCGAGTGCTATCTATCTCCGACACGTGAATTGTGATTCAAGTGGTAAATCATAAATGGCTCGGACTCTAATTCAAGCTCAAGATAGTTCAAAGTTGGAGGTGTTTCAGTACATTAACCAAAGCCATTTTATGGCGCTTTTTGGTTCCACTTCACTACACTTCACATGTTAAAATGCTCCTCTTACGCTAAATAATAGATATATTGGCCAGGGTAGTACTAATTTGAGACAAAATGATTTTTTTAGTAGTTTCTTCAAATTGATGTTTTTAGTAGTATCACAAATTATGTGACGAGTTGTTACATAATTTGTGACTATGAAATTATGATTTTTTCAAAACTAATTAATAGTCACAAATTGTATGACCCTCTATCATACAGAGTCACAAAATACTAAAATACTACTTAAAAAAATTCATTTTTCAAATCTCTCTGGAAAAAATCATTTTAGTCAAAATTACTACTATTTATTTTAATTTCCCTAAATAATATTCAAGTGATATAGTCACATAGGTAATAAGCCCATGACCTATAAAAGGCCTCTTTTAGTTAAATCTCAGGTTCCATTTTGAGGAAACTACAAATCATGCCTTTTTTTCAACAAGATGTTAATAAATATCCTTTTCTGAAAATTTTTGTTTTTATATCCTTTTTTAAATTTTGATCCCTTAAGTTTACTATTTTGCCCTTCACATGAGGAGCGTCCATATTTCTTTTCGCACAAACATCTGACCGTTCACAAAATATATATTTTAATGAAAAATTTAAATGGAAGCATGATGCTTCAGATGATTCCATGGAGTCCCAATCCTAAGCAGTTTGAGTCGATGATGCACTTTGTTTGGTCTATGTGGTGATGACATGGCGCCACTTCTCTCCATAAATCTGCCATTGACGGAGATGTTGCTGCTCTTGATAGCGCCGGGGGTGAAGATGATTTCCTACGGCAACATTGATGAGATCTGCGAATGTCTGGTAGCGTGCAATCTCAATATCTTGGTCCGTCTCCACATCTCGTTTGTACATATGGGTTTGGGCGAGAGAGAGTGTTCGATGGTTTGGTTGAAAGGTTAAAATTGGAATAACAAAAATCTTAAAATGGAAAATAGATATTTCTGTTAATAAAATATAAAAAGAGTACCTACTAAAACAGGGACCCCAAAATGGGGCATTTCCGTTCAAATCCCTTTTATTTTGTTAGTCTTGGCGATGACGGCCCATAAATAGCCCAATTACAGACACGTGGATGTGACCTTTCTCTGTTTGCCCACCTTTGCAGTGGTCTATTTGATTGAAAACTGGTGCGAATAATTCTCGATCATGATTGCAGCGTTGAGCAGTAGCACTTGGAAATAAGAAAATTTTGATCACAATCGTCTGGTCCATCATATTTCCAGCAAAAAACGATCCCTAGTCTACTCTCAAAGCTGATATGAAAACCACCAATTGGCGTTCCCAGCACATAAGTTAAAAAGTAGGCCACCCTTTGCAACTTGGACACTTTCTACGCCATTAAACGCCCTGCAACTTCATGATTCGTTTTTCATTTTATATTTCGTTATTATTTTTTTAAAAGACATTTTGGGCGGGCTGTCCTGATATGCTCTTAGTTATGTAAGGCTCCTTATTTTTTTTAGCGTCGGATCAAGATTAGATAGTTCAAAACAATAGATTTATGTAGACTTTGTCACATTTAATCCTAACTCATTAATCAAAGATTAAAAAAAAAAAAAAAAGCTGATTTCATCCCATGGTCAGTTATCTCTTGATCGAGTTTCATCTGAGATTTCTTTTTTTTTTTTTTGATATTTTTTAATCTTGTTTTGGATATATTTAGAACACCATATAGATTCAAACTTATGAAGTAAAAACCCATAGTTGTCATTGATTGCAGAGGGGACGTCAAAGCTGTAGATCTTGGCAAAGATGACCCAATTCAGCTTGCCCATCCTCGATCAGGCCAAAGCTTTGACCGGCTGCTGTTGCTCGTCACGACGGCCATTTCTTACTTCTGGCATAAGCCATAGATGGACCTTCTCGAACTGGGGTTAAAATATCTTCTCTCCAAATTACCAATATCGAGGATCTCTTCAAGCTGCTCAAGTCGGTCTTTCTTCAAATTCTCACTACCATATTCAAACAGATAGATTTCAGTCTTCCTTATTTTCTCTTTTCCATTCTCTCTTCGCTTGTTCCAAAAACCTATATATATTTTAGGTTGAAAAATGAGACATTCTCTATAATCAAGGCGTCCCTCTATTTTTTTTAAATTGCTAATTGCTATGAGTTTTTAATTAAATTAAATATATTATATGACTAGGCTTGATCTACTGTGCTTATAACGTTAAAAAGAAGGTTAAAGTAATTTAGAAAGAAATGTTGGGAAATTATGAATTTTTTTGGAGTTTTATTCGATTTTAGCTTATACCCATTTCTAAATTTGTAATATTTTTGTTTAATTGAAGGTTGAGAAAATAATTGACCAAGTTCAAAAAGTGGGTTATGATTTTGATCATGCACGGCATATTCTTGTAGTTGTGCTAAATGTTGCATAGTCGGCCATTGATATTTAGCCAAAAATTAAAAATAAAAATACTGACATAAAATAACTATGAGAGGATACATGTAAAAGTTCTGTTGTTCACCTTCGCCTAAATTGGAGAATCTGAGGTTCTGAGATGGGGAGGGTTAGTTCAAAATTTTTGTTCTATTTTTTTTTTCTAGGTTTTTTAGAAATTTTTTGGCTTGGATATGTACTCACACATGGATGCGAATCACGTGGATGTGAGCCTATTTTTTTCCAAATAAAACGATTCATCGAAACCATTATTTTAAATTCGACGGTGCGTAGACTGTAGCTTTATGTAAGGTTTTTTTTTTTCTGCGACCCTACTATACACGTGCCCAAGAGAAAATATGTATAAAAAAGAATATATCAATCTTAAAGTGAGATGAGTCTGTGATGGAATTGTGAATCTCACTTCAATATAAAACTAACATTAATGTGACATTAATAAGATGCGTGTTAACACTCTTCCAATATGTGATAGTTACATGATTCATGAATGAATAATATGGATAACTAGCTGAATAAGAAGGTAGTTCTAAATTTACAATGATCCGAGGCTGTTATTAACTTAAAAATGACTTACTTTTGAGCGATGAAATGAATGGAATCTAAAGCCAAGTCACTGCCATGTGGAAAAGGCTTGTTTCTAGAGCATTTACTTGTAAAATTGGGAATATTAGAATTAGGAAGGTGTCACATTTATGATAAAGTCCATTTCCCTGGTTTGTTTTTAAACATTCATAAAGTCAAATATGGAGACAGATCATGATCCAGAAAGAGAGATAGATTACATTCTAGAATGTGACTATACATTCCTGGACCTCTTCATATAAAATGAAACAAGGTACAATATTGTTACATCTATTGATTGATTATTGCATGGCAAGAGAACCATAAGTAACTTTTTCCTGATCTCTACTCTAC
Source organism: Trema orientale (assembly GCA_002914845.1). NCBI lineage: Eukaryota > Viridiplantae > Streptophyta > Magnoliopsida > Rosales > Cannabaceae > Trema > Trema orientale. The sequence goes on along the minus strand of JXTC01000055.1, from coordinate 731,041 downwards.
GGAAACTAATCTATACCTACCTACTTAGATTTAATAAGGCTCCTTTTAACAGCAATGTTCCATTTGCTATATTGTCTCAGATAATTTAATAATGATAGGAGAAGAGGCCAATTAATAACGCTTTTTTCCAAGTTGTACTAAGAGTTGAGAGTACTACAAAAAAATGCGTGAGATTTTTTTTCTTGCTGGCTTTTGGTTTGCCATTGACTTCATTTAAAGGTAAGGTAGAGCTAGGTCTGCTCCACCACATGTTTCTTAAATCTCAAATGATTCGATGTTGGACAACCAAGCATGCATGAACTTTTCTCTTATACCAATATCCAAAAATATATTAGCCCACTCATATATACGATCCTGTGGACAAGTTTGGGACAGAGCACAAACAAATAAAGCTACATAATAAAACTAATATACGAATGTTACATTTTAAAATACTAATAATTCAGCCACTTAAAATCAAGTCGTATGAAGCACCAAAGTATACGTGGGAAAGTATAGAGTTGAAGTATCCAAAAAGTTGTGCAAATCCCTGGATAAATTAATTGATTTCTGTAGCAGTAAAAAAAGAAAAAAGAAAAAAAAAAGAGTTTAATCTTTATTCTCAAAAAACCCTTTGGTTAGATTCTTCTAATACAGAATTCTCCACTAACGCATTATATGAGAATATGAATCTATTCTCTTCAACTTAGAGAAAAGAATAAATGCAACCACTTTCATCTCCCACCATAAAAGATTAAAGAGGTCCCTAAAAGGCTAAAGGAACTCTTTTTTGTTATGAAGACGCCATAGTTTGATAGATACAGTGTATAATATAATTAAGGGAAAGAAAGTCCACGAGTTAAGTTAACTCGTTGAGTTGGATCGGTGTAGGAAAATACAAATTCAATTTAGAAGTGTGTAATGTACTAGTACTAGTCTGAAAAGTGAAAAGGGAAGAAGTCTGTACTAGTCGTATATGAATGAGCCTGACTGTGAGAGGCAGAGGACTTGGCCTGTTTGGGGCACATGACTCTGGGGGGAGGGATCCCCAGATGGGTGAAAGAAGATAGATTAGGAAAATACAAAAAGAGTGGACTTTTTAGCACACAGCCAAATGGAGTCAGAGGGGAAAGGTTGTCTTTCTGGGAAAAGACACAGAGGGCCTTTGCTACAGTGGGCCCAGTAAAATGCCCAAAAGCCCATTCGATGATCAGCTTCACAGAAAGACAGTATCCGCATAGATTTTTGATTTTGATTAAAATCCAACAAGTGGATGGATTGGATGGATGCACAGGAATACAAAGACAAAATGGGACACTGAAGTTGCAGATTGAGAAACAAAATCCATTCGCATTTAACACAAATAATAATAATAATAATAAAGTTAGGTTAATTTTACTCTTCTCCTTTTACTTCTTGAAATTTGAAGTGGGTCATGTTGCCTAACTACATTTTCGTCTCAAGAACTAATACTGTGACAAAAGATAAGGCCCCGTTTGGTTCACCCGTTTAAATGGGTATATTTAAATGAAAATTCTAGAATGGATTATAATTGGAATGGAAGATATTTGAATAGAAAAATATTAGAATGTGTTGTAATTAGAATGAGAGTGTTAAAATATACCATTCAAAAACACTTCTTCCCCCCATTCTCATCCAAGACACAAAAACTCATTCAAATAGTTGATGTGACTGATGAACCATTTGAATAGAAAAACTGAATTGTTGAAACAAACACCCATTCCAAAAGACCATTTGAATGGAAAAATTGAAATTGTTGAAATAAACACCCATTCAGATGGATTTTTCATTCCAATAAAATGGAATGGTTGAAACAAACGGTTTAATGTGGCAAAAATAATTAATCCATTAGCCAAAGTTAGATACTTTTCATATGGGACTTTTTGCGATTAGATTCTTTAAATCCTCTATTTTTGAGAAATGATCTATTTTATAACTCTACCACCGGCCCTTTACCATTTTCGCCATGTTCACCTACGTAATTATCAAACTATTTACAGAGTTTGTCAAAAGGCTATTATATAAAACTATACTTCACATAAATTTCTTTTTTAAATTCAGAAACTAAAATAACCTAATTCCCCTTTTTTAATTCATAAACTAAAATTAAGACATAGATATAATGTAAAAGCCGAAGTTTAACACAATTTATGAACCAATTTAACAGTGAGTCAGTCTATATTTCATGAGACTAAAAAAGGAATTCAGCTCGAACAATAAATAAAATAAACTAAAATTGAATTAAAAATTTTTGAAATTTGCGTATTACAATTTTTTTATAATATCTGCTATTAATAATTCTTAAAAAACAGAGAAAATATAACGCTGGATAAACCACTACGTCACATAACAACTGGCGGAAAGACTTGAAAGAGCAGATGAAGAGACAGCTCTGCAAGTCCAACAACAAATTATCATGCCCTTTAGAATTCAAACCGCCAAATCACGCCGTCAAAGCCAATCCTATCAGATAAACTATGCGTACAACCCTCACACCCTAGTGTGGTAGCCGTGTACCGTCAATCTTAACGTCTGCCCTTCTTATGTTTTTCTCTTTTCCCTTTTAGCCCTTAGCAAACCACCTTTACTGCCACCAACCCAAAAGAAACGACAATGGCAAAACGGTAAAAGTAACTCAACGAACGTTAACCATCCGTTTTTAATACCTAAAAATCCGTAGAGTGGGACCCGCAGTGAATTCGAAACTGCAGGTCTTAGATAGACCCCTAGGACATGACATGAAACCTCATGCAACCCTTTCACTCTCCCTCTGTTCTCCCTACTTTTTTCCAATTTTGGTTTATTAAATTCAAAGCTTCGATTCTCTTTCTAAAGCTATTCTTTTTATTAATTAATTCTTCTTAATTTATATTCTGAACTACTATTTGTAGCGCCATGGTTTCAAACCCCTCGGTTTAATCCATAACCATACGGTACCAGAGAGTAGACTAGTTAGTTCATAGATATCTTCTACGTCTAAATCTCAATCTGAGACTAGTTTGGAGTAATTTAACACAACAGAGATGATGGCCGTACTCTCAGCCTCATCTTTATGTCAGATTCTTCTTCTTTGCTTTTTACTTACCACTTTCTCTTCTGGGTACAGTGACCTGGACGTACTGTTGAAGCTCAAGACCGCCATGACCGGACCCAAGGGTTCGGGCCTCGATAACTGGGAACCCTCCTCCTCTTCTTCTTCTTCTCCTTCGGCGCACTGCTCCTTCTACGGAGTCACGTGCGACGAGGAGTCACGTGTCACGGCCCTCAACGTCACCAATGTTCCCCTGTTTGGATACTTGCCGCCGGAGATTGGGCTTCTGAACAAGCTCGTGAACCTCATCATCGCCTGTGACAATCTCACCGGGAAACTCCCCGCGGAGATGGCGAACCTGACGTCCCTGAAACACTTGAACATCTCCAACAACGTCTTCAATGGCAGGTTCCCCGGAGAAATCACGCTCGGAATGACGGAGCTCGAAGTTCTCGACATATACGACAACAATTTCACTGGTCCATTACCGATCGAGATTGTTGGGCTCAAAAAGATTAAACATCTTCATCTTGGCGGGAACTACTTCACGGGAAGCATACCGGAAAGTTACTCCGAGGTTCAGAGCTTAGAGTATCTGGGTCTGAACGGGAACAGCCTCAGTGGGAAGTTTCCGGCGAGCTTAGCTAAATTGAAGAATCTCAAAGAAATGTATGTAGGGTATGACAACAACTACGACGGTGGTATCCCTGCTGAGTTGGGATACATGAGCTCGCTTAAGCTACTCGACATGGGTAATTGTAACCTCACTGGGGAGATACCCAAAACTCTGGGCCAATTAAAGAATTTGCACTCTTTGTTTTTGCAGATTAACCGTCTCACGGGCCAACTACCTCCGGAGCTCTCCGGTCTAGAGAGCTTAATGTCTCTAGATCTCTCGATCAACGCGCTCACGGGCGAGATACCCGCGAGCTTCTCGGAGCTGAAGAACTTGACGCTGCTTAATCTGTTCAGGAACCGTTTCTACGGTCGTATCCCCGAGTTTGTGGGTGAGCTTCCGAATTTGGAGGCCCTTCAGGTTTGGGACAACAACTTCACTTTTTACCTTCCGGAGAGTCTTGGCCGAAATGGGAAGCTTAAGTTCTTAGACGTTACGGACAACCACTTGACTGGACTGGTCCCCCGTGATTTGTGCAAAGGGGGGAGGTTGATGACGCTTATTCTGATGCAGAACTCCTTCTTCGGACCCATTCCGGACGAGATCGGTCAATGCAAGTCGCTGACCAAAATCCGAATAGGGAAGAACTATTTCAATGGGACGATTCCAGCTGGGATTTTCAACTTGCCAAATGTGAGTATCATTGAACTCAACGATAACTATTTCTCTGGAGAGCTTCCCTCCCAAATGTCAGGTGACTCGCTCGGATTACTAGTGCTTTCTTCCAATTGGCTCACGGGGATAATCCCTCCGGCGATTGGGAATTTCAAGAATTTGCAGAATCTTTACGTGGAGCAGAACAGATTTTATGGGGAAATTCCTGAGGAGATATTTGGTCTAAGATCGTTGGCGAGAGTCAATTTTAGCGCCAATAGTCTCAGCGGTGACATCCCGGTTTCGATTTCTAGTTGCTCTTCTCTTAATGCCATTGACTTTAGTCAGAACAGTTTGGTGGGTGAAGTTCCTAGAGGGATATCCAACCTCAATGTCCTAAGCGTTCTGAATTTCTCCAGAAACCATCTCACGGGCCAAATTCCGGGCGAGATTCGGTCCATGTCGAGTCTCACCACGCTTGACCTCTCGTACAACGATTTTATTGGCCGAGTCCCATCTGGCGGGCAGTTCATGGCCTTCAACGACACGTCGTTTACCGGAAACCCAAACCTCTGTCCTCCACGTCGTGCACAATGCCCGTCTCTGGCGAACGGAGCTGGGTCCTCGGGTCGAGACAAGAAGGCTCTGAGCTCAACCCAGCTCAGTCTCACTCTGATCGCGGTCGCTACGATTCTCCTACTGGTCTTACTCACACTCTACCGAATAAGAAAGAAGAAGCTTCAGAAAGCCAGGGCTTGGAAGCTCACGGCGTTCCAACGGCTAGATTTCAAGGTCGAGGACGTGCTCGAATGCGTGAGGGAAGAGAACGTCATAGGCAAAGGCGGAGCCGGGGTCGTCTACCGAGGGTCCCTGCCGTACGGGTCGGAGGTGGCCATCAAGAAGCTGTACGGACGCGGCGGCTCTGATCACGGGTTCTTGGCGGAAATCCAGACTCTGGGGCAGATTAGGCACCGGAACATCGTGCGGCTTATGGGTTACGTTTCGAACAAGGACACGAACTTGTTGCTGTACGAGTACATGCCGAATGGGAGCTTGGGGGAGCTGCTTCATGGGTCCAAAGGAGGGCGTTTGGAGTGGGAGACGAGGTACAAGATCGCGGTGCAGGCTGCCAAGGGGCTCTGTTATCTCCACCACGACTGTTCGCCTCTGATCATACACAGGGACGTAAAGTCCAATAATATTTTATTGGACTCGGACATGGAGGCCCATGTTGCTGATTTTGGGCTTGCTAAGTTTCTTAGGGATGCTGGGGCTTCGGAGTGCATGTCCTCTATTGCGGGCTCATATGGTTACATCGCACCAGGTCCGTTATTTTCAGTCCAATTCTTAGCTCAATAACGTATAGAGATGAAGTCTGCTTTGTAATTTGTTATTGTTTCTTTCATGTTCAAACTAGAATAATGATATGTGCATATATGTCATGCATTTAAGAATTGTATTATTTATAATTCACATAATATATGTCACGCCTTCCATGATTTAGCATAGTACATGCATGTATCAATATCTAGGTTCTTGTCATAACACGCTTTCAAACTCATATCGTAATTCGTATGGTTTTCAAAATTTGAAAGTGCCCAATACATTGATAATACAAGATTGAGGTCTCAGGAACCATGTGATTAACTAGTTAAAGTGTAGCAATAGGGCAATTTGCTTTGCATGGTTTAATATGTTCACATATAGTCTGCACAATGATCATGAAGTGAATTTTGTATAAACACACGACACGTGTGAATTAATAATCTAATTGTACTTGGTTTGCCACAAAAGCTTTGTCTTATTTGGTAGTTGACTAAGATTGACTGAGTTTGACTTATAATCTGGTACAACAGAGTATGCTTATACTCTGAAAGTGGACGAGAAAAGCGACGTGTACAGCTTCGGTGTGGTGCTGCTGGAGCTGATAGCCGGGAGGAGACCAGTCGGGGATTTCGGGGATGGAGTGGACATAGTGCGGTGGGTGAGGAAGACCACATCAGAGCTCTCCCAGCCGTCGGATACGGCGTCGGTGTTGGCTGTGGTGGACCCCAGGCTTCACAATTACCAACTGACAGGTGTCATTTACCTGTTCAAGATTGCAATGATGTGTGTCCAAGATGAAAGCTCCGCCAGGCCCACCATGAGGGAAGTGGTTCATATGCTCACTAATCCTCCCCGCTCTGCTCCAACTCCGAGCCGCCTCAACCTTTGATCAAATGTATACGGCTGTACTTCTATAGTAGTACTTTTTTTTTTCAGTAAATAAATGCAAATTTAGCAAAATGTAAAATAATCTTTATCTCCAAAAAGTTGCTTGTGTTCCTCGAAAAAAGAAAAGTTGCTTGTGGCATGTAATGTCTCGTTAGTTTGGGATAAAAACTTGGTTCATTTTTGTTTTTGAGTTTTGAGGTTGCTTACTTACTATTTAAGGGGGAAAAAAAAAAACACAGTGCTTACACACGCTAAAACAACAAATTAACTACATTTAAACGATGTACGTGTCATTTTTTTTTAACATTACTTCTTGTAAAAGCCGATCGGTTCTTTTGTGCTTCGAGACAACTTGTTAATTTTTTATGTGCATGTTTTGTCTTTAATAATTTTTTGAGGGGAAATACTGGAAATTTTTATCAATGATGACCAGATACTACTGAATGAGCAAATACAATAAAATATTTCCTTAACACGCACAATATTCCCAGCAAAACTAGAACAAAAATTGGCGAGGGTATCAACCACTTCATTTCTCAGTCAAAAGAACAAAACTAGGGTTGACAAATCGTATAAGCCGATTCATATCAATGTTCATGTATAATAGCATATATCTCAATATGAACCCGACTCATTTCATAATTGTGTCAGAAATTTTAACTCAAATCCAATTAATTTATAAACGGGTTGATCCAACACGACCCGTGTAACCCGTTTATTCAAATGGGTCATATTCGAGTCAAGTCAACCCGATACAATAACAATATGTTAACATATTTAATTCAAATTAGCTAAAATATATTTTAACACATTTAACATAAATTCATACATGTTTTATGACCTTAAGACACTAATATTTACCAAAAATAAATTAAAACCACATAAAATCTTAATATATGTGCATGATAAAGTCTTAAAAATATACTAATATTTTCAAATAGGTATTACATGAGTCATAAATGAGTTGATCCGAAATTGACCCGTTTAATATACAAGGTTATTGCGGGTCAGTTTCGGGTTGGTAAGTCAACGCGAACCTGACTCGTTTAAGAAACGGATTCGCGGGTTCAACCCAATTTTGATCCGAACCCGTTTAAGGCAAACCCAAACTCGCTAATCCCGTGTGGATTTCGAGTCGTATCACAAATTGTCAGCCCTAAACAAAACGACCATCACCATTTGATAATATCACTAACAAACATAATTTTGGTATTATAAGTACGGGTAAGGCTATAAGTAATGGTTAAGGTGTCCAACATTAAATGATAGGAATATTAAGTAACATTTAGGCAGGACTCAGTCTATTATTCTAACATAATATAGAGCTCATAACTCCACCATATATAGAAAAAATGACTTTAGGAAAAAATGACTTGAGGATTGACATATATGATAGAATGTAACTAGTTAATATTTCATGTATGCCATTTTTACATCCACTAGTTAAGTTTCATCTCATAAGCCCTTATAAATATAAATAGAAGTATCATGGTGTTTAACATGTTCCATGAGCACATTTGACCCAAAAAAAAAAATTTAAGTAGGGTCGAGTTGGAAGTAACCCGTCCAAATTCAACTGCATTCCTGATTAGTCATGCTTTTTTCACTTTGCATTTTTCGAAGAGGGTCTAGTTTGGAGTAATTTTGAAATTGTGATTTTTTTATTAAATAAAAGTTTTAATTTTGTAAAATTTTTTATAATTTGTCGCTTTTTTCATTACATGGATTAAAAAGATGGTTAAAATTGATAATAACCCCCTTTCCCCCCCCCCCCCCCCCCAAAAATTTGTTTTCTTATTAGATATCCCACCCAGCTCAAGTATAAAGAATTAAGTTTAGATGTTGTAAGTGATAATTAATTTTCATGCATGCCTCTTAAATATTAGTGTTTAGCTACTCTAACCTGATCCGATTTACTGGCCTTCAGAAGCCCAAGGTCATAGGCCCATATTTAACAGGCATGTCCAATCGGGTTACCTTTTATTTGATTTTCAAAACTGGTTTTTCGCCGAATTTACTAATTCCAGCATAGAGGCAATTACTTACAAAGAGAAAGAGGCTCTGAAGTCTGAGTTCGTGAACGATGATGGAGACAAAGTGTTATTCGATAGGTCCATACTCCATCGCCGTTCGTCGGAAGTCACCTTGTGAAAATTTATTTAAGAATAGGTGAATAGACTCTCTGCAGAATTGAATGTTGTATCGGTTTTTTTTGTATGATATTATTTCTCTCTTCTCTGTGTCTCTTGGAACCAAATGATAACTCTATGAAAATAAAATTATTTATATTCTTTTTCTTATTCGTTTTGTGTGTTTTTATATAATTTTAGTTTAATTTATGTTATTTTATAGTTAATTTGATTTTTAGTATTTAGATATAATTTTACTTAATTTTATTAGATTTAGTTATTTTATTTAATTTAGTTTAGGATAATTTAGCTTGACTTAATTAAATTCGGATTAACTTTTTATTTTATTTAAATTATGATGTATTTATTTTATTTTAATATGATTTAGTTTTAATTTTATTTTGATTTAGATTAAATGAAAAAGAAAAAAGAAAATTCGGAAAAATGAAGCCCATACTCGCGAATATAAAATAAAGAGACCTCGCGTTTCTGGCCGTTCGATCGAGCCTCAAAGCACCAGGCGAGCGCGTGTCTGACACACGCGAGCTCAGGCGAGTGAGAGGTAGGGAACACGTGGGGCCCGCCGACGTCAACTGCTGTAGTCCCACTAAGCTGTGTCTGTTCCTGAACTCCGCGAGTCCCGTGCAACCGAATTTTTGTCCTTTTAAATGCCGCCACTTCACCCTTTTGACTATTCCGTCAGCCAATGAGGAGCCATTTAAGTGCCGAATTCACCGATTTTGCTCGCAATAGATCACATCTAATGCTCAGAAAACGTGGGGAAGAGAGAAAGAAAATTGTAGGAGTGTGACACAGACCAATTAGAATGCTCCTTTAGAAATGTGGATACTTGTACGACACTCCAATTTCAGCTATAAATAGCCAGAACGTGAGGAGAAAAAAAATACATCAATTTTAAGAGAGAAAATTTCACTTTTTCTAGAAAGAGAATGTGAGATGAGTTCAAGGTTAGGCTAGTTTTTAGAGAGGTTAGAGATGATCTTAATTGTATAGTTTTTCTGTTTTCCAGCTATGATTCCTAAGAGTGCCTCAACGCTTATAAATTTCATTTGTTAAATTCTTCAATATTTTTATTTTCAATATATTATTTTCTAGTTTTTTGTATAAATTCAGTCATGCTTTCTTTATGTGGTGATTTAAACTAGATTATAATTATATTTGTTTTATTAGTTGATCTTTTATTGTAGTATTGTCTCTGTAATATATTGTCGATATTAGATAACTAATAAGATAAATTATTTTTGGTGTTAATTGGAAGAATTTTTCATATTGAATACTTTAGATTAATATTTGTTCTTAATAGCTATATTTTCTGATTATGTGTTTGGGACGTGAAACATATAATTGAGTGACAAATATGAATCAACGTTGGTAACAGTTAAACAAATAATTAAGTGAGTCTTGAAGCCTTATTTTTTTCATATTGGTATTTTCACTTGTTATTAATGTGATTATTTTAATTTATTACTCAGTTAATTTTTATTTTCAATTTTTCTTTTTATTTTTTCTTATCTTTTTATTGTTGATTTACTTATATGTGGGATCGACACCTTAATCTATACTGCGATAACCGCTAATATATTTTGAGCGTAGACACCAAACTTCAGATAAAGGGACACTAATTATAAATGCGTATGTTATACATTTACTCACTAACACACACCATGCGTGTATAATGCACGTACTTACCATACAAATAAGGAGTTCACTTCGATAATACCTCCCTTTTTTTTATTGAATTTTACTCCGTAAAACGTCCAAATAGTCAGCATAGAAAAAAAAAAAGGGGTCTTCATCATTATCAGTTCATTTTATTATTATTATTATTATTATTTTGTATTATTTTTCTCCTTGTTGTCTCTCAGATTCACCAAACTGATCTCTTACCCGATTAGAAGGAGTTATACTCTGCTTTTTAATATCTAAAACAAAAATGTCAATTCTAAAATGTCAAAAGCAGTTCTCCGCTTACAGCCTACAAGGGAAGACATGAATTGTCACGCCCCACTCCCGAGGACGTGCGCCGCATGCCTATAAAGCAAAGTCCCATAGGCATACAAGGCATCTTTCTATAAACCAATATAATTACGAATATTTAGTCTCCAATAAATACCAATGTATAATATAAAATCCAACGACTCTTATAAAGTCTCCAAATATTCAAAATAAATACTATATAGTAGAAACTATAATATAATAAATTCAAGATGATCAACCTCCTGAGACTTTACATTTTCTTAATCAAGATGACGAAATTCCTCTCCTTGAACCATGCTCCTCAATTACTACTAAATAAATTCTTCCTTAGTTATACTTCTTAACTGACGATCTTTAAAACCTGAGAGGAAGAAATAAAAGGGTGAGCTAGAAGCCCAGTAAGTAACCAGTAACCTTAACTAGCTAGATCAAGCATATGTAGAACAAAATCATTAACAAATATTTTTCAGAACAAATTTGGTTTCAGAAATCAATACTTTGGAAAATATTCAAATCAAGTCGCTTAGTAAACAATTTCACAAAACAAGAAATAAGTTTCCAAATCTGTCTTTTCGAATCTCTTTTAGTCAATAACAATTTCAATTTTATTTCTCCCCAGTTTTTGGCGACTATGGCCACACTTAACCCCTGTGACTAGGTCCGAATCTGCCACAAATAACCCTTGTAGCCGGGTCCGAATCTGCCACAAATAACCCCTGTAGCCGGGTCCGAATCTACTACAGATAACCCTTGTAGCCGGGTACGAATCACGAATCTACAATATTTAATCCTGCAGCTAGGTCAGTACTGTCCATATATAACTCCTGTGGATTGGATCCACATGCATAGTCACTGAAGAGAGTTTCAAAACACTTATTTACAGTAACGAATCATAAACAATTTTACTTTAATCTCATTATAACATTATAGTTATTCCAAAATAATTTCTTTGTAATCATGTTCAATAGTAATTCATATACTTGATCCATAATTTAGTACAAAATATAGAATCATACTACTTTTCACAAAAATTACGTTATTTCAATAAAACAGATTTCTTTCAATAAATAGTCTTATTATCAAAATGTATTTTACTTGAAATCATATTTTAAAGAAAATGCTTGTAAACATGATTCTATTAGAAATAATAAAATAATAAAATATTTAGCTTTTGGATGAGGAAAACTACTAGAAAAGATCAAATGTTACTTACCTCGCTCACTTTGCCTATTTAACCAAAATAATCAACATAGCCTCTCAAACACCTATTATCATACAAATCATATATAAGTATCACAACAATAAAATTATATTCTAATTATACCAAAATATTGACTATTTGCTGCTCATGCATCTTCTATAATCAACTCCATAGCTATTCCCAATAATGTCAATTTCTTACGATTCATAACAATTCTAATATCTCTCTAAAAATCACTAAACTTAGACGATAGGTTTTACAAGTTATGGGGTCCTAAAAGTACTAAGAATATAGCTATAGGGTCTATAGATAAGTTCCGTACAGTCGGACAAGCCGCAGTCACGTTTTGCTAAAAGTACCCAAAGTTTCAGATTTTTTCAAATTCGTAGTACTTACTTCAATTGGCTATAACTCTCTGGTTATAAGTCTATTTTTGACAAATTATATACCGTTAGAAAGATAATTCGATAAGCTTTCCAACCATATCAAATTTGACTAATTAGACTAGTAAAAGTCCCTGAAAAGCCAGCTGCAATCTCTGTTGCATTTTTACATCTTAGCCTAAAACTCAAAAATTCATAACTTTCTATTTACCAAACCAAATCACTTAAAATTTATCTTGTTTGAATCCTAATATCAATAGGCTTCATCTTCTATCAGATTCATTCTAATAATTCTTAAATTATTTATGGGCAAATTAAAATTCTAACCCTAGATATGCAATTTCAATCCCCAAAAATCTAATTAGTGCATGTAGACTCAATAGATTACAGTTAATTACGTTTACATTCGAATGAATTGAATCTTCTTCTTGCTTCTCCTTCTTCCTTGAAACTATGTGGCTACCTACTTCTCTGCCTTTTTCATAAAGCATACATATAAAACTGAGTAGATTATTAGTCTTAGGGTTTCTTAAAGAGTCTCTAATAGAATTATCAATGTGTCCCCAAATAATATCTATTAATCAGGGGCTCTTTTGTCTATTCTTTTATCTTTATATTATTTATTTAATATAAATAAATCCTTTTTTTTTTAAAAGGTACAGGTCGTCATATTCTTCCCTCTAAAAAAAAGTTTAGTCCTCTAAACTTAATGTCCAGTGTTCTCTAAAGAATAAAATATTAATATATCCACACATGTCTAGGAAAACCTCAATATCTAGGTAAAATTATGATCATCACTTACTAAATTGAAACGATCTTTCTTTCAATATAATATGATCATGAGAATGTGAACTTATTCTAATTTGAATGTTTGAAACGTCAAAGAGAGATCATTGTTTTTAAAACTTATCTATCAATAATTCCACATCGTTTCTCGTTTATTGTGATAGCTCCTTTAAACTTTCACCTAAAAAGAGAATAACATAATGACTCAATTTGTTTTTGTACTATCAAAGCCAATAGGAATTCTTAATAATTAAAATTCCTTATACCTTTAGTACCTCTTTCAATCACATGCCTATAATGATAAGAATATACTTCTATTTCTTTGTCAGTACTTCATATAGAGCCACTCTAAATCTAGATCGAAAACTATAACTATATACAAACATTACCAAGAGTAATATTTTTTTCTACAAACCTTTGAAACATTCTTTAATATATCCTCAGTGGTCCATATACACATATATACTTTTTTTTTGACAATTTATTTATTTCAGTTCAATATTGTAAAGCTCAAACAAATCTAATTCAATTTCTAAAATCATATATAAGGTTGTATAAAACTTAGATATAATATGATATCTTTATCATAAATAACTATAAGAATCCTTTTGAGTCTCATTCCCTCTAACTTTAATCTTCAATAGGCCAAAGTATCAAAACTAAATCTAACCATCAAAGCTTAAGTCGAATACAAATGCTATGCTTATTACTAAATTTCATAGAATTCGAAATCTCAATGTTCACTCAAAATAACCATAAAGATCAAAACCTAATAATCGGTTAAGGGCATAAGCCAAGTCTAATAGTAAAAATGTGAGTATACTTAGTCAAATAATACACTATATAACTTATACTTAGTTAAGTAATCATTAATAATCTCGTTATAAAATTCCACTGCCGTATTATTTTTTCCATGTAGTATATCAAAAATTTTCAACCTTCGTCTATATAATCCTCATTTACTTTCCCATAGACTAAACACTAAGAAATATACTAAGTGACTTCTTTCATATACTAGTCCTCAAAATTTTCTTAGGCCTTTGTCCTAATACCTCTAGGATCTCTAATGTCTCATATTATGATTTTCTCAAAAATATCTTTTACAAATAAGAGAGGTCAATAGAACTACAAATGTGAATATTTCTCTATGAACCATATATATCGTAAAAATCAAATAATACATCAATCTTAGAAATATTGATCAACTTAAATATTCTACTACATAACTGTTTTGGCCTTTTGTTTCATAAACACAATTTTTATTTTTTTTGTTTTTTCTAATCACTGATAATAGTCGAGTTCCTAATAGTAAAACACTAAGTTTTCTGAAAACTCTTATCTTGTAATTTTTCTAGTTGCTCATCAAATAAGTACTCTTTAATTTATTTGTATAATCCAGTATACATTTCTAGAGGAGAATAGTATCAAACACTATCAAATACGAAGATCACTTCCTCTTATACAGTAACACCATAGAATAAAATTGTGAATTCATTTACAACAACTATATATTATAATTCTAACTCTACCATCTAGTATCCAAAACTGTAACCAAAATTTCTATTCACTATATCTCAACTTTTACTTAGATTTCAAAACAAATATTATTAAAGTAACATCGCCTCAAAATGTAAGTCACTAAGGCTCCATAAATTTTTTTTTTCTAGGTAATATCATGCTCCAAATCATCCTATCATTAATTTTTCAAAATATCACTCTCTAAAGTATTATTCTACCTATAAGTCGTTAATGTCTATATTTCAATCATATCATCACCAATATTTATAGAAAAACTCATAATAAGGCCTTTAACAAAACTAACATATTTATCCTCAATCCTCTAGTAACAATAATATATGCTCTCATCGGTTAACACAAGCACATAAATTGATATTTCTTATATCATCTCTTCGTCCTTTATCATCAAGGAAACTAGTTATTCAATAAACTTAATGTACTCAATATTTCACTGTATGTTTACAAATAATTTCACTTTTGGAAAGAATTTGAAATATTTTCTCTCTATTATCCCATTAACCAAGAAACCTAAATATACATATCTTCCCCACATTATCACCATAACTAGATAATATATATATTCTATAAATCTTTTACATAGATAATATAAAATTAACAACTTCTTAGAATAATTTCTTAAGAACCAAATAATTTTTCCTGTCTAATAATTAACTTAGACTTTCTTTTTTTTTATAAGGTCAAAAACACTAAGATATAACTCAAGAGAAATCAGAAGAAGATAGTAAGTAGGCACATAAAATTTTAATATCAACTCCAAAATAAGACTCAATAACTTGATAACTATCCAATATCAATAATAAGATAAGAGGATTCCAATACCCTAGGTCCATTAATCAAATACAAAAGAAAACTAATATCAAAAGTACTAAATACTAGAAACCTCAATATTCAACTAATAGATCTTAATAATCAAAATCTAATGAGAGTACTCAACTTTAAACGATCCCAAAAGTCCATATCTATATATTTTTTTAAAACAATCCCAAAAATCTATATAATGTATATGATCACCAACTACGAAGATCAAACTAAGTGTTTCATCAATGACAGAATTTAAGAATGCGAACTTAGCCTACTTTAATGTCCGAAAAGATCAAAGTAACAAACTTATCAAATTTAAACTAATCACCGACTCAAATGAATCTCTAAACTATAATAGAAGTTATGTCAAACTCAAATGATCTTAACTTAGTTATCCCAATATTCTAAACCTCATAAGATTGATTTATCGCGATCCAAATTATAAAACTTAACCTAATCTCTAATACCACTTGTCACACCCCACTCCCGAGGACGTGCGCCGTATGCCCATAAAGCAAAGCCCCATAGGCATGCAAGGCATCTTTCTATAAACCAATATAATTACGAATATTTAGTCTCCAATAAACACTAATGTATAATATAAAATCCAACAACTCTTATAAAGTCTCCAAATATTCAAAATAAATACTATATAGTAGAAACTATAATCTAATAAATTCAAGATGATCAACCTCCTGAGACTTTATATTTTCTCAATCAAGATGACGAAATTCTTCTCCTTGAACCATGCTCCTCAATTACTACTAAATAAGTTCTCCCTTAGTTATACCTCTTAACTGACGATCTTTAAAACCTGGAGGAAAAAATAAAAGGGTGAGTTAGAAGCCCAGTTTGTAACCAGTAACCTTAACTAGCTGGATCAAGCATATGTAGAACAAAATCATTAACAAATATTTTTCAGAACAAATTTGATTTCAAAAATCAATACTTTGGAAAATATTCAAATCAAGTCGTTTAGTAAACAATTTCACAAAATATGAAATAAGTTTCCAAATCTGTCTTTTCGAATCCCTTTTAGTCAATAACAATTTCAATTTTACTTTTCCCCAGTTTTTGGCGACTATGGCCACACTTAACCCTGTGACTAGGTCCGAATCTGCCACAAATAACCTTTGTAGCCGGGTCCGAATCTGCTACATATAACCCCTGTAGACGGGTCCGAATCTACTACAGATAACCCTTGTAGCCGGGTACGAATCACGAATCTACTATATTTAACCTTGCAGCTAGGTCAAAACTATCCATATATAACCTCTGTGGATTGGGTCTACATGCATAATCACTGAAGAGAGTTTCAAAACACTTATTTACAGTAACGAATCATAAATAATTTTACTTTAATCTCATTATAACATTATAGTTATTCCAAAACAATTTCCTTGTAATCATGTTCAATAGTAATTCATATACTTGATCCATAATTTAGTATAAAATATAGAATCATACTACTTTTCACAAAAATTATGTTATTTCAATAAAACAGATTTCTTTCAATAAATAGTCTTATTACCAAAATATATTTTACTTGAAATCATATTTTAAAGAAAATACTTGTAAACATGATTCTATTAGAAATAATAAAATAATAAAATATTTAGCTTTTGGATAAGGAAAACTACTAGAAAAGATCAAAGGTTACTTATCTCGTTCATTTTGCCTATTTAATCAAAATAATCAACATAGCCTCTCAAACACCTATTATCATACAAATCATATATAAGTATCACAATAATAAAATCATACTCTAATTATACGAAAATATTGACTACTTACTGCTCATGCATATTCTATAATCAACTCCATAGCTATTCCCAATAATGTCAATTTCTTACGATTCATAAAAATTCTAATATTTCTCTAAAAATCACCAAAACTTAGACGATATGTTTTATAAGTTATGGGGTCCTAAAAGTACCAAGAATGTAGCTATAGGGTTTATAGGTAAGTCCCGCACAGTCGGACAAGTCGCAGTCACGTTTTGCTAAAAGTACNATAACTTTCTATTTACCAAACCAAATCACTTAAAATTTATCTTGTTTGAATCCTAATATCAATAGGCTTCATCCTCTATCAGATTCATTCTAATAGTTCTCAAATTATTTATGGGCAAATTAAAACTTTAACCCTAGACATGCAATTTTAATCCCCAAAAATCTAATTAGTGCATGTAGACTCGATAGATTACAGTTAATTACCTTAACATTCGAATGAATTGAATCCTCTTCTTGCTTCTCCTTCTTCCTTGAAACTATGTGGCTGCCTACCTTTCTGCCTTTCTCATAAAGTATATATATAAAGCTGAGCAGATTATTAGTCTTAGGTTTTCTTAAAGAGTCTCTAATGGAATTACCAATATGTCCCCAAATAATATTTATTAATCAATGGCTCTTTTGTCTATTCTTTTATCTTTATATTATTTATTTAATATAAATAAATCCTCTTTTTTTTTTAAAGGTACGGGTCGTCACATGAATCACATGAACCTCTACTTTAAAAACAAAGAACGAAAAGAACAACTCTTATGATTACATGAATCCTCATGTCAACCTTTAGCCTTTTCTTTTTACTTTTATACCAATTCTCGCACACCCTCCATTTTTTTTTCAATGCGTATATTATGTACTCTAAACTATACACATAATTAGTCCTAATACTATCTTTAAGCAGCAAAATTAACAACCAATAGAGATGACAATCTCATATTTCTGTCAAAGTCTTCTTTGTACTTCCTTTCTTTACTTTTTCTTCTCATTATGCCAAAATGATCTCCAAGCTCTTTTGAAAATCAAGACGGCCATGATCGGATCAAAAAGTTTAGGCCTCAAGGACTGGGAGCCCTCATCATCATCGTTCTCACTATACTGCTCCTTCTCTGGAGTCACGTGCGACGACCAGTCATGTGTCACTAGTCTCAGCCTCACCAGTCTTCCTCTCTTGGGCTACTTACCACTAGAGATTGGGCTTTTGAACAGACTCATCAACCTCACACTCGCCTCCATCAATCTCACCGAGATGCTTCCCTTGGAGCTGGCCAAGTTAACGTCTCTCAAGTGTATGAACATCTTTGACAACTTCTTCAACGGAAGTTTCCTCGGAAAAATCACTCTCACAATGATAGAGATCGGAGTTGATACCTACGACAACTACTTATCAGGGGGCCATTGCCAATCGAGCTTGTCAAGCTAAAAAATCTCAAGTATCTTCACCTTGGTGGCAACTGTTTCTCGGGAGAAATTCCAAATAGTTACTCTGAGATGCAGAGCTTGGAATTTTTGGACTTGAGTGGTAACAATCTCACCGGGAATTTACCGGCGAGCTTGGGTCGATTAAAGAACCTCAAAGAATTGTACGTTGAGTGGGACTACAACAGTTTCAAGGGTGGAATTCCTTCTGAGTTGGGATCGTTGAGTTCGCTCCAACTCCTCGACATGAGATTGTGTAACCTCACTGGCCACATATCCAGGAGTCTGGGCCTCTTGAAGAACTTTACATACTCTGTTTTTGCAACTGAATCCTCTCACGGGCAAAATATCTTCGGAGCTCTCTGGTTTGGCGTGCTTGAAGTCTCTGGATCTCTCGGTCAATGCGAGTCGATGACCAAGATCCGAATAGGGAAGAACTACTTCAATAGATCGATTCTGCCTAGGATTTTCAACTTGCCCAAGGTGTACGCTCTTGAACTAAACGATAATTACTTTTACGGATAACTTCCCGCCCAAATGTCTGGAGACTCACTTGAAATTCTCTTGCTTGTTAACAATAGAATTTTCGGGAAAATCCCGCCCGCGATTGGAAGCCTCAGAAGATTGACTACTCTTTCTCTAGAAACCAATAGCTTGTACAGCGAAATTCCCGAAGAACTATTTGGCTTAGGATTGTTATCGGTTATCGATTTCGGTCATAACAACCTCCGCGGTGAAATCCTGAATTCGATTTCTCGTTGCTCTTCTCTAACGGCCGTTGATTTCAGCCGGAATAGTTTGTCCGGCGAAATTTCGAGCGGCATTTATTATATATACATAATGGATTATTAAACCAAATACAATAGCAGAATCTATTATGCCAAATTGTTAGGAAAAGATTTGTTGAGAGAAATCCGTGACTAACCTGAATCCATTGTGTTTGACAGCAAAGGATGAGATAACAAAAGCAGAAGCGGTTAACTGATTAGAGCTGGGGGTAGAAGGTCTTCCACAGCCAGAATACTCTATGTATGCTCAATGGAAACTCTCTCTATTGATAAATGTAGAGTAGAAGAGTATACGTTCTATTTGGCTTGGGACTAAAATCGTCTTTATATACTAGTCACTAATAGAGACCCCATCAATCCTTGGACTAGGATTAGGTAACCATACATTACAGAATCCATACTTAATAGGTAATTTATTAAGCCCTCAATTAAACCATTTAATTGGCCCCACCTAATTAGACAATCCTAGATCACTTAATTGGCCACAGCCCTAATATTATATAATTGTTATAAAATCTATGGCCCACAAATTGGAGTTAACGTGTAAACCCAACAGCATTGCTGAGCTGAAAGTGCTTAACAGTCTCAAGCTTTCTAGAAACGACTTCACCGGCCAAGTACCTGGTGAAATTCAGTTCATGAAGGGGCTTACAATTCTGGATCTCTCCTACAATAATCTCTCGGTCCAGGTTCCTCCCCGAGGTCAGTTTCTGGTATTCAAACACGGTGTCATTTTATGTCCATCTTCGTCGACGGATAAGACCTTCGGATCTCACAAGCTCACTCTTACTACTATAATTGGAGCAGCCATGGCTCTGACTATTGTCATTTTGCTGATCCTCCTAACAGTTTACAGAACGAGAGAAGAAGCATCTCCGGAAACCGAGGCCCTTGGAAGCTCACGGCCTTCAAACGGCTGCGTTTCGAGGCCGAAGACGTTCTCTAATGCCTAAAGGAAGAGAACGTGATCGGTAGAGGTGGAGCTGGGATCGCCTACCGCGGGTCCATGTCGGACGGTTCTGACGTGGCAATCAAGTGTTTGGCTGGGCGTACCGGGCGCCGAGATAACGGGTTCTTGGCCGAGTTTGAGACTCCGAGACAGATTAGGCACCGATATATTGTGAAGCTTTTGGGATACGTAACGGACAGGGAGACCAACTTGTTGATGTACGAGTACATGGCGAATGGGAGCTTGGGAGAGCTACTGCATAGATCGAACGGTAGGCATTTATAGTGGGAGATGAGATATCAAATAGCGGTAGAAGCTGCTATGGGGCTATGTTATCTCCACCATGATTGCGCTCCACGGATCGTTCACAGGGACATTAAATCCAATAATATTCTGCTGGACTTGGAGATGCATGCCCATGTCTCTGATTTTGGGCTTGCCAAGTTTTTACAGGAGGATGGAGCTTCGAGGTGGATATCTTCCATTTTGGGGACCTTGGGTTACATCGCATCAGGTTCATGTTTTCCCTTTTATTTATTTATTTCGTTTATATACAAACAAAAAGGAAAATTAGTTTCTTTTAATTCAAACTCAAGAAAATAGGGATTTCACAAAATAATTAAAAGTTGTTAACAAACCACCAAATAAAAAATTAAGCTTCCAAATGAAATAACACCCAACCTAATTAATATCCATTCTGTCAAGAATAGAAAGAGCTAGTAATGCTTTATTTGGTCTTAGTAAGTCTTGTATTATTGCATGGACAGAGTATGCCGAGACGCTAAGAGTGGACGAAAAAAGTGATGCGTATAATTTCGGTGTGGTAAATGTTGGAGCTAATTACATGGAGAAAACCAACCGGGGGATTGGAGGATTGAATGAACATTGTGGGGTGGGGTGAGGAAAACCTCGTTACAACACTCTCAACCCTCTGATTATGCCAAAGTAGTACAGGTAGTGGTGGATCCTCGACTTATTGGATATCCATTGAGAAGTGTTTGCGGTGATGTGCGTTGAAGATGATAGTTCATCAAGGCCTACAATGAAGGAAGTCGTTCATTTGCTTACTGATCATTCTCAGTTAGCTCAAAATCTAAGGGGCTGTTTGGTATCATAACTAAAAAACAGTTTTTTATTTTTAAAAACAGAAAACTGTTTTCTGAGAACAAATAAGGGTGTTTGGCATTGTTCTTTGAGAACAGTTTTTAAAAACAGAGTTAAAGAAAATAGAAAATTCAGAGAATAACAAAATGTTGTTTTCAACGTGTTTTCTTAATTTTCTTTTCCCTAAAAAAAATAAAAATTTTTTCATATGACTTTCATATACATATTTTCTTGTAACTTTCTCTCTCATAATTTTCTCTAACCACTTTCTCTCTCATAATTTTCTCTCTCTTCACTCTCTCTCATCACTTTTTCTCTCTTCATTCTCTCAATCTTCATTCTGTCTCATCATTTTCTCTCTCCTCATTCTCTCTCATCACTTTCTCTCTCTTCATTCTCTCTCATCATTTTCTCTCTCCTTATTTTATTCTATCACTTTCTCTCTTATTATTTTCTATCCCTTTATTTTTTTTATTCACATTTTCTCTCCTCATTCTCTATTGCTATTTTGTTTTTTATAACTTTTTTTATCTTTATTTTTTATCCCCATGCATTCTTATCACTTTCTCTCTCTTGTGTGTTTTCATTAGTTTTTTTTTTCTATTTTTCTCAACACTTTTTATTTCCATATTTTTTCTTATCACTTTCTCTCTCATTATTATCTTTCATTACATTTTCTCTTGTGACTTTCTCTCTCTTCATTCTTTTGCTTGAATTTATCTCTGATCACTCTCTCTTGACTTTTTCTCTCTAAATATTTTTTTTATAATACAAATATGATTTTTTATATTCATATAATTTTTTTCTCTAAAAAATGTTGTTAGAAAACATTTGCCAAACACCTATTGTTTTCTGAAAACATTATAAAACAGTTTTTGTTCTCATTTCTGAAAACACAACTCTAAAAACAGAAAATAAAAAACAATGCCAAACAGGCCCTAAATCTCTAATTATATGCTTTCATGATGATACACAAATTATAACCAAACAAACGATTATTCTCAAATTTGAANCAAGATAACAGTGCATTTTAGTTATTTGCTCAAACAACTTTAGTATTTTTCCTTTAGAATCTCATATTTCTTCAAATTCTTCTTTATTCTTCATTTCTTTACTTTTTCATCCCATTATGCAACGGCCAACATGATCTCATAGCTTTGTTGAAGATCAAGACGGTCATGATCGGACTAAAAGGTTTAGACGTCCTCTAGGACTGGGAGCCCTTTCCATTTTTTATCAAAAAAATTTATTCTCACCTTTCAATTTTCAATTATGTTCTCACAAGTGTTAAAGCATAAGTATGTATAATGCTACAAATGTTTACCATATATATAGTAAAAAATAAAAATTTAAATAATCATATCACAAAATATAACTGATTACTATTTAATGGTTGCCTTTTTTTACTACCAGTTATTATCTGCCAATATAAATCTAGATATAGTCTCACGGCGTTTAGCATGTTTCACAAGTGTACAAAAAATATTTTGAGAGATGCTATGGGTAAATACGGTAGTAATTAAGCATCATATACGAATAATAATGTAAGATCCACTACAAATTCTATATGCCTTGCACGTCTACATTTGTGATGCTAAGTACCATACGATACGTGCTCTTTAGCATTTTTAAAGATTTTAGATCAATAAACAAAACCACCACCATGTGATGTTATAATGGGAAAATGAACTAATAATGACGCATAACTTGATTTAGACGTCCACTTGTCCCACCCAAATCAATTTGATAGAAGAAGGTCAGAGGCTAAAGGTGATAGTTGAGAGAGTATAAAAAGTTATTTCCTATCTTTTGATGCATTTTTCTTTCAATGTGGAGTTTGGCTACCTAAACCGACAAATTAATATGATAAAAAATATAATTAGGCCAACACCACTTATTAGACCAAACTAATTATTCATAACAACTATTTTCTTTGCTATAATTTATAAAATTATTTTATAACAACTATTTTCTTTGCTCTAATTAATACAGTTTTTCATTTTCATTTTTTCTCTATTAAGGATAAGGTTTAGTTAACACAAAGTGATAGTTCGCACAACTAATTTTGATTCATGATCTAAGTACTTGACAAAACCCGACCCGATTTAAGGCCCTAAAAGCCCAAGGCCATAGGCCCATGGATTTCGACGGGCCCAAGGTCAGTTCACTCGGGCTTTCCTTCTTTTCGATGCTTTTGTTTTTAAAAAGTGGTTTTCCGCCAAATCTCACTTCATTTCAGAAGAGAGGCAATTAATTGAGAAGAGAAAGAGACTTGAGTGAGGGAGAGGGAGAGTCTACTCTGGTCTTTGAGATCGTGAACGAAGATGGAGACGAAGAGCCCTCCGACATGTCCGCACTCCGTCACCGTTCGTCGGAACCCACCTCGAAAGGCGAGGCCTACGACTACTACCACGAAATCTCGGCAAATTCCGGCTCATTCTTCTTCATCGACGGTACCGGAAGTTCCATCCTTTCCCACCGAAGAAATTTTGTCCATGGAAGTTTCTGAAAACCCTAACCCTAAAGCAGACTCCTCCGCCTCTGAAAACCTCAGGGTTTTCCTCAGAATTCGACCCCTTTTGCCTTCCACGAGTTTGATCAAAGATCAGAATCCCAAGTCCAGAGCTAGAAACGTCTGGCCCCAAAACCCGGCGAAGAAGAACCCCGCTAGAGATAAAATTTCGAATAAGAAGAAGACCAGCGATGCCTGCGTTAAAGTTAATGATCACCAGTCCGTGACGCTATCGCCACCCTTGAACTTGCAGGAGTCTAAACGGGTTAAATCCGAAGTTTACGAAGGATTTTCTCACGTCTTTGCTCCCGATTCTTCTCAGGTTTTTCTTTCCCTGCTTATTGCTTTGTCTGTGTTTGGAACCCCATTTAATCGAAGAAATTACTGGGTTTTTATCTCTTTAAGCAATTTCTCTTGTTACTGTTGATAGGAAGAAGTATATGAGAAGATGGTTAGCCCTTTGGTTGAGGATTTTCTTACGGGTAAAAGTGGGATGCTGGCAACTCTAGGATCTAGTGGCTCCGGCAAGACTCATACCGTTTTTGGAACCCCTAGGGATCCCGGAATTCTACCACGTACGCTTCACCGGATTTTTAAGCCCAATGTGGAGATGGGTTCTGAGCCACGGAGGTATTTGGTTAGATTTTATGTTTTTTTTGACAAAATTAGCTTAAGAATGGATGATTAGACTCTCTGCAGAATGGAATGGACTACAGATTATTGTGTATGATATATTTACAGATCATTCAGCATATCCATTTTTGAAATACAATCTGAACGTAAAGGAGAGAAGTTGTTTGACTTATCACCAGGTGGAGCTGAGTTAAGCATGCAAAACTCAACTATAAAAGGACTCCAAGAGGTTGATTTTCTTACTTTATTTATTATTCCGAGTTGTGATGGTGTATACAGATAATTAATTGTATGCTACCTTTTTCGTAAACAGGTAACTGTTTCTGATGCTAGACAAGCAGAATCCTTACTAGCTCATGCAATGCTAAACCGTCTCACTGCTACGACGAATGCCAATAGCCAGTCAAGGTGCAAGGAAGCCCAACTTTAGCCTCTAGCTGTGGACAATTGTAGATTTCATAGATAGGGGAACTTGATGTAGTTATACTAGATCTTCTAAATTTTCGATGGCATTAAAGATTGCAGCAGCTGCATGATATTTTGGACTGTTACAATTTATGGACAATTTAGTTACATGAATTATTTATGATTACAAAGAATGATGAAGGCTTAACTAGTTACATGAATCCTTGCCTAAATTATTTCCAGCGTTTTCCAGTTTTTATATATTTATTTTCTGTTTTCATACTTTTAGCCGGTCGCAGTGTATTATCAACATCAGCAGCGTTGCTAGTAAATTTAAAGGAGAAGATGATTATCAAGGCAATAATGTGGTTCTAAGTATCGTTGACCTTGCTGGAGCTGAAAGAGAAAAGAAAACGGGAAATCAGGTTCCTTTATTTTTTGGTTCATGTTTTCCATTTACCTCTGATTTGCACTAATACTCTATTCTCTATGCTTGTATGTTGTTAAGATACTTTTAATGGTATATGACTACGAGTGCTTATTTCTGTTTTTCATTTTTTAGGGTGCAAGGTTGCTTGAAAGCAATTTCATCAATAATACATCAATGGTTTTTGGCTTGTGCCTAAGAGTATGTACCCTTAACTTGGCTTTCTACCTATAACCTAGAGGCTATAGTCGCTTTTTTGGTGCTTTTAGCGGTTTCCATTGATGTTGACTTTGTAAACTTCTAAGCCATTTTCTACTTCCTATGAACTTCTATCTCTCAATTGTATGTCTGTTATTTTCTATTTCTCTGTATCGATGTTGGTAGTACAGCTGCATGTAATGGTGTTTGTTCTTGTCTTTGTTTTTAGTCTTTGTTGGAGCATCAAAAGAACCCAAAGAGGCCGTTGCAAAAGCACTTTCAAAACTCGTTGGTAATGTTTTCCTTTAACGATTATATAATGCAACATTACTTGTCATTAGTGGGCTTTAGTTTGGTATTTGTTAGTAATGGATTTTCGTTTTCTCTTAAATTTACTATTGTTTGCTCTAGGGTGAAGGCCTTTTCATCTGTTCAGTGTAATTACTAAAATGTGACCATGTGCCACAATTCTGACACCTTAGTTCTGACAGTTGACCAGGTACCTACGAGATTATTTGGAAGGCAAGAAGAGAATGGCATTGGTATGGAGTTCTTTTTCACTCTAGTCTTCTATAGCTCAGTTGAACTTGGTGAAGGACTTTTTGGTTGATTTGGCTAGTTCACTAATCACCGAAAATTCCGTTGTCTTATCTCAACTTTTTTAAGAGACTGTTTTATTATCATGTCTTTTTATCTTTTATTGTAGATTTTAACAGTCAAGTCAGGGGAAGAAGATTATCTTGATACAACGTACCTACTAAGGCATGCTTCACCTTTTATGAGAATAAGGTGAGGCTCTAACCCTGAACCAATGACTTGGATGAGTACTTGTTACTGAAACGAGTCTTCTAAATTCTTCCCGAGTTGAAGCTTCTTTAGTTTGATTCGGAATTTATGTTTCTTTTGTGGTTTAGGTTTGATAATGTCGAAGAACAACAAAATAACAAGAGGCAGTCTCAAGCTTTGTCTAGAAATGAGCGGCTAAAGAGAATGAAATTTAGCGGGGTTGAAGCTTGTGTGGTACTTTGTTGTAACCCTTTAGAGTGTAGACTTTTTCGCAAAACCGAAATAAATTTCGACTTTAATTACTGTGTACTAGACTAAACAGTCTTTTTAGAATCGGAAAGTCATCATATAATCTAATCAGATGGAGTTGGGTTGGCAGATAAAACTATATTAGTTGACTGTTTTACTTGTCGTCTAATATAACTCTAGGTGTTACACCGTTAGCAAGAATGCTTTTTAGCCACGGTATTTTCATTATTTTTGTTTTAGATTGAAGAAGGAAATGCCAATGAAGATGAACACCGCACCTCTGGGCAAGTTTGTGCAAAAGGTGGCTAACTTATATGCTTCTGTATTTCTTATCTTGTGCAACATTGTTTATGTTGTTTCATATCATTTTCTTTGTTTATTACAGAGGATCCAAAAATCTTCAAATCAGAAATTCCTGATTGTGCATCTTTAGAGTCGAACTACGTTGAGTTAGCTGAGAAAGAGAGAAGTTCTCAGATCTGGCAAAATTTTGCTAAAGCTTTTTGGAATACCTTGAAGCAGTATAAAGAAAAATTGAAGGTAATAAGTTTAAATAGTTGTTATGTTTTATTCTGGAAACATAATCATATGGTTCCCTAATATGGATGCAGTTTTAACAATATATTTACTCTATCTTGCTATGATTAGGTGGCAGAACATGAAATTCAGCATCTCACTGAAAACCTTAAGCTTGAAAAGACCAGATATGTTGAGCTTGAGAAGAAGCTGGAGGAAGCAAAGTCCTGTGGTACCCGTTCCCAGCAAAAGTCGGTTGAGATTGATTTGGTTGAAACAGAAACAAATTTCAACCAGAGAGAGAAGTTGAATGGATTGGATTTTAGTGATTTTAACGAGGTTTGACATACTGTTCCTTGCTTAACTGTTAGTTTCTTCTCATGGTTCAGTTCATTCCCATAGTTAACCGTAATTTTGAGGCATGGCACTAAAGATGTTGGAAGGCTAACGTGTCTCTAAAATTTTCTGTAATTCAGTCAAACGCGGACCTTTGTTCTTCTACTACTGGGCCTTCTGAGTGTCATTGCGCGCCCCAAAAATATGACTCTACTCCAAGACGGGATCAAGTTATGTCCTCTAAGGTAGAGACAGATGGTTCACTATTTTTTTTTGTTTTTTTTTGTTTAGGGTCTAGGGTTTAGGGCTTTTAGCTTTTTTCTTAATTCCCCGTTAACTAAATTTTGTTACTGTACGTTTTTTCTTTATTTGGTGCGTCTGCAGAAAAATATAGAACTACATGCTTTCAATGTAAGGGCAGCATCTGAGTCTATCAGGACTTCTGACAAATTTGATTTCAATCCTGACGAGAATCAAAATATTTTCCCCCAAGTACAGGTACGTAGTGTTCGTAGTTTTTTTTCTGTTTTTTAAAATTTCAAATGTTCATTTCGTTCTCAAGTCTCTTCAATAAATTGGAAAAAGAATAATATATGAATACCATCCTTATCATTTTCCACTGTCCCAAATGTAATTTTGTCAAACCCATCAACCTGGTGCAGTAAATATTTTTCTTTATGGACGCAAAGATTGAGGTGCATCGTTATTTAGTTTGCTTTATAACTCGAAAGTCCTTTACCCATTATTGTATGTTTAGGTGAGAGAATATTGGCCTTCACAATCTAGAGGGTTGGAGTGGGTTGACAAGGAGCAAGAACTTGATGGCCCTGTAAGGCAGAGCCACCTGATATTTTTGCGTTCCCTCAAAAGTAATTTGTCTCGATAAACTGAAACACCTTCCCGTCATTTATAGGTGAGAAGTTTGGTTGTTGGCGTGGTTGATGATTCATCCTTTAGTGATGAAATCTCACAGCAGAAAAATCGGGTATGAGTAGGGCTATGAGATTTATACTTGTACCTATTGTATTCGTTTGATGTTATCGTATGTCTTGATATTTGACATAGTGGCTGGACACTTTATATCAGAAAGATCCAATCTTTTCCGGTATTGGACATAATGCTGAGGATTTACAAGACTCTAAATGCTTGGAGATGGATGATGCTTGTGTTGACAATGAGCAAGTAAAAGACGCCCCTGTAAGGCAGTCCCACCTGATATTTTTGTAGTTCCCTCAAAGTAATAGGTCTTTGACAAACTGAAAAACCTTTTCCTCATTTATAGGTGAGAAGTTTGGTTGTTGATGTGGTTGATGATTCATCCCTTTCTGTTGAAATCTCGCAGAAATGTCAGGTTTGAGTGATAGAGCTATGAGATTTTTGAGGGTATTGTCTACTGTATCTGCTTGATATTTTCATGTCTTGAAATGTGACTTAATGTGGATATTACATCAGATAGATCCAATCTTTTCCGGTAGTGGACATAATGCTGAGGATTTACAAGACTCTATATGCTTGGAGACAGATGACACTAACGCAGATGTGACAGGTTTGATTTGATGAGTTTACATTTTCTTTATATCTCAATTTACTCGGGAGATAGACATCATCTTGATTGATGGCATGCATTTGGATACTGTCTTAGATGTTTATAATTCATTTTAGATGGATGGGACTTGTATAGGGAACAAAATTTATATGATGGCCAAGAATCATGTTTATCATTGGTATTTGTAGAACTTTTGGCTCACTTTATGCTGGCCTCTAATTTTAGTTATTCTTCTTAAAAACCATTTTTGTGTTTTTACATCAAAAGTCAGCAATGGACATGATGTTAATCATATACTTCATATTGTTACCTTTTGCCCAGTCAGCTTTTATTGTGGATTTATTGTGCATGCCCTGTTTAGTGGTTGCCTAGTCAGCTTTTATTGTGCATTCAATAGGCATACCGTACTTTTGTCGTCGTCAACTCTTCTTCTTCTTCTTTTTCTTTTTTAACATAATGTAGTGGCTTTTCAGATATGTAGCCGGTAGCCTATATATATAGAGCTTATGAATTATGATTTTTTTTTTCCCCCCCAAATTCAGATCTTACAGTAAGCTCTTCACGGTCACTTGTTATGCGTAGAGATGAAAGCTGTTCATCAGTGGAATTGGACAACGTGGTCAGCGAGGAAGAACAGGTTAGGATCTGATGGAGTTCCTTCTGGTTTCAATTCTAAATATAAAATAATGTTCATTTTTCCTACTGAAGTTACTTTTTAACTAATTAGTTGTGATTTTCTAAGGGAATGAACCTTTTATGTAACATATATTAGTTTTGAATAAGCTAAATTGTTAAATATTTGGTAATTAGATTATGTGTGTACAACTCTAGGCGTTTATGACTTTTATTTGTGGTTTGAGCTGATACGTAATAGTGATTTTTTATGCCTTTTTATTTATCTCTTGTTTTAAAAAGTAGTTTTAGCTGTTAATTGATATGTTACTGCACTCATACCTTTCATTTTTCTCTCAATAATCTACCATTCACTTGACTAAAATGCAAGTGTCGAGTTTAACGTTTTAAGCCTACTATTCTTAAGTTTAACTTCTCTAGGCCTGAGTTAGTTTATGAGCAAATATATAATGTTTCTTAGTGTTTGTTAACCTAGTTTATGCTGTTTGCCTGCGATGGCTATATTTCAAGTATTCAAATGAATTTGTGCATTTATAGTCATAGCATTTATTATTTGTCTACCGTGGTAATGACTTCAGCCAGATTTACGACATCTAAAAATGAAAAGAACAGAATAACTAGATTTAATGGAGAGTGTGCGAACGTTGACACTGGAAAATTTACTTGCCAACTCTTTAGGTACAAAACAAAATTGGTAATATATATTTGGTGGAAGGTTATCAAATAAATGAGCCTTCTGATGTTTCACTTTCCTTCTTTTTCAGGGATCATCTAATCTGCCGGAGTTGGAGGATATTGTATCTACTAAAGTTTGTGCCACTCTTGATTCCCTGGTCTGTGAATCGAGAGTTGAGAAATCAGAGGTACACTGTTATTGTTTTTCCTGCTCGCGTTTGTTAATTCTGTCCATGTAAGTTGCATTGTTTAAGATGATCATTAGTAACCTTGATGCATCACATGGATACATTTTCTCCTTTCTTCTTGGTTTGATGAAGATACCACCCAATCCGAAAAACCACTTTCATTAAGAATTTTGTTTTAATCCATGTACGTGATGTCTTAAACTGCAGTAAATATTAAATGGTTTTATGTTTTTTGGTCATTTCTAGGAGTTATTGGATCCATTGACATCAGTTAAGGAGAACCTAGTAATTACTAAAGACAGCAAAGATGTTAATGCACCAAGTAGTGAACATAGAGTTGATATGCCCTCCAAACCCGTTAAACCGAGAAGGTCAGTGTGTTGGCATGACTCGATTCCTTTGGTGGCATTTAGTAGTTTCTTCAGCATTGTGTTCTGACAAATTTAATTCCATATTACGATATTGTGTTGATCAGGAGACTTTTGCCAGCCTCATCTGTACTACTAAGGGATTTTAATACTCTGGACATTGACGATAAAAGTGAGAAACGAAAGGTAGATTTTATCGTGTTATCTCTGAGCTTTTATGCCTCGCTCATTATAAGTTCCTACAAGTTGCAAAAGAAAAATATTGTTAGACCGATTTTTATTTAGTTTTTAGAAGGCACGTGAATTCTCATATTTTATATTTTAATATATAGTTTTTTCCAACGTTCACCACTGTGACAAACTTTTCTTGAATTCTTTTCTCCCATTATTAGTCCTGAACTCTTTTTTCCATTACGTTAATATTAATCTGCAGGAAAGTAAGGGTGGGAAGAAATTTAATGCGGATGAAAGAAATAGAACTCAGGGTAGCATTTCTCTCCTGAGGTTGCTGAACCACAATGTTCGTGTTTAGCATAGCCCATTTCATAGTTCCATTTCAATTTTCAAGCTTGGCTTCGTACGGGTATATCTTCTTCTTTGGTCAGTTTTTTGGCTGTAATACGATAATGCTGTCATCTGAAACGGTAGGCTGATTATTGTCGTTGCCAAGTGTGCCTGGCCTCTGTAATTTTTTTTTTTTTTCAAAATTTTGGCTATCTTACTAGCTAGAAGTTCCAACTTGCAACATCGATTGACATATATAAGTCAAAGATTTGGGAAGTCAAACTTGTATAAGGAAACCATATTGTAAATAGGGTGAATTTAATGACAAGCGAATGGGAAAAACAAAATTAGATAATGAAAGTTTTACGTAGCTAAAGAGTTAATAGTTTGCCGGCTTATCCTATATTATAGTTTCATACGAATAACAGAGAAGAAAATATAATCTGTTAACACTTCACTTTGTAGATAAATAATAATTTGTTGACACCAATGATAGATTTGGTGTTATTTGACCGGTAAAATTTGTCTTTGTACTCATTCCTTTTTGCTAAACTTATCCTCGTACATTTAATGCCAAAAAGAAAATTAATGAATTTCTAACTTCTATCATGCCGAGCAACATACACGAATAAATACTATTTCTTTCATTATTCTTATTTTCTAAATTTCATTGCCTTTATTTATCACCTTTTTTCCCCCTTTTCCCTCGCTGTTAGTCAATTGGGCAATTCGTCTAGTTTATCCGGTTGGATTGGACCGATTCACAGAATCACATTTCATAAGGATAATTATCAGAAAAATAAATTTGACCAGGGATTTGAAAAGAGTTAAATTAAGAATGAAGTCAATTTTTTTTTTTTGGGGGCTATAAAAAGAATGAAGTCAATGGAATCATGGTGTGTATGCTACTTTTATCAACATTCTTAGTATTTGGTGGTCCTGCAAATGGACCGAGGTTGTCCAGGGGACACCTGTAACTTTAGCCGGGTCCCCTTCGTTTACACCTTTTAAAAACTTTGGATTAGGTATTGACCATGCCATAATCGTCAAAACTTAAGACTAATGACTTGGATCTATGACTGTGTACTCATACAAGTCTCTGTCCTGACTAGCTCAAACTTTATAGGCCCTCATCACTTCCTTTTTATCTCCATCTTTATGCCATCTTGTCAACGTTAACATCGTGCCTAATACTTGGAAATCATTTTCAAAGATCATTTATTAAACCTTTGAGCTCATTCAACCTAAGCCACTGGGTTTCGCAGTCTTTTTAGACAAATCAGTATGACTACATGGGTGACCCCTTAAGACAGATAAGAATAAACTTAATGAATTGACGAATATAAACATTAAACCAAGTTGCATTTTTCTCTCTTTTTTAGCGAAAAATTTTCTTCTTCATTTTTTTCAAAAAAAGGAGAGAAAATGTAAATAACAAGTGGGCCAGTCAACTTGTTTTGGGCTCGACAAAGGGAACAAAGCATTGGTTTTGGGCTAGAGGAACCGGCTATCCTCGAACGTTGATGGCATCTCAGACAGACTCTTTGCCTAATTCGATTTCGACCCATCCCAACAAAATGAGAGAGATAAAACTGCCTTCACACCCTCTTTCCTAAAAACTTACTAAAATCTCAAGGTGCGAATAAAGAGTTTTTGTTAGTTTAAAACTCAATTCGTAGTATTTAGTACTAAATTTTCCCAATTAGCAATTTTTGGCACTGTTTTGGTTATTCTTTTTAGAGAGAATTCAAAACAAAGAGTTTGTTGCCCAAAATTTATCTAATATCTTAAGGTATCAAATAAAAAATATTTACTAGTTTAGAACTCAATTTCTTTTATTTAGTACCTAAATTTCTCAAATGACAATTTTCAACCAATTTTTTTTTTTCAAATTTTAATTTATGACCCCATTTGTACCATTCCATTCTATTGGAATGGAAAATCCATTTGAATGTGTGTTTGTTTCAACAATTCAGTTTTTCCATTCAAATGATTTTTTAGAATGTGTGTTTGTTTCAATAATTCAGTTTTTCCATTCAAATGGTCCATCAGAAAAATGAATCATTGGAATGGTTTTTTTGTGTCTTAAATGAGAATGGAGGGAGAAATGTGTTTTTGAATGTTCCATTCCAATGCTCCCATTCTAATTACAACTCATTCCACTATTTTTTTCATTTAAATGTCTTTTGTTCCGATTATAACACATTCCACAATTTCCATTCAAATACACACATTCAAATAGGCGAACCAAACGGGGCCTTAGGCTTTTATAAATATGGCAAAATCGTTAGAAAGATTGCTACAACATCTAATTATTTTTTCGTTCAATGTCTTTTTCTTTTCGAATTTGGGATCCTTCACGTTAGGACCAAAACTATGCATGCGACCTTTGAATTCAAGGGTTAAAATACAAGTTAAACCTCAAAAAAATAAGCGGTTTGTTTACTTGTGAATGTATTACATGGGCTAACTGTTTTATTCACTAAGTTGCTATGTATATTGTATGATTAGAATTTTCATGAGGGTCTCAAGCAGGGGATGTGCTATGAATTTTAAGCATTCCCCACTCCCTCTTAAGAATTATTAAGTACGTACTACAATAATTAATGACAATGATAAGAGCATGGAATGCCGGTATGGATGTTCACAATCATAATAGCGAACTATTTCTATAACCGAATAAAAAAAATATTTGATGAATGTGTTAAGACTTCGATAGCACTAACAGCGTTATTTGAAAGAGTTAGCCAAAGAAGTTTTCCTTTTGGAGCAGACAATTTATTAGATGTGCAATCATATAAAATGGTCGACCTTTGTAAATTCACTAATAGGCAAAAAAAATTCGTGATTTTTAGTAAAATAAATAGTCCCAATTACTCAACTCTTATTAAATAAGTAAATAATTAAGTACTCTATCGCTTTTAGTGCTTGATAAATTGAACAGCTGGCCCCCTCCATTTCAAGCAAAACAACCATTCACTCTGTTTTGCTTTATCGTGACAACAAGCATATTCAATATGAATTACCCTTTATATAATATGAATTGAAAACGCCGATTTATTATTACTTTCGGTCATCTAAATTGAGCTCAGCACTCTAGGATACAATTGTGGAGCATTTTTTTGTGTCCAATTTCTTAGTACACAACTCTTTTAGCTGCCTACATCGAGCAAGAAAGTACCCAAAAAAATAAAAATGCAAAAAATGGAAAAGGAAAAACATAGAGGCATATGCCATAATTTACAAGTTGGGAGGGTCCCACTGGTCTTTTTACACGGATTTGAATGCAAGTGGAAAAAAAAAAGAAAAAAATTATTTTGACGTTGTACAAACTGAACTGCCATTTCTCAAAAGGAATCGCACGTGTACTCACACGTGACTCGAAAGTGACAAGGACATGCTCCTCTCCTTTTGGGGGCATTAGATGGATAGACCGTTTCTGCCCCCACTCATTATAAGAAGCCCCCACAAAAGGTACACCAGAAAATTGACAGTTTTTGTAGTCTGGTGCAACCCTTGTCCTTTTAACGTTCCCTACCTGAAAGAGAAAAAGAAATGAAAGTAAATAAAATATTAAAAAGGGCCCCACTGGTTCACTAGACGAGGCGGTCCCCAATCGTGAGCCGATGGCTCGACCCGACCCGACTCCGAGCTCCGGCTGGTGGCACGCTTGGCACGTGTAGTGGTTACCCAAAGCAACTAAAAACGGACCAGAGGACCCAGGTAAAGAAAATAAATAAATAAAAATAAAACAAATTCAAAAGAAAAAAAAAAAATAGTAACACGCGAAGAAGAAACGTTCTCTTTCTTTCTTTCTCTCTCTGGTTCGGAAAAAGAAAGCTCCGGAGGACAGAGGCGAGGGTTTTGTGAAAAGAGAGAGAGAGAGGAATGAAACCCCAGTTTTGAGAGAGAAAGTAGTGAGAGAGAGAGAGAGAGTATTCCAAATATATACGAAGAGAGAGAAAGCTGAGGTTAGCTGTTTACGGCGGTGTTAAAGGGCTAGGGTTTTCAAATTCATTGATAAAAAGGTAAAGTATATGTGGTAGAATCCTAATTAGTTCTCGTTATAATTTAATCTCATTGATTTGTTTCCATATTTATGATTAGCGATATTAATCACACACTCTTAGGGGCATTAATTATGGTTATTCTCTATAAATTCCACCACATCTTCCAGTTCCAATACAACGCCATAGCGTGAACCCGGACCACTTTTTTTTTTTTTTTTTTTTGAGTTTAATTTTGGTTGCCTTTTTTGAGTTCTAGGGTTTGGTGGTCTCCTTATATGTAATCGCAGCTCTTTTTCTGCTCTTTTGAGTTTCATGGCATATTTTTTCGGGAAATCAAGGAATTCGTATCGCTTTCTTATGTGGTGTTAGTTTAGAATTTAGGGTTTTGAATCAGGTAGGTCTCAAAAATCTTTTTCTACTTTTGAATTGTATAATATTTTTTTTTCTTGTGTTTATCTAGCGTGTTGATTGTAGTGTGCTTTGTCTGTTTTCAGGGTTAGAGTTGAGGCAATTGGGAAATCGGGTCAAAAATTTTAGTATTTGTGTCCTTCTGGCTCTACCCATACATTGAAGTGTCTGGTAATTCTGATTTTAATTACAGAATTTTGTACATGACCTAAATATTTGTCTAGATTTGTGATTATATGTTTTCATGACAAGCCTATATCTTTCTACATAATTTGGTTCGTAGTTGTATTTTATTTTCTAAAGCTTGGAAGTGAAGCAGATTTTATTACATTCCTTATGGTGCAACTTATTTATGACACTGAATGAATCTCATTCTTTGAATATATGATTGTGTCTTTTGTTGATTACCTGATCTGTATGAATTACAAGCATTTGTCAAAAGGTGGGCATCTTTTACTTTCCCTATTGGAAATTATTCTTATTTTTCTATTTGATGCATGGCAAATTAAGCTTGGGGTTTTTGTGTTTCTAAATAGGTTTGTTTACTAGAGCTGTTTGTTTAGCATGATATCTATGTTTCTTAGTGGACGAGTCAGGGGCCAGGGTGTCGTTTTTTTAGTTTTCACATCTTTTGTGCCTTGGAGATAAAATTATTGCTTCAGTTTTGGTGATTTGAATTTATGATAGTGTCGTTGCTAGTGTCTTTGATTTTTCTTATACATTTAAGTTTTCTGAATGTTTATGACAGCTAGCAGTAAGTTTACGTGAACATACTATTTATCGTTGTGTCAAATGTTTTCTCATCATTGGATTATTAGTGTTATAAAGTAACTTTCAAGTAATATCCGTTTACGATTTATAAAGTCATGATAAATGCTTGCAAATTGTAGTTAAAATGTGTGTGTATATATATATTAGTAATCATCATATCACAGAAAGATGCTTGCAAACTGTAGAAATAGTTAGAATTATGATATTTCTTGTACAAATTCAGTCCTCTAGACTTTTAACACTTGATGCATGGTTTTTCAGAGTAATTTCAATAATTTCGCCCTGAGGTCTGCAACAATTCTGCATGGAAAAAAGAGCATTATCTCTGCGCAACTACTTTTTTGAAATTGAGAAACATGGTATGTGAGGCAGTATGACGCTCGAGGATTTCTTCACTTTGACTGAGATGAAAGATGGGCTCACAGCCCTATCTCGAGTTCAGGAGCTTGTAACTGTGATGCAAAAGGAGAAGGATTGTGCCGTGAAGAATGTTGCTGATGCAACTAGGCAGTGGACTGCTGTAGCCAGCACTATTGCTGCAACAGAAAATAAAGATTGTCTAGATCTTTTCATTCATTTAGATGGTCTCTGGTTCATTGATAGATGGCTAAAAGATGCACAAAAGTTTTGTACCGGCACAAACGAAAGCTTTGTAGAAGAGTCAATCACTGCTTTATTACAAGCACTTGAAAAGCTGCATATAGATAATGAAAGGTCAGTAGCTTCAGGAATTTGGATTACCATTAAGAATCTTCTGAGTCACAAAAGTTCTATGGTTCAAGACAGAGCAAGACTTCTGTTTGATAGCTGGAAGCAAGGAGGGGATGAGGATAAAGTTAATTCTGAAGTTGACAGTGTTGATGATGATAGTTCGAAGCTTGTTTTGGAGGACAGTAGGCCATCTGCTTCAGGTTTTTCTGCTTCTGAAAGTATTGTTAAAGGGGACACCCACTCTATGGAACCTGCCAGGGAGCCAGTATTGCCATCAATAAGCTCAGATCTTCAATCAGAAAGTGGCGATGAGGTAAAGATTCATACTCAAAAGAATCAGTTGAGCACTGACAAAATTTCAGACAGCGCAAATGAGAGAAGTACAGAACCTCTGGCGTCCTCTATTGTGTCAAACCCAGTTCAAGAACATCCTTCTGTGATGGAAGATTCCACTTTACAATCTGTTGGAGGAACAACACCATCTGAGCCTAGTTTCCTGGTTCCTAAGAAAGACACTGTTGAAGGACAGTCAGATTTTCCAGTGGTAAATGAGCTTCCTAAAAATGAAAAGCAGGCAGACAAAGTTGAAAATTCTGTGTCTAGTCCAAAGGAACCTGGAATTGTTCCATCAGATCCTGGAATGGTTCCATCAGATCCTGAAGCTTCAAGTTCTCAGGAGTTCATGAAGCAAACTGCTTTGCAAAATTTTGAATCTAATGAAAATGATACCGTTCAAAAACTATCACCCACTGATAGTGCGATGGAACCTGCATCTGATTTAAGGATTGTGGTGGGAGAATCAAAAGTTATAGATCATGCCAATGCTGCTGAAGATGGTGAACGTTGCTCTAATGCTTTGCAGGACTCATCAGGCAATGGTAGTATATCGGGAAAACCCGAAGATTTAAAGAATTCTAGGATGGATGACGTGGGAACAGTAGATGAAGATAAGGAGAGTGCTAGTGATGAAGATAAGGAGAGTGCTAGTGATGAAGATATAGATTTCAGGAATGCTTATGAGTTTTCTAAGCCTGTGATGGATACTAAAATATCTGGTCCCATTGACAGGAGGAGGTCCGATATTGAACTTGATTATGGGGTTGATGCTCTAGAATTTGCTCGGCGAGTTGCTAAAGCTGCTGAAAGAGAAGTGGGAGATTTCAAAGGACAATTTAGCTGTTCATCTTCCGAGAAAATTTCAGAAGGACCAAAGCAGCCAGGCAGCCCAGACTCCATAAATGAGAAACAGGACGTACCTGCTGAAGTTCCAACAAAGGATGAGGCTACTGCACAAAGTCGTCCTGCTGAGGCTTATCCTGAAGGTGAGTTGCAGGTGAGAAACATAGCTAAGCTGGACACAAGACCAGAAAATTGCACCTATGATATGGACTCCTCCCAGGTGACTGAAGCTGCGCAAGAAATGGAGGTAAACCTAGAAAAAAGTCCGTGCGGTTTTGATTTGAATGAAGAAGTTTGCTCTGATGAAATGGAACGTCCTGCTAATCCTGTATCTACGCCAATTCCTGTTATTTCCGCTTCAAGGCCAGTGACTCCAGGAGCCCCTTTACAGTTTGAGGGAGCTCTTGGATGGAAAGGATCTGCTGCTACTAGCGCTTTTCGGCCAGCTTCTCCTCGTAGAAATTCTGACAGTGATAAGAATTACTCAGTCGGGGGTACCAGTGATGGTAGTTCAAAGCAGAGGCAGGATTTTCTAGATATTGATCTTAATGTGGCCGAGGGCGGAGATGATTTGGGGAAACAAATTCCAGCATTGTCTGGCCTCCCTTCTGGGGAATCTTCTGTGGAAGCGAGTCCGAAAAGATCTGAAAGGTTCACCCTGGATTTAAACCGTAGTGAAGATGATGGTGATGTTCTACCATCAAATTTGAAGGTGGAAGGGCAGCAATTGTTCAACCGAAATGGTCATCGCAGCCCATCTCCTGCCTCATCATCATCATCAATGCAACCTTTTATGAGAAATATTGATTTGAATGATAGACCATCTTTTCTCGACTCATTAGATCAAGGATCTGGTAAGTCTTCTCAGGCTGTTAATTATGTAGTGCCTAAGTCAGATGCTTCCGTTATTTCTATAATGGGTACCAAGGTGGAGATCAACAGAAAAGATTTTGTTCCTCAAGCTCTTTCCCTGCCAAATGGCAAGACTATTGACCCTGCAATGGATGCTACCACGACGAGAACAGGGGGTTTTCTGGGGTTGGCTCCCACAGGGTCTTTCACTCATTCACCTGTTTTTGGGTACAATGGTTTGACACCGGGACCCACCATGTCTTTCTCCTCTACCATGTATGGACCTGGTGGAGCAATAGCTACAGTTGTGCCTCAAATTGTCCCCTCTGCTTCTGCTGTTCCTCCTTTCTCCCAGCCACCATTCATCATGAGCATGACTAATGCACAGCCTGGTTTAAATGGTGCTGGGCCATCACGCCCCAGCTTAGATCTGAATTCTGGGTTCGTGGTTGAGGGAGGTAATAGGGACTCGGTTCTGAGGCCCTTTTTCATTTCTGGCCAGGGAAGGCCTCTAGAGGAGCATTTGAGGACCAACTCACAGCCCCCATCAAGTTCCAGTATTGGTGGGAAAAGGAAGGAACCAGATAGTGGGTGGGAAGCTTACCAATTTAACTACAAACAGCAGCAACCGCCATGGAGATAGTTATTTGTTCTCCTGCACCTGTTCCTCTCCGTGGATCGATCAATGAATCCAACCAGTCGATTGATAAGCGCATTCAATTTGAAAGATGATCCGGAAGAGTAGGTAAAAGCCCATTGGCTTTAGTGGGAAGGGAATCAATAAAGCTGGAGGGCGTTATCTATGTAACATGATTTATACGATTAATTGCTGAAGGGGAAAAAAAATTAGGTTCTTGTTTTGATTTTGGTGTTTTCTTTAGTTCTTTTTTATTTTCCTGTTTAATATAGAAGGCCATTGCAAGGTTAGAGGACTTTGGATATATATATGTAGTTGTAATTTCTTGTCCATGTATATCACAAAAATATAGGAACGGAATCTCTAAATTAATTCCGTGGTGCTTGTGGAAAGTTGCATGATGGATCTCTAGTTCAAGAGAGGAAACAGGTCAATAAAAGATTTGATGACCTGTTTCTTTCTAAAGTACTCGACTCTTCCACCACCACTTGATACCTCGAAATTGCAGGTTTTAAGCCTTTTAACTGGACAAATTTTGATTTTGGTTTTTTTTTTTAAATTCTAGTAATAAAAATCTTGAGTTATTGATTATATCAAATAGAACTTTTAAATTTTAAAATTCAATTAAATTGAACCCTAAATAGATATTTAATTAGCTAATATATAACATGATTGAGAAACAATTTTATTTTTTAAGTACTTTATAATTTTGAACTATTTTTTAAAATTTATTTTAACTAAGAAGGTCAATATTTTCAATATAGAATGGCAACTGGGGTGTTTGTTTGTCGATGTAAATAGACTCTCATGGTTGCGCATGTTTTGTACACTAACGAAAAATGGGTTATTCGATTTATTTTGTAGATTAATTTGATTTGATTTCTCATATTTATACAATATTTATACAAACAACTGGGGTGTTTGTCTGTCGATGTAAATAGACTCTCATGGTTGCGCATGTTTTGTACACTAACAAAAAATGGGTTATTCGATTTATTTTGCAGATTAATTTGATTTGATTTCTCATATTTATACAATATTTACGTACTTTTTCTAGCTTAATTTTCTGCTTAATTGTTTCTCTTCTCAAAGTTTTTGTCTTAGTTTGTGCTATTTTATTTAATTAAACAGGTTTTGAAGTATTTGAGGAAAACAATTGCTTAAAAGTGATATTTTCCTAAATCAAGGAGTAAAAGATGACAAGAGTGAGTCCAAAGCCGACTCATTTAATTGAAGGGCTAATCAGCGTCACCCACTTGACTAAAAACTTGGCCTATTTGAAGTGTGAATGAATAAGGGAAACGCTCATAAATACCCATTTTTGAAACTATATTTTCATAAATACTAGTTTTGAAAAAAGTGGCTGCACGTGAGCCATTTATTTATATATGTGCCTTGTTAATCTGATTGCTGAAAAAGAGCTACACATGTTCAACTTGAGTTACATGCCATAAAGAATTGGGCTCAAACGAATTCAAGAGAAGCCCAATCCATTGTTTATTAAGAGATCAATACCTATGAGAGGGTTCGCGGGCTCAAGTCTTATTGCAGAAAAGGAACATCACAAATTATAGGAAACTAGACAAAGGCCGTGCACTTAATTTTCCATTAAAACGCTATATATCTCTCTATATATAATAAGTATGGTTCACCAGCTGTACTTTAAACATTTATGTTGCCTTTCCTATTATCCTTCCCTTTGATTTTCCCTTTCTTTGAATCTAATTGGACTAAGGGCTAAATTGGAATTTAATACTCAATTCTTTCTTTTTATAAAATTAATTGTTTATACTTTCGCCCTTTCCGAATAAACACATGCCCAGTCCATCGAAAATGTTAAAAAAATAAAAAATAAAAGGGGCTTATAGAAATATGACCAAATTTTGGGTCCAATTTCAGTAAATGTCCCTTTGTCAAATGTTATAGCAAAATGTCCGGTATATATGCTTATATACCAAGTGTAAAATTTTATATACCAAGTATAAAAAATGATATACTAAATACATTTCAGTACAGTAACTAAAATTGGTACATATGTGTATGTACCAAGTGTAAAAATATATATACCTGGACATTTAGCTATAAAATTTTAAAAGTGGACATCTACTTAATCAAATTTAAAATCTTGGTCATTCACCTAAATTTCTCAAAATAAAACATGATTTCCGTTTGTCAGAGTCTCTGGCAGCTCTTCAACTTTTTTTTATTTTGTTCTTTTTTTTTTCGCTTTAATGTATTCCTTTTCGTACAACTGTTTTAGTTCTACTTCTACGTGAGGCGGCATAATGACTTACTTCAAATAATTGGTGTAACTTGGGCTATGGCACCTATTGCCTATTGGGCCTTTGGGTTTACTTAATGTTGTTGTTGAAAAATATAGGGAAAATGACATGGATAGGACTAATTTGGGCAAACCGAATTTTTTATATATTGTTCT
Organism: Trema orientale; assembly: GCA_002914845.1. Lineage (NCBI taxonomy): Eukaryota > Viridiplantae > Streptophyta > Magnoliopsida > Rosales > Cannabaceae > Trema > Trema orientale. The sequence goes on along the minus strand of JXTC01000055.1, from coordinate 688,664 downwards.
AAAAATGACATTTTTAGGAATGTCAAGAGGTCTTGACCTATAGTCGATACCTTCTTGACCATAAAAAATCCATTATTTAAGATTTTTTTTGTGGTCAAGAACTTATTAACCATAGGACAAGATATCCTTAACACATCTAAAAATTTCATTTCAAAGAAAATGCACAAAAAGGTCATTCTGGTCCAAATTAGTCCTATACAAGTCCTTTTCTCAAAAATATATACTTCAAAAAATTATAATGCCAAAAATAAAACTAAGTTATTATTGTTAACAACAAAGTTAAAAACTCAATTTATACATGAAAATGCAAGAATGTGTTTTGTGCATCAAATTCTTTTACAAATTTGACTATCATCAAATAACTAACAATTCCAACATTTAAAAAAAAATGAATTCTAAATAGCGAAATACGAAATACATAATCTATTTAGAGATCTTATATGATTATTAGGCAACTGGACTTTATTTTAACACAATTTTTCTTTTCCAAATAATCAATTAGCACAGTTTGATTCCAAAACTATACAAATTAGATTATTTTTACTAATGAGTATTTCATAACATATGTTAAAACATTATATGGAGTAAATACTTTTTAATTTTTGTTAGCACTGCCACTATTAGCATTATGGAAATCACATCCAAAAGATTTTTCTTTCCATTTAGACAATAAAACTAGCCTAAAAAAATGAATTATACTTAAGATTGATGTTACAGCTACTGTCCTTTTTCTGGACAATTGTTATATAATGTGTTCTTTATGAAATTTATGAGGATGTTTTTTTTCTTTTGGATTTATACGCAACTTAATATACAATTTGAGTTGCTTTTGAAGTACTTATGGACGATATTATCATCTATATTTTTACTCTATCGAAGTATTATATTTTTTAAAAACTATATAGATGTATTATAATTATTGTTTCTACTTTATTACACGAAAACGTTTATAAATTATTTAATATTTAGTAGAAGATAATATCTCTAAATCTTTCGAAAATAAAAAGTATAAAAGATGATAAATAATAATTTTTAAATAGACAATAAAAAAAAGAAATAACAAAAAAATGGACTTACATCTTGCATTTATTGTTGTCCTTCAAAAATATAAGAAAAGGAATGCATTACTGATAAACATAAATCAATAATTAACCAACTTAACTGAATGCAAATTTATAAAATTGAACTTAGTCGAATTAATTTGTCAACTTTCGTTCACCTTGCTTATTTTTTAACAAGCTGAATTCTAATGTTTGTTTTTTTTTTTTTCTTTTTCTTTTGCCTTTTTGTTATTTAACAAGATGAAACAAAGGCACGCACCTAAACTAGTATATATATATATATATTTTTTTTCTTTCTATATTGAAAAAAGTAATTTATTTATTTTTGTTTTTTTTTTGAAAATTTACTTGGGTTTGGTATAGGAATGGCAATGGGGCGGATCGGGGACGGTTTTTTAATTACCATCCCCATCCCCGAAAGCCAATCACAATACCATACCCGCCCCATTAACCATTCTTTTAGATGCGGGGACGGTGCGGGTATTAACCAATGGATAACGGAGAAAACCGCGGTTACCCATTACCCATTGATAATATTAAAATATTAAAAAATTAAGATGAAAATACTAAATCATTTTCATAATCAACAAAATATTAAACACAACAATATACTAATAATTTTTAAACTCTAAAATTTAAATATATAAGTACATATAACTCTCCAAAATTATTATTTTACCAAAGATATAATAATATAGATAGTGTAAAATTAAATAGATATTTATATGTATAATAATTTTTCTATGTAAATATATATATCGGTGCGGATTATACTAATACCGTCCCCGCACCATACCCGCATATTAACGGTACGGTTATTCCCCGCCCCGGTCATTTTCCCCGCTTGAGCGGTTTTTCTCCTCCCCATTCGGATCGGATAACCACGGATACCCGTAACCATGGGTTATATTGCCATCCCTAGTTTGGTATATATAACACTTTCTAAAAATGTAAGGCACGTGGCTTTCACACAATTTAAAAAAAAAAATAAAGACAAGATAAGTAAAAAAGATCATTATCTGATGAGTTAAAAGCTAATCACAACCGTTCAATTTCCTAGCTCCTACATAAAGTAGACTTTGATTAGATACAAACCTTTAAATCTCCTTCCCCTGTCTCTCTCTCTCTCTCTCTCAAAATAAGACAAGAAACACGATCTTGAGGGAGACAACCTCTGCCTTCGCCAAAACCCTAGTGCGGCCACTAAGATCCGGCCATTGCAGAGGTAGAAGCCGTCCAAGGAGAACGCTCCACCATCAGATCCCAACTACTTACCCCCACTTCTGAAACCCTCGCTTGTCGTCCTCTAATCCTCGCAAGAGAGAAGCTACACATAGAGACTGTTCCTGAGAACTCTGTGTTTGTGTTCGGATCCTCCGACTCCAGTATCTCGGTACTGACTGAAATCCTCGTAAGTATACCTCAAAATGAGAGCGATTTTACGATTGTGTTTGGTTTCGAGAAACCTTTCATTTTTTCGAATTTTCTTCGATTAGTTTCCTCATTTAAGCATTTATTGCGATTGTTTGTCTCAAGGTTCAAAATGGGTAAAGAGACTCGATACTACAAGAAATGCGACTTTTGCCAACGGAATAAACATATCCCGTTAGCATATTAAAGCTTTTCCCGACGCAGTAATAATCTATGCGTCAGTATAGGGTGAGTTAAAAAATCTGAGTTGGGAGACATTTTCTTAGCACCTAAATGTACCGCCTAATTTTTAGGCATATGCCGCCGGACTATTTATTTTTTGTCGGTAAAAGTATACAACCTAAAGCTCGAATATTTTGGGCGCATTTTTAAATTGTTTTCATTTTTTGTGAAAGTCATCGGCATATGTAGTTTGGTTTATTTTTTTTTTTTATTAAAAAAACTTTATATTGATCAGAACATTATTGTTTTGGATTAAAACCCTAATCTTTTCTTCTTTTTTCCCCCTCTGGCTGTCATCTTTCACTTCCCAAGCTCTTCTTTCAGCTCTCTTTCTCTCTTCCTAGCTCTTAGTCTGCTCTTACTCAGTTCTCAGTCTCCTCTTTCTCTCTCTTATTGATATTGGCCTTCCATTTCTCCTTGACTGCTCTCAAAATTTTATCTCTATCTGTCAACTCCTTTGCTTTCTATACCAGATGGGGTAAAATCTCTCTGTGCAACTTCTGATTCTGAAGCTTTCGAAATAGTGATAAAGCGCAAATGCACAACTCCTGATTCTTAATATTAAATTTATTTTCTCTATTTCTTCTTATTGTTATTAGTAAACTCTCTTAAAATTATGGAATACTACTTTTCACTTTTCAATTATTATGAACGTTGCAATGATTATGTTGATCTTATTTGGATATTAAGCCACGTGAATGGAATCCAGCTTATTTTTTTCCTTTTTTCCTTTTTTTTTTCCCTAAACATATTAATTATACAATTAAAAAATTATATTGAGTTGAGCAGCTAAACTTAAACGGTGGCTTAGATGCCAGATAATTACATGTTTTGGTCAGTCCTAGTCATAGATGAGAGGGATTGACTGTATGAATCCTATTCTTCCATTATAATGTATATCTCTTATTTAATTTTACATTATTTAATTTTTCCTAATAAACATTACATTTTCGAAAGGGGAAAAAATTATGAAAAGCAAAATTGAAAAATGAAGAAATGGCCTCACAGCTTGATTGATGTTTTTTTTTTTTTTTAATGGAATGGTTGATGATTTATTCTGTGGGTTTGTAGATTTATTTTTGTGAAAATGTGGATTTGTGTTTCGGTTGTGTGGTTTTTTTTTTTTTTTTTTCGAGTTGCAGGTTTATTTGTGTAGAAATGTTGATTTTTGTTTATGGGTTTTCTGAATACTTATACATGGTAATAGATATGTGTGGTATTGTTAATGGATATTTGTGGTATTGTTGTCGTTATTATATCTCCGTTTTAGATTTGTGTTAAACCTTGATAATTGTTTGGGTGATAACTCAGGGAAAAAAAAAAAAAGTTTGTTTGGGTGATAAGATTTGTAGGTGTTTGTTTCCTGTCATTTTAGCTATTAATTGGCTGAGGTGTTGACCATATTTTTGTTAACGGCCCATCTGCTTTGATCATATTCTCTTATATTAATATTACATTGGTATTTTATTCAAAAAATATTATATTGGTAGGTCCAAACCTTTTTACGTAGACATTCTGTTGTTAGTCCAAAATGTGCAAATATCATATTATTTCTAGAATGTTCTTGTTAATTGTTTATGGGTTTACATATTTGTGTGTCCTCTTTTCTTTTTCCTGCCCCTTTGGCTTTCATTCACTACTCTGTTCTATCAACTAACTCTCTCTCTCTCTTATCTCTTCTCTCAAAAATTGGATGTGTGAACTTTGCTGAAGATTTTGTTTTCATGTATATATAATTATGGTTTTTTTTTTTTTTGGGAATTGTGGATTTCTATTGTATGGATTTGTTTATTATTTGTGGAATTTTTTTTTTTTTTTTGGACTATGTCTAACTCCTGAGAGATAAAATACCTCAAAATAACCCTAGGAGACCCAAAATACCAAAAATCTCCCTAGTAGACCCAAATTACCCAAAATACCTGGAGGCTGGAGAGCCGATGAGCCCAATAGATTACTTCGAGAATCATCATCACAAAGTGTCCGGTTGATGGAACGAGTATACACAGCAGAAACACGTAAGTATTTGTTATTTTTTTAAACTATTTAGTTTATGTAAAAAAACTGTAATTTAATTTAATGTATTGTTATTTTAATTTTATAAGTAGAGATGGTTGCTCACATGGAGGAGTCTCTCACTCAAGCTCAGGTCTGTACTCAGTCTGAGCCCGGGGATGTTGTCTTATCTGATGAGTCTGTGGTGTGGCCTGAATGCATTGACAAGTTTCATATCATATCTCAGGCTCTAGGGACTTGATCGAGATGGCAGAAGGGGTTAGGACCGCTCCTTCAGCTTAAGAGTGTAGGCAGACCGAGAGCTTTCAACTCGGGCCACATTGCTAAGACCATTGCAGCTTGAAGCATCAACTGGCCAAAAAGGAGACGGAACATATACGCCGAGATGCGGAGCACCAACATCGGCTCGACGAGACTCAATGGCAGCTTAACGAGCAACAACGGATGCTTCAGATATTTATTGCACAGCTCGACATCAATATGCTACTGCATTTACCTCGGGAACCGTAGCTCTTTTTATTTTTTTTTTTATGTTGTAGTTTTAGAAACACTTTGTATAATTTTTTTATTTAATAAAAGTTCTTATTAATTTACTTGCTTTTAATATATTAATTAAGAACATATATTATAATTTTAATTTACTAATTTAGAAAAGGTAATTATTAATTATTAAATATTAAGTAAATATTTTTTTTTTCAAATAAATAGACCTTTGCGGACACATTTTTAACTTTTTTTTTAAATACTTTTGCTGACGCAAAACTGCATTGGCAAAGGTTATACTTTCACTGATGCATATTTTGCATCAGGGATGGTTGACCAACGTCTAAAATTTGGTGAACATTTTGCCGACGCGTCGGCAAAAGCTAAAAATGCTTCAGTGAAAGTACTTTTGGCTGATGCATTTTATTTTTCATTGGCAGCCGACTTTCAGTGAAGAACATATGCCGACGACGGCCACCGATGAAAAAATTCATCGAAAATTTGCCAAAGTGTTTTGATAACTTTTTTCAACGTAACAATGCGTCGATGAAAGTTATATATGTTGTAATGCTCAAGCTTTGGCTTGTTTTGATAACTTTTTTCAACGTACCAATGCGTCGATGAAAGTTATATATGTTGTAATGCTCAAGCTTTGGCTATGGAAACTGATGATCCCAAATCGAATCTTCTGATCAGATAATCCCCAAATTCTCTATCAATGGTTTGTTGTCATGACTCTAGGGGAATTGAATAGTTACGGGCAGCAATCGTGAAAGACCAGTGAGCAAACACATATTTTGACAAAGGAGGAAACGACGACAATTAAGAGAGATTTTTAATAGCAGTTTTCCTTCCTCTTTCTAGTTTCTGTTTGAATTGTTATGTCTATATTTATGGTTTTTATTTGTTTAGTTATGTTCTAAATTCCTTTTTCTAGAACTACGATGTGGCCTAACAACGAAGCTTTAAATTTTTCTTTCAATTTAGTCCATGAATTATTTTTTCTAGTTAAGTTTTTAATTCTGTTCTTAATGCTTCTATTTAGTTGGTCATTACATAGATGACTTGTTAATTATAATAAAACTAGAAGGAAATTTATGTATTTAGATTATTGGATTAAAAGCCATAAATTATATTTAAATTAGGTTTATGTTTACATATTTTGAATAGCCGCTACATGAGTTTCCATAAATCTTAATGAATTCTTAACTAGTTTAATTCACATAGGAATATAGTGAATTAGTAATTAAGAGTATTTTTGCCTGAACTCAGGAGAGAATAGTGAATAAAATATAGAATTTCGCCTATCAACTATCAGAATAATTTTAGACTAGTGAGATAGAAAATTTTAGAGTGGATAAGTTACGGTGAACTCGAAAACCCTATGTTTATTTTCATTGATTTAAACCTCATTTAATTTTCATTTTACACTCTCTATTTTCATTTTTATTTTCGTTATTTTAATTGCATTTAGTTTAATTTTAGTTTTAATTTAATTTTTATTTTTTTAGTTATTTAATTCAAATAAAATTAAGGTTAGCTAAATTTTGGTAATTAGCAATTCAACAGTCTTCATGGGACGATACTTCACACTCATTCTATATTGCCTGTTACAATTTTGTGCGCTTATAAATTTTCACAATAATTTTATAATCTAAAAATTTTATTTGATATAACTAAGAACTCAAGGGTTTTCTTTTTTTTTAACTAAAATTAAACAAAGAAAAGGTTTTTTTAAATAATCGAAAATCTAGGGTTTTTTTTTTTTTTTTGCTAAATTAAAAAACTCAGGGTCTTTTTGAATAATAACCCGTAATTCAACTATTTTAAGCTAATTTTTAATACTGAGAAACCTCAATTTTACGACTAGTCCCATCTCTATTTTAAGCATTGTTTGAATTTAATTTTATTTTTTTCACATCTGTTTTTCATTATCCATTTTACTGAGATAAATGGGGGTGGTCCCGAGGATTTTAAGGCTATGTTTGGTAGAGAGGAAAGGAAATTGGAGAGAAGAAAAAATTAGGAGAGAGAGAATGTATAGAATGGAAGTGAAAGTGTCTTTCCCCCATAGTTGTTTGGTATAAAGAGAGGAACGAAAACTAATTTGTTTGAAAATGACTATTTTACCCTCAATATTATGATTTTAAAAATTAATATGCAAAGTTAATTTGATAAATTTATTTTTTGTAATTGGGTAAATTACTTTTCTAATATCTACTGAATATGTATATATATAATATTATTTTCTCTCTAATTTGGAGTGGAAAATTTTTGTGGGCCCTACCTCACTTTTTTTCCTCCTCTTTTCTCCTCCATTTTCTCTTCCTCTTCCTTTTCCTTCCTACCAAACAACTAATTTTTTTCCTTCCCATTTTTCCTCCTACCCCTTCCTTCCTCTCCCTTTTCCCTCCTACCAAACATAGACTAAAACTAGTCCCATTTCTTTTAGATGTTGGACCATTTGAATTCTGATAAGAGAACAGGATATAGATAGGACTGTTTGAGGTCATTTTTTCTTTTTTAAGACTATGTTCATATACTGATTTTTTTGGAACCAAAATCTAAGACTAGGTAGAGAGAGAAAAAAATGGGTTTCCTACTCTACCCTTGGCCAAAAGTGAGGACTTGGTAGGTGGGAGCATTAAATTGATGTCATTTCATTTTGCTACAGTTTTCCCCTTTTTTTCCTTCTATTTTCATTTTCTCTCACTTCTTCTTCTCAGTTCTCTCTCTAAAACCAGAGTTTGGCTTCCATCTCATGAAAAATATGAAACCACTTTTTTCTCTCTTGCTTGATTAAACTCTCCTATCTCATGAGGAACATGAAAGTTTGGGTATTCCCACTCTCTCTTTCTCTCTCTCTCTCTCTCTTTTCCTCTTCTTCTTCTTCTTCTTCTTCTTCTTCTTCTTCTTCTTCTTCTTGATGGTTTATCTTCGTATTTCTTTATCTCTCTCTCTCTATCTCCACCTCTCCCTTTTTCTCTTTCTTAACAGCCTTTTTACAGTTTATTAAAAACCTCAGTTGGAAATAAGTTTGGCAATGATAGGTGGAGAGTTTTTAGGACTTTGAAGGTAAATAAATAAGTATTTTTTTTCAAAAATATTTTTTCATGGTTGATAATGAGTGAGTGATATTTTAAGAAGGACCATAATACTGATCTGGGTAATAATGAGCTAAAAATTCTATATTTTGGTGTATTTATCGTCTTCTTAATGTCTTATAGATCTCGTTTTCACGTCGTAAGTCAAACTAATCTTGACTTATAGTCAAGACTAACTTGACCTTAGGTCAAAATTATTTTCACTTTTGGTTAATATGATGCTGTGGAGTCAATTTAATCTTGACCTGTATTCAAAATATTTTGAACAGTGCCTTATCATTTTGAATTCATTTCTCCTTCATTTATTAAATATATCAATTTATATATTATGGAAGACATTATTCTAAGGATATGGTTTTTGAGTTATTTTGTGGACATAAAAAATACTCTTCTCAACAATAAGATCACTTATATAGAGTTCATTTAATTTAAACTTAGTTGAGATAAATTCTAAAATTACACTCTAAAAGAAATCCCAACAACCAGATCAGTGCTAATACTAAATTTTAGCTATTTTTTTACCTGTAATCAGGATGTTCTTGATTTTGAGTCATGAAGTTCTTGACTTAGGGTTAAGAAGTTCCTGACATAGTGTCAAAAAGTTATTGATTTGGGGTCAAGAACTTCCTGACCACAAGTGATGAATTTTTTTTAACTTAGTTCTTGATTTAGGGTCAAGAAATTATTGGCTTGGAGTCAAGTTTTTCTTGACTTCGGGTCAAGAAGTGATTGACTTAGGGTTAAGATGTTCTTGACCCAAGATTAAAAAGTAATTGATTTAAGGTAAATAAGTGATTGACTTGGAGTCAGCAATATTTTTAGTAGGGTCGTGACGTTAGTACTCAAGCGTAGTTTGATATGAAACTTGATCACGATGTTATGTAATGTGTTCTTAAATTTATATACTTTCTCAAAAACAATTTGGCATGAAGTTAAGAATAACTTGAAAGGAAGTGCAAAATAATTTGACCTGTAGTCAAAAATAATCTGATCTAAGGTAACTCTAACAGATTATTACTTCAAAGCCCATAAAGTTGTTCTTGACCCTAGGTTAAGTTTTACTTATCAACTTGACCTAGGGTCAAGTAATAATTGACCTGAGGTCAAGTAATATTTGACATAGGGTCAAGTTATTTTTGACATGGAGTAGTTGATAAATTATTTATTAAATGAACTGAGCTTCACTGAAAAATATGCTAAATAGATAATTATAGACAAGATGATAGTTTTGCCAATACAACAAAACAAAAGTAAAAACTAAATATGAATAACGAAAAGAATGTCTAAAATATATCCCTAAAATAAATTATTGTCTTTCCCCTAGAAATTAGATCACTCCTTTTTGTCAGTTTCGGCTCCTCTTTCTGCAATGTATGATAATACAACTCGCATACAAGCTTATGACAAAAGTATTCCATCTTCTCTGTAGTGACCTTGGTAACAAGCTTGTCGGACATCATGAACTCAGCGTACTTCATCGCAAGCATTCCACAGTCTCTGCTGGAAAATAGTAAAATATTAAATTAAATCAAACAAGTGAGGATCAAGTGAGATCTGACCTAAGGTCAAGTGAGACTTGACCTCAGGTTAAGTGTGACTTGACCCAAGGAAGATGAAGAAGAACTTGACTTGGGGTCAAGAAAAAATTAACCTTACATCTAGAATAATTTGACCCCACGTTAAAATATCCCATAAAGGGTTTTACCCAAAATTGTTTCTATAGCAAATAAAAAATGACATGGATATAGACAAACCTGCCAAAATTTTTACAAAAAATCTCATTCCATGACATAAAGAGAAATAGACATAGACAAACTTAAAAAATAAAGATTTTTGCATAAACACTAAAAAAAATCGAATTTTTCTATCATATTCTATCGGCCTCTTTTCTTTCTAATCGGTCGATTCACTGAAATCTTCTTCTCTTCTACTGCCTTCTTCTTCGCCGAAGTTCTTGATTTCGATGCAAAGTTCCGACATAATGGATTTTGGTTATTTTGAGACTTTTTGGTTCGTTGAGACGAGAACAATAGGTTAAAGATCTTAAAAACTAATTTGGGTGAACCGTTTTTCAATTCCACAATAATTTTTAATGATTTTTAATTTTTTTTTTGTGGGTTTTTTATTTCAGCTTGAGAGAAAATAGAGAATAGAGAGAGAGATAAGAGAAAGAGAACTGGAGAGAGAAAGGAGCAAAGAAGAGGAAGAAATAGGGTTTTATGGGGAAGTGTGAAGTTATGTATGATGGGTATAGTCATGTCACTGAGTTGACTGAGAGTTTTAAGAGGGTATTTGGTCATTTGCTTCATGTGGACCCCAATTTTTGGTCCTAAAAAGACTTATTGGAGATAATAAAAATAAAATGTGGAACCATAATGGCCCAAATTAGTCCTATCCATGTCATTTTCTCTTCTGATAACCAGACTGGACTTTATAATTACCAAATATTGACCCATTTCTTATTAGGACCCAATCTGAAGCCCATTAACTTGTTGAACCCTTCATTTTCCGAAATTTGGGCTATCGGCACGTTTCACTATATAAGGCCCGATGGACATAAAAGGAAAAGGCCCATTTTCCATCTATTTCTGGCAGTTTACGCTTAAATAAGAGGAAATTTGATTTTTTATAGTATTTTTTCAAAAAAAATTGAGAAATCCCGAAATTTAAAATTGTTCTGAAAAATCTCGGATTTAATTATAAAAATGTCACTTTTAAAAGTATTTAGAAAAATATCATTTTTTAGTGATTGATGAGATACTTAAGGTAACTAGTCGAATTACCTGAGGTAACTTGAACAGTTACTTCAAAGAACAGGATTGGTTACTCTAAGTAATCTAACTGGTTACCTCAAGTACCATTGAAAAATACCAAATTTAAAGAAAAAATGGTATTTTTCTAAATATTTTTTAAAAGTGTTATTTTTCTAATAATACTTTTAAAAGTGATATTTTTCTAAATCAATCCGGGATTTTTCAAAAAAAATCAGTCCATCCGGGATTTTTCAATTTTTGGTATCTTGGGCCTGGAATTTTGTAAATAGACCCTTAAATAATGCGCATGCTCTATCTTGGGCTATCGTATTTGAGGCCCACTAGCTTCATTTTATGGTCTTAACGTACTTCTAAGAGTATTATAAGAACTGGCCTTTTCTTTCAGACGCTATTTTTACACCTATTTAATAAAAATGACTGTTTTATAAATTATTTTGATAAATGGCCATTTTTTAGTTGATCTATTTTTTTTTTTATAAAGTAAACCATTTTTTATGAAATTAATTAATTTTCAAAAAATAAATGAATATATTTTGATAGACTAAATATGAAAAACGGTAATTGTTTAAATAATTTTTAAAATTCGGCAATTTTTTTACAGTGTTTAAAAATGGTCATTTTGCAAACTTTGATCCAAAATTCGATCGTTTGGCTAAAAAGCCCAACTTCTAACCCATTTAATTTAGAAAAATTTAGGTGGATGACCAAGATTTTAAATTTAATTAAGTAGATGTCCACTTTTAAAATTTTATAGCTAAATGTCCACGTATATATATTTTTACACTTGGTAGATAAACATATCTACCAATTTTAGTTACTGTACTGAAATGTACTAGGTATATAATTTTTTATACTTAGTATATAAAATTTTACACTTGGTATATAAGCATATATACCAGATATTTTGCTATAACATTTGACAAATAGACATTTACTGAAATTGGGCCTAAATTTTGGTCAAATTTCTATAAGCCCCTTTAATTTATCAGTCTTGGGTCTTTCACTGCCAGAAATTAGATCCCGTTTACGCTTAAATAAGCAAATATCTTTTCACAATCTGGAGTGTTTCATATATACCAGTTTTTTTAAAAGGGAAAAAGTTCATGAATACCCATTTTGAAAACAATATTTTCATAAATACTCGTTTTTATTTTTATTCATAAATACCTATTTTTATATCCGTTTTTGGAGATATGTAGACCATCATTGTTTTACACATCAAATATAGATCACGGTATACATTTAATGTATGAAATGTATACTGTGATTTACATTTCATAAATAAAAATTACACTAAAAATTGGCACATATTTTAAAATGTATAACATAAGTTAAATTTATAATAAAAAATATAAATTGTGGTAAACATTTACATTGTAAATATATACCGTTTATATTTTATATACGAAATGTGTACCTTGGATAAAATTTATATTATAAATATGGGCCACTCATATTTTGTATATGAAATGTGGACCATAAAAATGTGTATTTTTGAAAGAAAAATTAAAAATAAGTATTTATAAAAAATAAGTTTTAAAAACGGATACTAAGCTTAAATTTCTCTACAAAAAATGTATTAGTTTTATAGCTGTTCTCAAAAAATTATACATACAACCACAGGAATAACTTAAGGGGCTTATAGAAATATGACTAAATTTTGGGTCCAATTTAAGTAAAAATCCATTTGTCAAATATTATAGTAAAATGTCCGGTATATATGTTTATATACTAAGTGTAAAATTTTATATACCAAGTACAAAAAATTATGTACCCAGTACATTTTAGTACAGTAACTAAAAATATTGAAATATATACCTGGACATTTAGCTATAAAAGTATATATACCTGGACATTTAGCTATATACCTGGACATTTAGCTATAAAATATTGAAAATGGACATCTACTTAATCAAATTTAAAATATTGATCATCCACTTAAATTTCTCATAACTTAAAACTCATGCCTAACCCAGTTCAGAATTTGAGATTTCAGGCCCATACTTTATGCCCTAGTTAAGAAAAGATGTCTAGATGGCTTTATTTACGTTTTTTTTTTTTTTTTTGGGGGGGGAGGGGGGAAGAGATTATATATGACTGCTTCGAGATAAATGAGTAAGTGCTATTTGCACTCTATTTTAAACTAAAATCTCTCACATTTTAAGCTCCGTTTGGATCTCAGATTTTAGTGAGGAAAAAAAATAATTTTTTAAAAATTTCATTTTTTTTTGTTTGAATTTTATCAAAAATTGAAAGAAAATTTTTTATGAAAATTCTATAAAGGACATTTTTCAGTAAATTTGGAAGCTTTAAATTAAAATGAAACGATTATGAGAGAGTTTTGAAAACTGAATTTTATTAAAATTTAATATTTTTCTTCTACTTTTCCTTTAACTTTCCACTCATAATTTTTTTCCTTACTAAAATTCAAATTCCAAACATAGCCTTATAGTTCAAAAGTATAATAAAATCCAACTAGCACTCCCCTAAATGAGTATCACATTAGTCAGTTTCTTTTTCTCCTAAACAAAACAATACAAGATGTTAGGGATAACAATATAACCCACAGTTACAAGTATCCGTAGTTATTATAACCGCACCATTAATATACGGACACCGTATCCGCCTCAATATATATATTTACATAAAAAAAATCATTATTCATACATATTTATTTAATTTTACACTACTTATATTCATATATCTTTGGTAAAATTATAATTTTAGAGAGATATATACTTATATATTTGAATTTTAGATTTTAAAAATTATTTAATATATTGTTGTCTTTAATTTTTGTTAATTATAAAAAATTTAGCATTTTTATCTTAATATTTTTTTCTTATTTTGTCATTATCAGCGGGTAATAAGTAACCATAATTTTCTCCATTATCCATTATCTGTTAGTTATTCCAGGCACCGTCCCTGCATCTAAAAGAATGGTTAATGGGACGTGTACGTAAAAGAATGGTTAATAGGGCGTGTACGTTATCACGATTGGCTTTTAGGGATGGGGACGGTAATTAAAAAACCGTCCCCAATCTGCCACGTTGCCATTCCTACAGGAGGTAGAGGTCCAAACTCAGAAGCAAAATGACGTCTGGCCCAACTGAAACATTAAGTTTTAATGACGTCTGGCCCAACTGAAACATTAAGTAAAACTAGTATATCCGCTAGTTTTCTATGATCCAGGGAACCCCTTTTTGCCCCCGGTGCCCACAGGTCCAACCAAAATTGATAAACGAAGACTCAATTATTTGCACCCACATCAGAAAGTTTCTTACAAAAATAGACAAATAAATAGAAGAAAAATAAAATTACATTAGATAAACCAAAGGGAGACATTGTTATCTCTCCCCCATGGTGTCGACCTACTATTCTCTGCCAAAATTGCTTTGCTAAGAACTACAACTCATAACAGGGGGGAAACCTACATAGGTTGTTACTTGCGCCATCTTGCTTGACACCTCAACATAGGCGACTAGAAGTTGCTATCGGCGCTTATACCTGGAAACATAATCCATTAGATATAAAATATTCACCAGCTAAATGTCCAGCAAAAATTGTTCTTGTTAAAAATGCCAAATTAATGTCATATCAAGTGCAAGCCTTATGCCTAGGCTCTAAAGTTGGTGTTGACTTTTAACTGCAGAATATATTTGACCTGGCTTGAACCTAGATTAAACCCACTTATCTACGTCATCTTCTTTGCAATGTTTGTCCAAAATATAATTTGTACCTAGAACACATCCCACATACACAATAAAAGAACTCTTAGAAGAAACAAACCTTAACAGAAAGAATATACAGAACATGCTTCATACCTTGACTTGCTTTTAAAGGAATGCTTGGATTTTTTCAATCCTGATCCACTGGTGTTTCTTTTTTGCTTCCTCTCACTCATGTCACTTTCAAATAGATCCCGCATCTCTCCGGTCCTTGACTGAGTCCTTTGTGAAGAACGCTTAGATTTCTTGGTGGCCTTCACCACAATCTTGCCAGCATCCACCGCCTTTTTCTTAGCCTTCACAGCTTTTGCGCGTCGGTAAGCCAGATCAACAAGTGACATTCCACTCTTTTCTTTTTGATTTCCACTACCCTACAATAATATATCAATAAGAGTCCAACGGTACTACTAGCCAAACTATGCTTTAGATACACTGCATTTCATGGAGGTAATCTCCGACCAGCTGCATAGATATCTAATAATGGAAGCTTAATAGGCAACTATGGCAGAAGAGAGAATGACAGCCAAAGTACACAGAAAAAAAGAGTTTACATGGCAAATAGCAACAAGAGGTAAAACAAAGGGAGTATGGGAAGGACATACTTCTAACTTTTCACTTTCATTTTCATACTCTAACATTTCCCTAGCTGCTTCCAGTTTTCGGCGTTTCTTCCTGGGCAAATTTTTCTGCTCAAAAGGAATCAGCAAATAATGTGTATAATGTTATATTTTTCAACCATCCACATTCATCAAGAAATAGGAACAGGAAAGATGCAGATTAGTCACCTCGCGTTCTCGTTTCCTCTTTTCCTTCATCTTTAGGTCTTCGGCCTGTTGAGCACTGATTACCTCATTTCCAGAGAGTTTTTCCTTTTCCGAAGTTGCCTGTCAATAGAGAGTACAAATTAATCTTTAGCTTCCCCTGATAGCAAAAAACTTCTAAGATAATTCAATTCAGTCTATTAAAGAGATAAGACTTTATTTCACACAATCAACAGCAAAGAGTTGTAGGCTAAGAAAATAATGCATTGCTTACTTCTATTAACACGGAAGAAGAGTCAACTTATACTCTGAAAAGAAGAATCATGTCTTTTCATACCAATTGGAGATAATAAAAATAAAATGTGGAACCATAATGGCTATATTACATTATGAATATCCAACACCTTTCAGTAAATTCTGCTAAAAATAGTATAGCAACTACCTACCTAATGAGGTGATACAACAGGAGGGGAAAATAGAACCCCGTTCAAAGAGCCATTTCAAGCACATCTCCATCCCCGCCCCCCCCCCCCCCCCTAATTTAAGACTACAGATTTCATCTTTAAGTTCAAGCACATCTTGTATATTTTCTTTTCTTTTATTTAATACTATAAGCAGCCACTTCTTCTTTTATTTAATGGAGACACAAAGATGTCTTCATTTCTTAAGAGGTGATTATTTAACGGTCACCTTAGATGCCTTTGCTGTAAATTTCTTCTCCTTTTCTGTCACAAACCATGTCCTTTTGGGGCGTGAAAAGATTTCATCCTTGTGAGCGATCATGTTTTCTGCCTGCACGCATCAAACAATAGCATATAGAGTAAATAATGAATATTACAACTGTGCTCCCAAAAACGTTAGCATTCAAGTAAGCATTGAGGGAGAAGTGGAATCAAACACCTTTGTTGCTTCCATTTCAGCTTTTCTAAGTACTCTCTCTTCCCTGCACATATTCAGTGTCAATACGTATTGTCGAATCAACTCATAAACACCTTCAATTGAAGGGGGGAAAAAAAAAAAAAAAAAACCCACTGCATAACCTCTCTTCTTGAAGAATTGAAGCCACTTGATCTTCCATCTGCTCAATTATCTTAGACCACTTTGAAATAGATTGTTCTGCAACAATTCGGCTTTTCAGCTTTGAACCAGCCCTTTTTGCCTATTAAGTACAAATCCACATACTTGATATCATCAATCTTTCCATTAATTCATTAATAAAAGCATCAAAATAAGTACATAAAACATACATCAGCTCAAAACTACAATGCAAATTAAGCATACTATTCATCCATGCATATATTCACATATAAACGTATTAATTTATAAGTACATGAATTGTAATTTACTCCACAAGTCCAGATAATTGACGAAAACATTAAGAACAAGAATGACCTATCCGAAGAAAGTCCAAAGAAAATCACAATTTTCTAAACCTCGATAAGAAGCACGTAATTAGCTCATTCCTATATCTCATAAAATCAATATATAAATAAAAAACTGAAATTAGATTCTACCGCTATGCCCCTTTGAAAGTAAAAAAATTCGAATAAATTAAGAAAAGGCGGAAGAACATAAGAAGCGGAAGCACTCACAATAGCTTTTAGAAGGGATCGATCATTATCTGTCACAAATGTAACAGCATAACCTTCTCTACCAGCTCTTGCTGTACGTCCCACTCGATGAACATAGCTGTACAAAGTGAGCCAGGTGTAAGCACAGACCATGCGTCCACATGCAAATCAGTAAAAACACTGACAAAATCCCAGGATAGTAACTGAGAAGTAGATTAAAATTTTGAAAATAGTAAAAAGGGGCAATATTCACCTTGTAAGATCGCGAGGACATGCATAGTTTATGACTGTTTGAACACCAATTATGTCAAGTCCCTAGAGACGCAAAAACCAACTATTGATGTCAAAATCAAACACCAGTAAAACCACTTATTTCTATGAAACGGCACTGCTATGCATGACAAATTTGGTGTGATGCAGACCAGTGATTATCACTGTAACATCAACACCGGCCAAACTCCAAGGAGCCAAATTCGCACATATCAGGCATAATTACAATACAAACAGATATGAGAGCAGCAATGCAGTTTTGAAAACATAAATGAAAAAGAACCAAATAAATAATGAGATTTTCTACTCACACGAGCAGCCACATCAGTTGCAACTAAAAAGTCCACTCCCTGCTTCCTGAACAATTCCAAAGCCTACAAAAATAGTTTTCAAACAAGTCTGTAAGGAACAAAAATAGAGATGACAAGCTCACCAATCAAGCATGCCAAATCAAATGCAAGGTTTTCAAACACTCTAGCCAATTTACAGGATGTACTCACATCAAGGCGCTGGACTTGAGTAAGATTACCATGAAGCTCAGCAGCTTTTAAGCCAGCCAAACCAAACAAAATCTTCAATCTATGTGCAGCCTGTTTTGTTCCACTGCCATCAGAAATGAACACATAAGCTTAAAAAAACAATCAATAAATGGTAAGGAAACCTAAAAGTCAATCAACTCACGAATAAAACAACTTTCTAAAGTAACCCATTAAACCTGAAGATGATAACTTTGGATGTAAATGTCTTTGAGCAGAGAGCAAGAAGAACTGCTTCTTGGTTTACTTCACGCATTCGTCGTATCCGAACTACCCTGCAAAAGAATATTCATAAAACTTCGGACACAAAAGATTATGCTTAAATGTCAAGGAGAAGCTATTAAATTTGTGTTAAGCATTACTAGTATCACAATAGTCAAAAAAACTGGTAAACAATTATAAGCAAACAAAAATTACTCCTCTGTAAGTGTTGCTGGCCGTTTTGTGGATGGGTCGGCAGAGAGACGCAAGGGTTTATTCAGAGAAAGCTTGACAAGCTCATCAACTTCTTCAGTCATTGTTGCTGAAAAAAGCATGGTCTGTCTCCTTTTGGGACACAGCCTAACCTGCCAAATTAATAAGTTTGAGTCACGAAAAAAAAAAAAAAAAGGGTCCAAAAGGAAATCATAATTCCCTCTCATAGGTTTTGTGAGTGTTTGGTTGGGAGAGCAGGGGGCAGAAACAGAAACAATTTATTCACATGGCTTAAAGCAACAAGAGACAGAAAATACCAGCTCATGAATTTCAGCACTAAATCCAAGCTCCAAAAGACGATCTGCCTCATCAAGAATAAGAACCGCAAGATCTTCCAAATCCACCGACATAGAATTGCGTAAATGATCAATCATACGACCTGGAGTAGCCACAACAATATCCGGCATTGATCTCAAGGCTGCCTCTTGTACCTGATGAAAAACAGGCAAAAATGCAATGTCCAATGTTCTCGATAACAAAAACAAGGAAAAAGTAAACATCTTAACCCGAACATAATTTGATTATGAGAAAATTTTATGCTTTGATTAGCCAAAAAAAAAAGAAAAGTCCAATCCATTCTCAGGTACACATGAACAAGATGCATCACAAACCCAGTCCCCTACTGTACCAATCATTGAAAAAATTTAAGCCACTAAGGAAACACAATTAAACCAAACCTTTGTTGAAAGTCCTCCGACAATCAGGCAACATCTGATATCTGTAAACTGCGCAAGTTTCTCAATCATGCTATTGACCCTGAGATGCGATTTCAAATACGTATACCACTAAGAATTAGAACCAAAAAAATAATGGATATCAAATACAGAAAAAGTATTCCACAAACTACAAAGAACAGTCTTCCACAAGTGTAAAAGGAAGGTGCAGCGCCATAGGACATCAAAGGAGAAAAGCTCAAAACCCTTAAATAAAACTACATTATGTATACTCTAAATGAACGTCTTAGTTCTAATACCATAGATATGTTCACATGCTAAATCATCTTATAACAACTGAATAGAGGTACACACGCTACATGGGCAGATATATGCTCTTCATATGTAAACCCACAATAAAATGTGGAAAAGCTAAATGCATAAATAAACAAAAATAAACTTTTGCATTTAATTTTCCAGTTACTAGAGAATAGCGGCCACGAAGCAATAGCCTTGGCATATGTCCAATAATATCAGAAAATGAAAGTGGTATTTTCTCTCAGAATGAAAGAACTGAAAATTCTAAACAAAGTAGTAAACTACACTAACACAACTATAGAAGCAATCAAATGTTTTCAAAACCTCGTTTGGCAAAACATCAGGACACAATAAAGAAATGATAACAATTACAAAAGAAAAATGAGAACATAAAGTAAACAAAGCACAAAAGTTTCCAGATTTCGTTAGCAAATTGGAGAAAGATAATAGACATAAAATACGTATTCAAATGGGTACATACATGTTCCAGTCTCCAAATATATTAAAACCCAAGACATTATAGATAAGAAACTTACTGGACGGCCAACTCTCTGGTGGGGGTGAGGATAAGAACCCTAATTGCTGGCATGCGTTTGGGCCGAAATAGTAATCTCTCCAATGTAGGTAATGAAAAAGCAGCAGTCTGAAGACAACAAAAGAATATCATATGCACCAGAACGTTCAATCATATCACTAACATACTCGTCATTCACAAACAGGATTTACCTTTCCAGAACCAGTAATGGCACTCCCACAAATATCACGCCCAGTCAATGCTAAAGGTATACACGCCGCCTACATACAGAAACCCTAAAACGTAAATTGAAACCCTAAAAAGAAATAACAAGTTAAGAAGCATAACAAACAGATTGAGCAGAAGAGAAACCTGAATGGGCGTGGGTTTGGCGTAGCCCAAGGCCTCGCATGCCCGAAGCAGAGGACGCGACAAATTGAGCTCCATGAATGAATTGGCATGGAACGACGCTCCATCAGAAGGGGCAAAAAACGACTTGATGTCAACGGCATTGGTAGCAGCATCATCTTCTTCCTCTTCCGGCCGATAATCTTCCTACAGATAATCAAAAACCACAAAAGATTTTTCTCTTAACTCAATGGATTCCAAGAATTTTGAGGGGAAAATAATAGGAGAGAAATTGCTACTTGTCTGTCTGGTTCCGATTCAGAGCTATCGTTCTCCTCCTCGTCCTCCTCCCCGTCGCCGGCGGCGGGGTTAGAATCGGGGACGGAACGCTGTTGCTGTAGAGCTTTGGAGATCTTGAAATCGACGGAAGTGGTGCTTCTACGGGCGTGTTCTTCAGCGACTGACTCGGAAAATGAAGCGAAGTCCCATGGAGACTGAGAATGGCGATTCGAGGTCTTTGATCTTCCTTCTTCTGGTTGTTCTTCTTCATCATCTACTTGGTCTTCGTCCTCGGCCTCCGAAAGTTCGATTTCTTCATCGCTGGGGGGTTCGAATACGAAGCTTGGAGCCATAGGAAGGAAGAAACCTGTAGAGAGGCCTGCGTTGTGTTGCGACACGAGACGGAGGGTTTTCGGAGGAGGGTTTTAGATGGTATAGCGGCTTAACTATCAACGGATTCAACGCATGACAGTATGAAATATCAAAAGTAGACCTAAAAAAGTCAATTATTCCTTGAATTTGTAAATTATATGGTAAATATAAGCCCTTTTGTCAAAAAATTTAAATTTTTCTGCTTCCAATAAAAAGTTGATTTTTTGTTACAAATTAGTCATTAACAAAGCTAACAGTTTTAGTAATTATGGCAAATAACCACACTCCGAATTTTCAATAAACTACTATGTACTATGTAATTGTTGCTATAATGACGTTTTTGTCACAAATTCTTAAATTTTTAATGGAAAAAAATCATGTAAAAAGTACACAATTAGTAATTATGGCCCGAACGTGACTATGACTACAATTGCAAACAGCGTCCAATCATAATTTTTTTTATTAAAAAATAATAGAAAAAAAAACTATTAATTTATGATAAAAGACTGTTAATACAATAATTATATAATTCATGGTAGTCCATCGATAAAATGACCATTAATGCAATAATTACATAATTTGTGAAATCTTTCTTATATATCAGTTTTAGTTTATGTACTAAATATATTAATTTTTTTATTATGTGCACCATATTTATATTTTATACTTAATATATGCACTATCAGACATTTTGCTATAGCATTTAAAAGACAAATATTTATCTAAAATGAACTAAAAATTCAATCATTTTGTTATAATAACTTATATTCAATACCAATTTTGTTAGGATACTAGTTATCTTTTACAACTTTATTTGTTTTTACTTAAAAGGTGAACTGAAAAAAAAATTATGAAATTTGAGTGTTTTATAATTTAAATCCTGAAATTTGGACTTTACAAAATAATATCATGAGATTAAGAATTTCTAAAAATTAATACCTATAATGACTTTTTGACTAATTTCAGTAACAAAAAAATAATAATATCATCCACTAAAACTAGATTAATCCTTATTATTCTTCTTAATTTTGAGGATATTATTATCTTTTATCAATTAAAGTTATTCAAAAAGTTAATTCATAGTATTAATTTTCAAAAATTCTTAATCTCAAATTATTATTTTACAGAGTCTAAACTTTAGGATTTTAATTGCGAACACCAAATATGAGGATATTTTTTTGCAGTTTATCTTTTACTTAAATCTACAACTTTTACCACCAAAAAGTCAATACTAACCTTTAGAATAGGTTTTTTATAATTTTTCATAAGTATGGTTAAATAATTTCATTAATCTTACGTCCAAAGTGGTAGTTCGTAGAACAAAAATTCAATTGTTTTCTTTAAGGAGAAAACGGTAACCATCTAACTAACACGTGGATTATGAGAAGATAAATTATATTTGTTGAAAATGTCGAAGCCAACAATTACTTATTGTATTAAATGACTACCAAATCATTTTGTTTAAGGGAAATTAATAACCACGACTAGAGGTGGCAATTCGGGTCAGATCTAACGGGCCGACCCACGTCATGTTACCGTAGCCTCTGGGCTGGGCTTGGAAATCTCGGACCAGCGGGCTGGGTCAACCTATTTTTTTAGGGCCCATTCTGGGCCCTTTGTTGTTGTAAATTTTTTTTAGGGCCCAGAATTCTGGGCCATTGTTGTGAAAATAAAGGGCCAAGCACGGGCCCGGCCTTCGCCGCCAATAAGCCTGGCGGGCCAACGGGCCTCTTTTTTTTTTTTTTTGCAAGTCGGCCCGGTCCGCCAATTTTTCCACCTCTAACCACAACTAACTTAAAATATTTTATTAATATAGGGACTATTACTTGTATTTTTTAAAGCTTAAGATCATGTTTACTAATCCTTAATAGACCATAAAAGAAATGAAAACTAGAAAAATGATTCTATTTCCCTTCCATTCATGTGTTTACTTATCTATTTGGAACACACCGTTTTGAGGAATCCTTCATATAATCAGTTAATTTTTTAAAGGATGACTCAATTTTTGATTCTTTATCATTTTTCTTTAAATCTATTCCCATTTATTTTCTCATTCTCTTTCTTTTCATTATAGATTAATAAACATGCCCAAAAGTAAAACACAGTTTTTGCGGCTTTACCATCAAAAGATGTTAAAAAAAAAAAAAAAACAATATTCTTTTGAGGCTTATCGTGCATATCGTGCTAATTACTACTATAATCTTGATCACTTGGCTCCACAAAGTAGATAATTTATTGTCAAGTCAAGTGAATGATTCTTTTTTCCCCCTTAGAAAAGTAAGAAACAAGATAACATAACTCCACACTATGTTTGGTAGGAAAGAGAGAAGTAGGAAAGATGGATGAAATAGAAATAAGGGATGAAAGATGATAATAACTCTCTCCCATGCTCTTTGGTAAATTAGGAAGGAGTGAAAATAATATTTTGGATACTTTATTTGGTATTAGAATGAGAGCTGAAAAGATAGATAAAGATTTAAGAGTAAAGATTGACACATCAAAATCTTACACCAAAATTTTATACTAATGATGTGATATCATTTTTAACCACATAACTTTAAAAAGTATGGTCCCACTTTCAAAAAATAAGTAATTGAAATTAATTTCACCTCATGTAATGTAAATTTTTGGTATAAATGTCCCTAGCATTACTCAAGATTTAATTGCAAAACTACTACGTTACCTGTTGTAGTCTTGTAGAATATATTGCAAAAAATTTTGAGAGTAATTATGCCATTTCAATTTTTCATTCCACCCTCTCATCCTTCAAAGGAGCTAACTCCATAATTTGGTAGACCGAGAGAAAGCTATCACCCCTCCACCTCTTACCTCTCCTTCTAATACTCTGCTTCCACTATTTCTATCCTTCCACAATCATTCCTACCAAACAAAACCTAAAAGTAAAACATAACTTTTGGCGCTTTACCGTTATAAGAAGTTAACAAATTTCATAAATAGAGAACTATTAAGACTCTACACACCTAAAAGATTCATTCTGAAAAATAGTCTATAAAAATAATTTAGCTCATATTTCAGTTTAATTTCCTAAGAAAAATGTCTGATTTGTAAAGCAAATGGGCTAAGTTATTTGTTTAGCCCGGTTTGTCAAGATTTAAGGCCCAAACCACATGTTACGGGTGTAGTTTCCTGCAGTACACAATTCATCCTCACACAATGTAATGTATATGAGTTTGTTTTCTTTTTACTTGACACGATGTAACATTTTAGGTTCCCTTTATAAGCAAGTATTTTCCTTTTTTTTTTTTTAACTTCAGTCCAAAAAGAAAATAAGTCGAATCGGAGGTCTGAAAGTCATGGCTTCCCCCACGCTAAATAAGTCACGACTACTAATTAAACTGGGCAAAATTCACCACCGCGAACGTGTCATGGATTATTCATCAATTCAAAAAACAAAAATTGCATACATTAACACATTGTAAGAAGATGAGAGGAAGGAGGCGAAATGCAGCCATTGTAAAACAAACCCTTTCTATAAAGAAGATAAATATAATAACAGACGGATAAAGATAACTGACATGAAGTAACAGATCTAGATGATATCTCCATCAAAACAAAAGACCTGTATATGATCCCAATTGACAATGTCAACCTTAAAGGCTCCGAGATTGCTCATGCTCTTGACAATTGAGAAATAATGACACAATTTTACAGCTACAGAAGTGACAGACTTAAATTTAGGTGCGTAATATTCTTAGATTCAAGTGTGAGAAAACTCCAACTTCGCAGTTTCATTTGTAGAAACATAAACAACAACAACATTTCAGAGGAAATAAGAATCAAATAAATAATCAAGCAGTTGAACCGCTAATCAATTAAACTGAGACTCCATAGTGCTAATATGAATAATGAAGAGAAATAGATGGTAGCACAAATAAAGATAGAAGCTGTGAAACACAAAAAACCGTAAAGTCAGAATGTAAAATCCTCAACATATTTATTAAACATTGCAAGTCACTGTCTTCGTTTGAGTGAAAATTACAGTCCTAGTCCAACTGTACCATAGGATTTCAAAGACAACGGAATGGTTTATAGAAACACCACCACCAACACCACCAAATTGAGTGAAAGAGTGAATATTATTATTTACATTCAAAGGAAAATGGAATCATCTCATTTTCTTCCATGTCTTCGTCTAAAAACTACTAGTAAACCAGGGAAAAAAATGCATAGATTAAATTACATTACAATGGAGGGGAGATATTTAAAAAAAAAAAAAAAAAAAAAAAGGATTCGCATAGTTTAAGCATAGCAATTAAACAGAATTACCTCCTCCGCTGGAGCCTGAAGCTCCGGCAAATGAGCTTACCCCTTTATTCTTCCTCTGCGCCTCGTAATCCGGGTCATCCGTGGGCAGCTCGAACCTACAAACGGGGCAAGAGTTCCTCGAACCCAGCCACGGAACAATGCAATCTCCATGGTACCTATGCCCACAAGGCAATCTCTTGGCCATTTCACCAACATTGACCGTATCCTTGCATATGGCGCAGACCAAGGCCTCGTCCCCCGTCCCAACCACTACCGTCGGCAACTCCATCACGGCCGACTTGGACGCCGGCGGAGCTCCTCTTCTTCCAGCGCCGTCGCTCTCCGCTAGAGTCTGAAGCAACGCCTCGTACCCCGTTGCGTCCACGTAATCTTCTGGGTTGCCGATATACCGGTCCGATTCCGGCATTTCGAGCCGGAGTTCGATTGAGTTATCGTCTAACCCCATCAAGATCTCAGCCCAATCGAGGATCCGGTTTCTCCCGCTCCTCCCTCGGGTCACGAAGTCCCGGATCCGGAGCCGGAGCACATCGCGACGCCTTCGCCGTAGCTCCTCCTCCCTCTCTTGCTGGTCATGATTCTCTTCGTCCGTCTCTGTTCCTCTCACTCGATCCTCTCCATTCTCCTCCTCTCCTCCGTTTCGAGACTCGACCTCATTCGCCTCCTCCTCCTCCTCCTCCTCGTCTTCATCGTTATCCCACCCATCGAGCTCGATCCTAAGGAAGTCGTCCCCCGGCGGATTCTGAGGCGGAGGAGGCGGTGGCGCGTCCCCGTCACTCGCCGCTTGGGCGATTAGCTGAAGCACCTGGAGGAATTGGAACCCGAAGTTCGGATCGTCGACCGGGTCGGGAAACCCCGGTGAAATCTCCGACGTCGGATGCGCCGGGGCCGGGATCGATTCGACGAAGCCGCTCTTGCATTCGTAGCAGATTACGTCAGGGAGATTAGCTGGGGTTTCGATCGAGACTCGTTTATCGCATTGATAACACCAGTACTGCAATGGATCCGAGTCCGAACCGGATCGTGGTGGTGGCTGGGACGGGGTTTCGGCCATGGCTTCCGATTCGAGATTGACCGATGCGGCCGAGAAAGACTCGGGTACGACCAATGAGAGAGAAGTAAAAAGAAGAAGAAGACGGAGCTAAGAAAGTGCGGAGCGTGGAGATTAGGTTGTTGATGACTCGTTCGCTTAGGGTGCCATTATTTGGGGAGAAAGTTAGGGTGTTGCTAACGCGTTTGTCTGCCTTGAATTAAGAGCCCACTGATGGAACTAACAAAAAAACATGGTTGAGTATCTTCTGAATCTAACGGCTGATATTTTATACGTGTTGCATGGAGAGTGGACCTATGGTGCGTCTTCTGCGTCAATCATTCCACCTGGCTGCTTCTGCCTTCCGCCAGTGAACTGGATATGGTCCAAGTATATTTTTAATTTGTTTATTTATTATATTATTTGGTTTAAGGCTGCTTCACAGATTTCGTAGTCTTAGACCTGGAAGCCCATGCTCATGTATTGGTATCACGGCCCACATATTCATCCTATCCGCCTAATAAAACAAATGAATAATGCATACCATCACCCAACCAACAGCATAAAAAAATAATAGAAATAAAGAAAATTGAGATTCCCGTCTGTAGAATATAATTCATACGGTATAATATCAATTAATATTTTACTAAATAAGGTTGTGCTATTTTTTTTTTCCGGTAAATGGCATGGTCCATAACGTTTTGACGGCAATGAGCGTGTTTATGTTAGTGTAATTTTCTAAAGAAAAATATCAAAATTGTCAAACATGTGAAACATCCGTTAATTATGGCTGGCAAAAGATTTTGGAATGTTTGCCTTGAATTTTTCATATTTTTTTTAGGTAGAAATTTTCCTAAATTAGCAATATGGACAACGCAAAAAAAAAAAAAAAAAAAAGACAATGAGGTATCTGAACTCTAAAGTTAAAAGTGTGGCAAACGAGCATGACGAAACCGGAAATTTAATCCAGATAAGGCAAAAAATTGTAGGAAGGCATAATTCAAAACTCGTTAGGCATACTTAAATTTTACAAATTTAAGGAGACAAATGGTAAATTTAAATGAGACAAATACTAATTTTGAAAAAAAAAAAAAAAAAACTTACACGCTATTTACAATAAAAAAAAGTTATGAAGCATTGTCCCATCTGAATCCCATGTAGCTTCACCCTGCAAATGAGTTCTATTTGTTATTGGTAGTTGAATTTCTAACGAAATGATAGGGTTCAAAAATTGATTATAACCAATTAAATCGAATATTTAATCCAATCTAATCTATTTAATCTAGATAACTGAACTAAATTAAATTGGCATGATGTTCAAAAATCAATCGTTTTATAAAATAACCAATCCACACCTATCCAATATATATCATATTATATTTTATAAAGTAGTTACTTAGAATTTACACACATAATTGGTTCACTTTTGAAGTTTGTTTCTGTTATTCTATATCGTTCAACCATAATAGAAAATCTATTTTTGATCTTTGGATTTGACACACTTCTTAGTTTTTGTATTTGAAGTCAAAAAAACACTTAAATTGGCCCTAAAATGACTAAAAATGGTTTCATTAATATAAATTTTCATGATAAAATTGCTAAAAAATATTTTTTAGAAAAAGTAAAAAAGAAAAAAAGGACAAGTTCAAATTGATTTGATCTAACCAATCCAAACCAATGTTAATTGAATATATGTTCTCACATTAGATTGGATGGGATGAAATTTTCAAAACTGAAATTTGGTTGGATTGTTGTAATTTTGCCAAAACGTCATTTTTGAACTGATAAACACCCTTACGAAATAATCATTTAAGTTAAAATATTAGGAAAATTATCAAAATCTCGATTGTGTTTTAGCAAAATGTGAGCTTTGACTTGTGTCTTTGAGAATGTCAAACGTATATGGTTATAGTCGTCAAATTGTTACCAAAACTCAAAACTAACCATTTTGTCAAAATTCCGGCCATTGACTTCTTGTCAAATTTTTAGATGAAAATAACTATGTGCCCTCAAATAATCTATTAAATCTACTTGAATGTCAAATACTAATATATTATTATTAAAATATTATGCCAAAAAAACAAAGTTTTGGCGTGTTTGGCTATTAGAGTTGATGAAATAATTTGACCATTTGATTAAGAATGGGATAATATCATTTTTATATCCTGTATTTTGATTTTTTTAGAATTTAACCTTTCATTTTAGATATTATCAATATTTACCCTCTAACTTCAAAATACTAACAAATTCATACCTTTCTAACTCAGATAACAATTTTGACTAGTGATATTACCCAAATGCCCTTTAAAAATATATTAAATCCTAGAAATTCTAAAGAATACGAATTGAAAAAAAAAAACAAAAAATGAAAACACTTTCATCCTCTTTTTTTTTTTTTTTTTGAGTAAACACTTTCCTCTTCTCCTTCTGTATTCTTCTCTATCATTGTCCCTCCATCATCTTCGTCCTCTCTTTCTCCCTTCCTCCCCTGACTTTGTGAGAAGATATAGTTTGTAAAAAGGCTTCGGAGGACCAGAAGAGGGTCCTTATTTTGGTGAGACCAAAGGCCTCGTGGGGAAATTAGGAAGATGTATCATTTTTAGGATATTGTTTTCCAAATCTTAGTAATGATATTGGGTTTTGATTTCTAAATCTTATGTATTTCTTTTTTATTACTAGTTTGAATCCAATTTGGAGTCTTTGTATATTCGGGGGTTTCTTTTTTTTCTTTTTGGGCGAAACTAGTTTCAAATGAATTTTCTTAGAAAATTTTCATATGGGTTTCTATTGGACTCTAATTGAAGAAAATAAAATGTGAGTTCTGTGATTTTTTTTTTTTTTCTTTTAAGGGAAAGCTTGGTTAGATTCAGGGGATTTGTGATAATAGAGGGGTAAAATTGCAATACCTTTACGGCTTTACCACTGCTATAGCTTTATCCATTTGAACAATAATAGGTCTTTTTCTCCTCTGTTTGTTCTTTCTTTCTTTTTTTTTTTTCCTCAAATATTGTTGGCAATGATCTATCTCTTTTCAAATTTCTCAGCATCCTTTTCAAATTTCTATCTTTTTCTTCCCAAAAAGCTATTATATATATATTTTAAAGCTTATATATGGTTTTTTTTTCTTCTAATTTAGACCCTCTTCATAACTGGTTTGATTTTTTTTAACTTTGTTAAAACTTTTTGAATTTTTTTTTTGTTTAACAATAATGTATACTTGGTAATTCCATATAGAATATATATTAGTCTTCTTATACGAATTAACAACTATGTACTCTTTTTCTGATTTTCAGCCTCGTCTCCGTACATATTTCTGAATTTGATTTCAAATTTGTCGACCTTATACAACTTCAATTCTCTTCTCTTCTTCTTTTTTTTCCTTTTTTTTTTTTTTTTACAACTCGTTATAATACCTTTCTGCTAACTCGTTATAATACCTTTCTGCTATAGCATGAGTTGTGTAGTAATTCAGAGGAAGAGTGAGAGGATTTGTACTCAAATGCACGATTTTTGTTGTTCATATATTTATACTGTCATTACTTATTGTTGTTTGTTTTTATTTGAATGTTCAAATTATCGTGTTTTTTTCTTTTTGTTGAAAATTTTATTTTATTTTTTATTTTAAGATTTCTTTTGTATTTTTCAATTAGTATATTAAATTTTTCAAAGGGTATTTATGGAATTATAAAGTTTCGTACAGTCAAAATTGGTTTATAACTGCAGGGCGGTATGAATTTGTTTCTATTTTGAAGTTAGAGAATGAATGTTGATAATATCCAAAATAAAGGATTAAATTTTACAAAAAATCAAAATTCAGGCTATACAAATGAAATGATATTATCCCGATTAAGAATACGCGTCACATCATAACATAATTTTGACAAAACCGATACAAAGGACAATTTTGATCGGATTTGGCAAACTTAAAGGATATATTATGCATTACTAAGAAAACATGGTTGAAATTGAAAATTTGTTAAAATATGGAAACTTTTAATCTTTTTCCAAAATTTTATATTCAAATTTTAAATTAATTCGAAACTAAATAAGTTACTCGAAATTAATCAAGAAATCTTTAAAATAAATTTTATTTTTCTTAAAATTGTCGTTAACAGAATTGACATGGTAACCAATTGTTCTATCACGGGCTTACTCTGAAGCAAGGTTGCTGTGAGTCAACCATTCCTCTCCGGCTCTCCGAGTGGTTGCCTCATGGCAACGATTTTCTTTTTTCTTAAATCAGTTTAAATAACTCTACTTAAGTATATATTTAAAAATTGGTCAATTAGGATTAGCTTAATTGGTCACTTTAGAGATGTGTGTCAATTAGGATTAGCTTAATTGGTCACTTTAGAGATGTGTATATTTAAGAGGTGAAGCGTTCAAGTATTGATAATATATGTTATTTTTTTTTAATTTAATTTATAATAAATGGTGGTCACAAATATATATATATATATATATTAAGAATTGATCAACTATTTGCGAAGTTTAGAAACTAAACTAGACAATTGTAGTTATTATTACTATTTTGGCATTGCGATTCGGGGACAGCGTTCTGCGTCTCGAAGATTGAAACATCGCCGCTCCCCCGAGTGCTTCCTCAGGCTCAGCAGTCGTGGATGAGTACTTAACAAATCATATCTGAATGACTATTACAGGAAAAAAAACCATTACAGGCCAACTCTTTATTTAAAAAAAAAAAAGAAAAAAGAAAAATCCGATTATGTACATTTTTGATATTATTATTATTATTATTTATACAAAGGCATATATTCCTCTCTCTCAATCAAAAAAGCAAACACCTTGTGTCCTTGACAATACAAGCGAACTCATGAAGAAGCCCAATCTATGAATTACACCCACTAAA
Organism: Trema orientale; assembly: GCA_002914845.1. Taxonomy (NCBI): domain Eukaryota; kingdom Viridiplantae; phylum Streptophyta; class Magnoliopsida; order Rosales; family Cannabaceae; genus Trema; species Trema orientale. The sequence continues at coordinate 657,568 of JXTC01000055.1, read as the reverse complement.
GTATGTACCCATCTATATATACAGTGTTGATCGAAGCCAAAATCTTTCGAATCTATCCTTCATTCCCCCATTTTTATAATTATTATAATTTATATTTCACAAATTAGGACCGGACGGGAGTTGGGTGGGGAGCCTAAACCGGACCTGGGAAGCCGGTGATCGGACGGCTACGCCGTGCCAACAGATGCCACCTTTGCATATCTCACTAACGTGAGCGTGCTGATCACGCGTCGACACAGCTGAGGTGGCCTTGCGTGACACGTCCCACGTCAGCGTCCCAATCAGAATGAATACCACTAAGACTGTCGACACAACCAGAACAAATCCACCGCCATAGCTCCGCCCGAATATTAGCCCATAAGCCTTGATCCCCGCGATCACTGCTACGTAGATCATCGTCAAGTTCCCGACCACGGCATCTGAAACCGCCATATACATATATATATATATATGTGTTATATATTATAGCTCAGTCTAAGGATTCTACTTCTGCTACTACTCCTTATCTGTTTTTGGCTTGTTTTCCAATAGGGCCGGGGGTATTTATGGAAATGAAAAAGAAGGTTTGGAAGAGAAGCAAAGGAGTGCGTGCACTTGCCGCAAATTACAAACGAGAAGGAGTTGGTATAATTAAATGCTCTTTTCTTGGGAATGTTTATGGTTTTTAATTATGGATCAAAAATTACCAAAATGGGGTCGTCTCCAGTGTCTCTGATTTGCTTGAATTTTTCTCTCGAGTTTTGACCGCTGAACTTATCCAAACACTGCGTCTTGGCGCAAAGGGAAAGTGGAAGCCTCAGAGGCATCCAATTATCAAATATCCCTATTTTGTTGTCTTACACTTCCCCTTTTTTGCAATCACAGTGCGCCACGTGTTCAAATTCTCTGTTATGTACTATATCGTGGCTCTACCAAATAGCTACAACTATTTCTTTCTTTTGTAATTATTTTATTTTTATTTTTTCAATGAAAACAACGGCGTTTGTGACAATGTCATGCCAGCCGACTAGTAGTCTAACTAGTATAGTATATTCTGCTTTGGCTGGCTCAATTTCCTAATCGATGGAATATTGAAAGTTGACAAAAGCGAGCGTCTTCCTGCCAATTAGTACGAGCCACGTATACAGTCACTCTCACATTAATTGTTGAGAATTAATTCACAACTAATTTTCTTAGAAAAATAAATAAAAAATAAAAATCTAATGTGTTCGTGAGTTTATAAGCACTGCTGTTGCGTGAAGTCTGTTCGTGTAAATTTTTATTCTGTGGATGGATTAACGATAATTAGGGTGGGTGAGAGCGACGGGGAACCAAAGTGCGCCAACTTGCGTTGTAACCAAATTGGGTAACATCATCATTGACATCATTTTCATGAGTGAAAATATTCCTTTCAATAAGAGGAAAAAATATATTAAGCCCTTAAAACTTAGTAAAACTAATATTTAATGCAATACCCTAAAAAAAAAAATAATGGTAATAATTTCATGCACAGATTCATATATGATATATGCATAGGTGGGGGAAAGAATCCAGATACGATAGTTCTCGTGATGAAGAAAATGCTAGCAAGAAATGAGATCTGATTGGGACTTAATGATTCGAGGTATCTAAAAGAATCTCTAATATTTGTTTTGTGTGAGCTTCATCGATGGGATTCATGAATCTGAGTTGTGGTGCTAAATAGAACAAGTAATGTTTCCCCAAAGCTGTACATTTTGTTTTAAATGTTAGCTCTTAAATTCTTGCTTTGAATTTATATCAAAGTGATGGAATAAAATAATAAACTGACGCTACATTCTAAATAAATTAACAAAATTCAGGCAAAAAAACTTATAACATTTCATGATCGTTTTGTTTTGTTTTAGTTCCAATATCTTATTGTTTATTATTATTATTTTATTTGTAGTCGCTCGCTAGGCAAATAAGAAAAATTGTATCCAAATAATAAAAGCCTAGATTATAAGTTTAAATGGTAGAAGTCACTATGTATCGTGAGACTGAGTCTAGACTAAGACATTCAGCTTAACATGATTACGCATAGCATAATTGTTGGTATGTATGGACAAATTTATCCTTGGATCTTAAAAAAAATATATAAATTAGCAAAATTCTACATTGTTTGACTTATTATATTATTGTTATGATTTCAAATTACAAACCAATATATTTCACTATTTTGCTTGACTTCACTTGCTATTTTTCTTTCTTTTTTTTTTTTAAATAATCACTTGCGAATTAGATGTTTAATATATTTTCTAGCAATTTAAAAATATCTCCTATGACAGTTGGACCTTAAAATAATCCTTCCAATTTTAGTTGTCCGTATTTTAAGGGCTTTCCAATAATAGACATTTTACCCCTTTTTCAAAGCATTAGTGTGATTAGGGGGAAAGTTATTATCATAAAAAAGAAAGCTTGAGTTTTTGGTTATATTAATAAATTTTTGGATTTTGAGATACAGGAAAGTTGGGCCGAAAACAATCATTTCATCAAAACTGAAATGAGAAATCACTAACAAGACCTTAGTGTAAGTGTTTTATGCTTCTAGTGTGAAGTTATTCTTGTTAGAAAGTGGACATGGTACACCATTTTGATTAGTCATTTTGAGATAAATTTATGAGTGGGACCCACTACATATTAATGAAAGGTCGTTGTTGATATGTATTCTTCTCCACGAATACATGAAATTCAAGTATTTACTTGCTCAAAATGGTAATGAGGTGAATGAGAAATTGTCATCCAAAGTGAGCTAAGTGAGAATGAAAAAGAGTGGGAATTTGCTAAAAGTCCCACATGAAAAAGGAATACAAACCAATAGGTGTTTATATAGAGTTGCTTAACTTCTAGTTAGTAACTTGATAAGTTGAGAGGCTCTCTCTTGCTTACGCACACAGAGGATGCAAATAACCGTCCGAAAAGCATGCACTTGTGTGCGCCCGCACGTCATGTGGGCACGAATGTCAGACCGAAAAGCCCACTCTGTGTTGGAGGGCCTCTTTTTGCACCATGATTTCATTTTTTTTTTTTTTTTTTCCTATCTCAAAGCCCAAAAAGTAGGGGTGGCAATTCGGGTTACGACACGAACACGACACGATTTTTTGCGGGTTAGGGTTGAAGAAAAAGGGTGCGGGTCGGGTTCGGGTTCGGGTTGACCAACCTGACACGAATAAAAAGACGGGTCGGGTTCGGGTCAACCCGGTTGACACGAACTTGACCCGTTTGACCCGCCAACAAATATATATATAATTAAATTATAAAAATATTTTTATTCAATTTGTTTATGACTATTATTATAGATATATTTAATTTGTACAATGTAAGTTTTGGGATTATAAGTTATTAATTATATTTATAAATTATCCCTAATTTATTTATTTTAAAATGAGACAATAATAGCCTTAGAAAAAAAAATATAAGTAAAAAAATATGGGTAATAGCGGGTTGGCGGGTCAAAAACGGGTTGACGGGTCAAAATCAGGTTGTGGGTTGGATGTTATTCACCAAAGCGGGTTGTGCGGGTCGGGTTCGGGTCAACCCGTTTTAGGTGCGGGTCGGGTTCGGGTTAGTGTTGATGGTTTTCTGACACGACGGGTCACGGGTCGGGTTCGGGTTGACATAATTTATGTATATATTAGACTTCAACCCGACACGAACCCGACCCGTCGACATGAATTGACACCCCTACCAAAAAGAATGTTCTTGAATCATTGTAACTTTAGAAACGTTTTGGGATTATGGTCCAAAAACTGCCAAAAACGTTTGGCCATAAAGGCTAGACATCATAGCTGGTTTCCCCTAGAGCACTATAAAATGAGACCCTCTCCTTCATATTTCTACACACCAAAAAGCAATTAGCTCTTTATTCTCTCTGTGGCGGCTAGAAGTTAGTTAGTGTGGTGAGTGAGGTTTTGAGTTTCTACTTTAAACTCTCTCGTGAAGTCTCTTATTTTTCTAGTGATAGTGTTTGGGCACATATAAGTTCGTTATCCTAGGAAGCAGACGCTGCTAGCATTCCTCTAAACACCTCGGAGATGAGGCGCAACTGTTTTAAGGATATTGTGTGAAACACGAGACTTGGTTTAATTTTTTTAAACTCCTTTGTTATTTTTATAATTATAGTTATTGTTATTATCTTAGTTGTAGTTAGTTAATTGTAATTTATGTGATTTTTCATTTATTTAATATTACTAGAATATTCGTATTATTGATTTAATATTGTTGTACTTTCATTTCTAGATTTATTATTACTTACAATATACTTTTCTAATAATTTTCATCGTAAACACCCTAACTTCTGATGAAAATAACATCGTTATATATCAACAAGTTGGAATCTTTTAGTTTAATGAAATTAAAAAATAAAAAATAAAAGTGATTCGAAAATATAACATTAAGGACAAATGGGTTATTTCGCATGTTAATTTTTACCAAGTTGTTGATTCGATCAAATTTGATTGGATTTTAAAATCTAAATATTTTATTTGATATAACCAGAAATTCTGTGTGTGTGCGGTTTTTTTTTTTTTTTACACTTCAAAAATTGAAAAGCCAAAGATTTTTTTTAAATAATAACCAAATATTTATATATAGAGTGACACTTATTGGGTCTAAAAAATATTAAAAGATAGATGCTATGTTATTTTTTTAATTGTTTTCTATCAATTGAGTATTATTAAATAGTAAGCAAATTGATGAAATGAAAATTTCATGGTCAAAAGTAATATTTTTGTCAAATTTAATTAAAGGACGGAACAGTTCTTTTTTTTTTTTTTTTTTTTGAATTTTTAGAGATGTCAATATAAATACTTTTGGTCCATCATTAATGTGCACATTATAATTTTGTTTTTATAGAACATTGGTGTCATTATAATTTTCACATAATCCTTGATTCTTTATTAAGAAATTGGGCTTCAATGTGGGTATTTGTGTTGGAAACGAGAATGGGTTTCTGCTTTGGACACTTGATTTTTATCAACTGTGGTTATGAGATATGAAAGGAATATTTTAAAAACAAGTCATTCTCCTAAAGGCCGTTTTGCACTTTTGCCCTCCAACCCACCCATTGAATAAGTCATTTTAGATTTATAACCTTACGAAGGCAAAAGTTTGATAGCCAATCTCACTAAAATTTTTATTTTTCTCAATAGCCTTATCTTTAATAGGTTATTTTTTTTAAATAGATATTTTAATTTTACCAAAAAAAATCTTGAGTTTATGGTTACATCAAAACAAACTTTGCATTTTTCTAATTTAGAAAAAAAAAGAGTTGTTATATCAAATAAAACATTTAGATTATAAAATCCAATTAAATTAGGCTTGAATTAGTGATTTGGAAAATATTAACATGCGAAATAAGTCAAATAACCCATTTGCCCTAGTGTCTAATGTTATGCGTCACTGTATAAGGTTATTCTCAATGCAAAATATCCCAATTAGGACAAAAACGATGTTGTATTTTAGCTGAACAAAATGAAAAATGGTTCAAAGTATGAAACAACTAAGAAATGAAGTTGTTTATTAGTCAGTCATGTTATATTTTCGCGTACCAAACATTGATGAGGAAATGATTTTATATGATAATTAAAAAAAAATCCCAAATTTTAAAATTCTTTGAAAAATTCTGAATTTATTTATAAAAGTATGTAAAAATATATATATATATCAGTTCTTATCAATTGATGAGGTAATCAGTCAAGTTACTTGAGTAATCGAACTAACTACCTCGAGCAACCCAATTGGATACGTCGAGTGTGTTTGAAAAATACTAATTTTGAACATATTTTTGAAAAATAATATTTTGCTAAATAAGCTTTTGAAAATGATGTTTTTTTCTAAATCAATTTGGAATGTTTTTTTAAGTTTTTTGGAATTTATGCTTGGAGTTTTGATCAAATAATTAAGAGGAAATTAGATATTTTACAGTAAAGATTTAAAAAAATTTGAAAAATTTCAGATTTAATTAGAAAAATATCACTTTTAAAAGTATTTAGAAAAATATCACTTTTTATTAATTAGTGAGATACTTGAGTTAACATATCAAATTACTTGAAGTAACTTGATTGATTACTTCAAATAACTAGATTGAGAACCCAAAATAATATAATTGGTTATCTTGAATATCACTAACAAATACCAATTTTTAAGAAAAAGTAGTATTTTTATAAATATTTATTAAAAATGATATTTTGCTAGAAACTATTCAAAAATAGTATTTATCTAAATTGGATTTTTACAAAAAAATCAGCACGGATTTTTTTTTCAATTTTTAGCACTATTGGCTTGGATTTTATAGTTATTTTGGCCCTAATTTAACTGGATTTAAAAATTTGTTTGTTTTAATTTGATAGAACAACAAACTCATGAATCATTATTCCTAAAATCTTAAAAACAAAGTTTTATTCGATACAACTAAACACCTATTTTTTTTTTCCACTAAATGAAAACACCCAAGATATAAATATATTTTTTGAAAATAACTTACCCTCTAAAATGCTATTTCTCTTAATACTCCGAAATCATCTCATTTTTCTTTTTGAAGAAATGAATAATCAAGGTATTGATAAGTTAAAATGTTGTCTACAAAAATTAAGTATTTTGTGATTTTTTAGTTTTTAATTACAAACATAAAAATTAGAAAAAAAATCCTCGTCAAGCTTGACTGAATTTTTTTCAAGCTGAAGGGAACATTCTGATTTTGTACCATCCACGTTAGGAGAAAACAGAGAGAAAAGGAGTTATTTTTAAACGGCCATAATCTATAATCATCATAATTCATGACCATAGTTAGGATGGCGTCCTAATTCAGTATAAGCCATCTATATGCGGGCAGCCAAACAGGTCTGCAGAATTCCCCTAAAGCGCGTTTAGTTTCTCCACGTCAAGGAGAGAACATTGTCCAATAAAAACATGACACGTCATTCTAACGAAAACGAGCCGTCCGATTATCCACGCTGGCGCAACTAAGAAAACCCAGTTCGGTCAATCGGACTTTGGATGTCAGGTCGTCTCGTGGGGCCGGGGCATACTCCACGTCAAGCAAACAAACGAAGTCCAATAACAAGCTGCCACGTTTCAAAACTTGAAATCACAGCCGTTGATTCGTCCACGCTGGCAAAATGAGGCCAATCCAAAGTCAAGTGCGTGCCCGTGAGAATCACGGTCTCTTGACTCCGGCCAAACCCAAACTAAAGAAAAGATCAAATATATAAATTCATATCATATCAGAGAGAGATTGGTTAAACCAGTTTTTAGTGAAGGAAGCTACTAGAACCAGTTGAAGACTACTGCGAACGATGAGGAAGTGGACGATCCCTTCCGCTCTTCTCCTCCTCTGCCTTCTATGTCTTCTCCCAGATCAAGGTACTCCCATGGCGTTTTTCATTTCACACCTCTTAATTTTCCGCCATTTCTGAGTTCAGTATATTCGAATGTATTTTGTAGATATATTTTACCATGTTTTTGTTTGATTTGTTGGGAGAATCTACTGATTTTGTTGAGAGTTAATTAGATTTAAGTAAATAATTTGGGGATCTATGGTGGTTCAGGTCGTAAAATACACGCGAATGCGGAGGATAACTCGGATGAGCTTGTAGATCCGCCCAAGGTCGAAGACAAAATCGGCGCCGTTCCAAATGGTTTATCTACTGACTCCGACGTCGCCAAGAGGTTTGTACTAATCTCATTTCTATAACTCACTGGCTTACTAGTTCACTCACTGTAATCTCTGGTTTATTATCGTTATTATCGTTGTTATTAGATTTAAATTTAAATAATTTTGATTAACTTTTAGGGAGGCGGAGTCGATTTCGAAGAGATCTCTCCGCAACAATGCGGAGAAGTTTGAGTTCCAGGCGGAGGTGTCTAGGCTCATGGATATTATTATCAACTCACTTTATAGTAACAAAGACATTTTCCTGAGAGAGTTGATCTCCAATGCTTCTGATGTAAGCTTATATGTTATGGTTCTTGTCACGTTAAATCATTGTTTCCCAAATTGGACTTGGGTTTTTTATATTAATGGACAACTTTGATACTTTGTCAGGCGTTGGACAAGATTAGATTCCTTTCTCTCACTGACAAAGAAATTTTGGGTGAAGGTGATACCGCCAAGCTTGAGATTCAGGTTAGTGTTGTTAGACATGAAGTATCCCGTTTGGACATTGTTTTCAATAGTTTATGGTGAATTGCTTTATAATATGTTATTGAGCTTATTGATGGTCGAAAATATTGCAGATTAAATTAGACAAAGAGAAGAAAATCCTTTCAATACGTGACGGAGGTATAGGAATGACAAAGGAGGATTTGATTAAGAACTTGGGTACTATAGCAAAATCTGGAACATCAGGTATGTATGTACTGAAATGTAAACAATCCTAGTGTAAGTTTCGCTTTTACCAAGGACTATATTAATTTGAATAATGACCTTCTTTGCAGCATTCGTCGAAAAGATGCAGACAAGTGGAGACCTCAATCTCATTGGTCAATTTGGAGTTGGGTTCTACTCTGTGTATCTTGTTGCTGACTATGTTGAAGTCATTAGCAAACACAATGATGACAAACAGTAAGTATCATGCATTGAAATAAGGTTTGATAATTTCACTTAAGTATATTAGTTTATCTAAAAATTGTAAAAAATTTCTGGCTTATAGGTACGTATGGGAGTCAAAGGCTGATGGTGCATTTGCTATTTCTGAAGATACATGGAATGAGCCACTAGGACGTGGAACAGAGATTAGATTGCACCTTAGAGAAGAAGCCGGAGAGTACTTGGAAGAGAGCAAGCTAAAGGTGAGTGGTCAATGTCGTTTATTAGTAATTACTTGGTTGCATCTTAGTAATGTAGCAGCTACTGCTTGGTGTCTTTTTTCTCTCTCTCGTATGTTTGTTCTGCACCATCGCTTGTTTTCAAGCCTGCCAAATCATTCTGACATGCAATTATAAATCCTGTTGCAGGATTTAGTGAAAAGATATTCTGAGTTCATCAACTTCCCCATCTATCTTTGGGCAAGCAAAGAGGTTGATGTAGAGGTTCCTGCTGATGAAGATGACAGTAGCGATGAAGATGAATCATGTATGTTTTCTTTTATCGAGCTTTCCACTATTTTGTTCATTCAAAGAGCTTCCTACTGAAATCAGAACTCTATTTTTATTTTGGATTTAAGTTTTATCTGTTTGATATTAGTACTTTTACATATTCTTGCTTTGTCCTGACGCCATCAATTTGAACAGCTGAAACGAAATCTTCTGAGGAAGAAGAGGATGCTGAGAAAACTGAAGATGAAGTCATTGAGAAAAAACCAAAGACGAAGAAGGTGAAGGAAACAACTTATGAATGGGAACTTTTGAATAATGTTAAAGCTATTTGGCTGCGGAATCCAAAGGACGTGACAGAAGAAGAGTACACCAAATTCTACCGTTCTCTTGCAAAGGTACTTTGCACGTTCAGTGGCTGCAAATAATGTTATAGGGTGTTTTTGCAATTATTTTATTCCTGTTGACCAATTATTCATAGCTTGCATCTACTATGTCTTTCAACAGGATTTCAGTGATGAGAAGCCTTTAGCATGGAGTCATTTTACTGCAGAAGGTGATGTGGAGTTCAAGGCTGTGTTGTTTGTGCCCCCTAAGGCTCCACATGATCTTTATGAGAGTTACTACAATGCCAATAAATCCAACTTGAAGTTATATGTTAGAAGGGTTTTCATATCGGATGAATTCGATGAGCTTTTGCCGAAATATCTCAACTTTTTGAAGGTAATGCAGGATATACTAATTACTAATCTCTTTGCATTAGGTTTGAGGGGTTGATTTCTAATAGGGTTCCACTTTGAACAGGGTCTTGTTGATTCTGATACTTTGCCACTCAATGTGTCAAGAGAAATGCTTCAGCAACACAACAGTTTGAAAACCATCAAGAAGAAGCTCATTCGCAAGGCACTTGATATGATTCGTAAGCTTGCTGAAGAGGATCCTGATGAGTTCAGCAACAAAGACAAGAAAGGTATGTTATATGTAATGTGAATTTGCTATGCTCACTTCATGCATGCTGTATTGCTACCATCTCAAAATGGAATTTTGATTGCATGTTCACGTTTGCTGGTTTACTATGTGGGCGTATGGTATTTAATTGTTGCCGCTAATGTTGAACCTTGGTAGAATCAGACGTTGAGAAGTCGAGCGATGATGATGAGAAGAAAGGTCAGTATACAAAATTCTGGAATGAGTTTGGGAAGTCTATCAAATTAGGTATCATCGAGGATGCCACAAACAGAAATCGTTTGGCTAAACTTCTAAGATTTGAGAGGTAATCTTCTATTGAGATATAGTTTTCTTGGACGGCTTTGAATTTTAGCTTTTCAGTACTCGGTGTTAATGGTGTTAATATGATTATTGATTTTTCTTGCAGTACCAAGTCTGATGGCAAATTAACATCATTGGATCAGTACATTTCAAGAATGAAATCTGGACAGAAGGACATATTCTACATAACTGGAACCAGCAAAGAGCAATTGGAGAAATCTCCATTCCTTGAGCGTCTTAAGAAAAAGAATTACGAGGTACCAATAAATCACTTGACTTTCTCAATTCATTGTTGTCTCATTCACTTTGTTTTTCGGTCTTTAAATAGAATAAATCTTGCTCATTCACTTATATTTTGCTGAACTGTTGCAGGTTATTTTCTTTACTGATCCTGTTGATGAATACCTGATGCAATACTTGATGGATTATGAAGACAAAAAATTCCAGAACGTGTCCAAGGAGGGACTTAAACTTGGTAAAGATTCGAAAGATAAGGAATTCAAGGAGTCATTTAAGGAGCTCACCAAGTGGTGGAAGAGTGCTCTTGCCAGTGACAATGTGGATGATGTGAAGGTGTCCAACCGTTTGGATGACACTCCTTGTGTCGTTGTGACATCCAAGTATGGATGGAGTGCGAATATGGAGAAGATTATGCAATCTCAGACTTTATCGGATGCTAGCAAACAAGCATACATGCGGGGGAAGAGGGTGCTCGAAATCAACCCCAGGCACCCAATCATCAAGGAACTCCGAGAGAGAGTAGTACAGAACCCAGAGGTGAATTTTTACTCCATTGTCCACATTTTTTTTTTGAGGTGCCACATTTTTTTATTGCATATTAAAAAACATGAAGACTCTTGCGAGTTTTCATATTTTTCTTATGGATTAAAAACAATGAGCAAGCAACCTCCGTTTCTCGTACCGTTCCTTCGAAAAAATTGCATTTTGGTTCTTTCGATTTGCATCCTACTTATAACCAGTAACAGTTTCTTTTCTTGAGTAATAATAACCAGTATTGGAAAAGTTCATGGTCGTACATATTTGCCATATTGTGCTAAAATTATATTGGTTTTCTCTTCAGGATGAGAACGTGAAGCAAACAGCACAGCTCATGTACCAGACTGCACTCGTGGAGAGTGGCTTCATACTACCTGACCCGAAGGACTTTGCCTCCAGAATCTACAGTTCGGTGAAGTCCAACCTAAACATCAACGCTGATGCGGCGGTCGAGGAGGAAGACGATGCCGAAGAAGTTGAGGCAGAAAGCGAGACAAAAGAAGCTGCTGCCACGCCTAAGTCTGAAGATGATGATGCAGAAACTCTCAAGGATGAATTGTAGATTGCCGGAACGGCTCCCGAGTCTTTTAAGTCTATTTACAGGGCCTGTTAAGTTTTTCTTCTTCATGGTTCGGTCTCTTTGCGAAAAATGGAAAATATTGCATCACCCTTTTAATTTACTTGTTGATGCTTCATAAGACATTAGACGATAGACTTTTAGTGTAATCATATCACCAGGAATTTTGCCTTTTAGCATCAGTTAATGTCATCGATTTTCAGTCTCCGTATAAGCCTATGTCATCAATTTAATTTTTCCGTAAAAAAAAGAAAAAAATCTATCTTCTAATCGCTAGGCGTTAAAGGGAGAAAATAAGGAAAAGTTCAAAAATACCTATTTTATTTTGAAGATTTTTTTTGAATATTCTCTCTTTTATATTTGTTTTTCACAAATACTCATTTTTTGAGAAATATAAATAATTTATGCATAAAATATATTCTGAGATATACATTTTATGGATAAAAATTATACCTAAAAATTTGAATACATTTCAAAATGTGTACTATAGGTATAAATTTATAGAATAAATGTAAAATTTATGTATGTAAAAGTTTACATTATAAATGTATACCATATATTTTACATATCAAATGTAATAAAGCTGTAAATTTAAGCTAGATTGAGCTGGAAAAGAAAAATGAGTTGGACTGCCCCAACCCGATTATAAATAAAGAAAAATGAGTTGGACTGCCCCAACCCGATTATAAATGTGGCTCGGCGGCCTAGATTTTTAAAACCACAGTTCGACCCTATGCTATTTTTTTTCATTTAAAAAAAAGGCGCGTCTACAGTAGGGGCGCCCCTACGTAGGGCCCTGTCTATTCACCGTTGGATGGGAATCTGTATATAAATAGATTCTCCACAGATTCTCGTTATTCCCCACAGATTCCCATCCAACGATAATTAAGGCATGACCCTATGTAGGGACGCCCCTACTTTAGCCATCTCCTAAAAAAAATGGCTAGTCAAGCCGGGCAAAAAAAAATTTAGGGTCAGGTTAGCCCATTTGGTCTGGCCCCAATGTCCAGCTCTAGGTATGTATCATAAAAACAGGTACTTCTGAAATAAACTTTAAAAATGAGTATTTGTGAAATATGATGTACAACTGTGTATCGAAAGAGAGTGACACGACAGGACTAATTTGGGCCAAAATAACTTTTTTGTGCATTTTTTTTAAAATGATATTTTTAGAAGTATCAAATACTTCTTAACTATATGTTAAGAGCCTCAAATCATTATATAGGAATTAATTATGGTCAAGAAGTTTTTAACCATAGATCAAGACGTCATTGATACACCAAAAAAAAAAAAAAGAGAAAAATTAGGCCTTCTATGACATTTTCAGAAAAGAATTAGAAAAATACGGTGGACTCAACTTTTACTAAATCTGGTACTACATTTTTTTTAGAAAAATACCATCTTTAAAAATATTTTAAAAAAATACTATTTTTTTGAAATAGTAAGTAGTAATCGATAGTTTTCGAGCACTAGTAAGTAGTAAACAAATGTATTTATAATGGTAATAGATAACTGGTAATTATTTTAAAAATGATACTTTTCTAAAAATATTTTTAAAAGTGATATTTTTCTAAAAAAAGCAGTACGAGAATTGGGAAAAAAACTGACCCAACGTATTTTTGTAAGGATTTCTAACACTTTTACATATAAAAACAAAACAAATTACAAAAATACGGAGGTTAGTTTTTTTTTTTTTGGCCAATTTTCGTACGGTTTTTATTATATATAACTTTTAAAATAATGTTTTTAAAATGGTTACTAATTACCAATTTTCTGAAAACATGTTACTGGTTATTAGTTACCAATTATAAATACGTTTGGTTACTAGTTACTAGTACTCGAAAACTGGTCACTGGTTATCAGTTACTATTTTAAAAATGACATTTTCTAAATATTTTTTTTAAATGGCATTTTGCCAATAAAAACCGTATCAAATCTATAAAGAACAGAGGCCACTGTATTTTTCTAATTTTCTGTTTCTAAAAATTTTGAACAAGGCCTAATTTTCATTTTTTGTAATTCTTTTTAGTTTTTATAGGTAAAAATATTAGAAACTAAAAAAAAAAAAGCTCAAAAAAGGCATATTTTGGCCCAAGTTAGTCCTCCTTTTCTAATGTTAGAGAAAATGACATGGATAGGACTAATTTATGTCGACTTTTTTGTGCATTTTTCTAACGATGACATTTTTAGGAGTGTCAAAATCAAGAACTTCTTGGCCATAAAGAAACTATTATTTAAGACTTTTTTTATAGTCAAGAACTTCTTGATCATAGGTCAAGACGTGCTTGGTATCACTTGTGAGAAAATGCACAAAAAAATTATTTTTGGCCCAAATCAGTCCTATCCATGTCCTTTTCTCTCTCTTATGGTTATGGGCTGCTGTAGAATCTTTTTTTTTTTTTTTTTTCTTCTCTTCAGCCCAAGTACACCCGCTTCCTTGGTTATACGGACATGACCCATCTGAAAGAAAACGTTTTGTGTATCACTCTTTTTTTTAAAAAATAAAAATAAAAAATAACAGAAAGAAAATCATCAAATATATTTTTTCTTTTTTCTTTTAAAGAATTTTATAGATTAATGAAGTCAAAGTAGATGTCCTTTTTTTTTTTGGGTAAGAATTTTATAGGTTAATGACTTTTGTTTATACATATAGACTAATGACTTTTGTTTATACTAAATGTCCATTTGTTAGTTATGGGGTTTTTAATTTCCTTTTCAGACATTCTTTTAGTGTCACTTTTATTTATTTGTTTTTTTTTTTCTAAAGTAATATTCATTTGTTAGTTAAGATATTGTTAAATTGCATGAAAAATAATAAACACAAATATATCAAGAAGGGGAGAGAATTAACTATTAAGTATTGCATTGCTAATTCATATTCATATGTAGCATTTCTAATTCATATTCATATTTGAAATATATTAGTTTGTTTGATTTAGTGGGAAGAATTCAATTGCATTCTCATTTAAAAAATGAGCAATGTTATGGGCAACACTAGTGCCTAACACAACATAAGGTATAATTCTATTATTGAGAGATTATAATCAATAGAGTGGATCTTATATGGATCTTATCTGAAGTGTAACTATAATTAGTCTGTAACAAACTAACACATCATGTGGTATTGAGTGGTACTCTTTTACCATTACTCTTAAAAAATAAGCAATGTTATGAGGCGCCCGTGGTGCCCAAAACCATATGATGTGACAATCTATTATTAAGTGAATATGATTAATATATTAAGTCCTACACGGATCTCACTTAAAGTATAATTATAATCACTCAATAATAAATTACTACGTCATGTGATGTTGGGCATCATATGATATCTCGTAGCATTATTCTAAAAAATAAATTATTATGATTGAAAATTAAAAGTCTAAAATCAGAAGAATGTTAATTTTGTGAGTTAATGTGGCTTTTAAATTTAAGTGAGCTATAGGCAATCTATCCCATCATCTTCCGTGAACTGGACCAGCCTACTAAGATAAAAGCTAGGCTAGCGTCCCAGTCCATTTCGTGCCTTGCCTGGTATAAACTAGTTTCCTACCCATATGCATGAAGTTATTAAATTTAAGGAATAATATCATTTTTATAACTTATATTTTAACACTTGTTCAAATTATATTTTATGTTTTAGTTATTATCAACATTGATCTTTAGATTTGAAATCTGTTATAAATTTATACCTGACATTAAATTAGAGTATTTAATTTACTAATATGCTGTTTAAAAAATTAAAAATAAATCATATAAAAATTTATCCAAGAATAAATTTATTAAATCATCTAAGTAAATTAACTAATCTAAATTGATGTCAAGGTATAAATTTATAAGAAATATTAAATCTAAAGGTTATATATTGAAAAAAACTAAAATACAACATCAACATGTAGGCTATCCTGGTTGAGTTGTTTTACATCAAACACTGTAGACTCAAGATTCAAGCAAGAATCAATGAATCTAGGGTAAAACTTCTGGAAGTCTGATATGTTTTGAGTCCTCCACTGGAAATAAGCGATATATGCTCTAATAAACTCTCCAAGTAGACTCTGATTCCATTCACGAAATTTTGGCTGGCAAATTTTTGGAGTCTACTATTACAAACATTGGACGTAAATATTGGTGTTATTATATGAAATAATATATATCTATATATATATATATGTTAAATATAGGAGCTAAGATAATACTTTTCATCTTAAAATAAGATGGCTAAAGTCAATAAAAATAAGCGTAGTGTTGGTTAGATGAAAGGGATATACATCTGTCACGTAGTTCATGGGCAAATAAAGAAAAGGAAATAATGACTCCTGACAAACAAAACTAACGACGCATGATCCAAAGAAATGATAGAAGCGTGGACCTAGATCGCATATATATAATTATTACAAATACGTCTCGTTAATGTTGCCAAAATCACAAAACTACCAATCTTGCACTTCCGGCAAAGTTAGCCTTCTTTGGCAGGAACCCACCAACAAGATTACTCACATTCAAAGTTACGTAATCACTTTTTCTGATTCATTTGAATCAATTCGAATCACAACATCTATTCTCTGAAAGCTGTCCTTAAAAAAAAAAAATCATAATCAACAAGTCACAAAAAATCATTCAAACTTGCAATAAGAGAAAACTCTCAAAGAGATATATATGAAAAAAAAAAAGAAGATATTAATTAGCGTATTTTGGACTTATGTACATATATGCATGTGGCCTCGAAAATTTGGGCTTTACAACCTCTCGAATTCCTCAAAGCGAAAATCATATCAGTTTGAGTGACCCCTAAGGCTAGTACATGTGAAAGATGGTGATCATACTCATAAGAAATTAAGATCATTAAGCTATGAATAAATCAAAGAGAGGGATAGAAACAAAGTCGTGGAAATTGTCAATGTGGCGTGAAAAGCAGAAGAAAAGATGGTATTTGATGAGTCTCCAGTTACAAAGTTTGGTAACCATGAACTGTTATCCACAAATGGGAATTCCCCAGTCCCTGTTGTTGACCCAGCTGACCCATCTGCTGCCGACCCGTTTGTTGTGCTTGTAGTTGTACTTGTACTACTAATTGGAGTCGTGTCTCTTGCAGATTTTTGACTGTAGAAATTTTAAAAAAAAAATTGAGATTATTATTTTAGTAAATATTTTAGGATCAGTTTTTTTTTTTATTATTATAATTTTTTTTAACCCAATCAAATTTTGATTCTTATTTTAAAATAAAAAACATTTGACAGAAGCCAATAATGTTGTATTCTTTGGCTGCTTTAATTGAAGAATATGTGAATCATAATCATTATAACGATTCAGCTAATATAAATTTCAATGCCAAATTATTCTAAAGTTTTTGCCATAATTTGCGTATTTCGCTGCTATAAGCAAATATAGCTATTAGCTGTTAACTTGTGGACAACAAAAGTTAAAAAAGTATGATTGATAAAAGTTGTATGAAAGCAAAATGGAATATTGAAAAAGAAGACAACACTAACATATTCGTTATCTAAAATAATAGCAAATAATCAACTAAAAACTAGTAACAAATAAGATAACCAAAGTTATAATTATTAATGAGAAACTAACTTAGCCATAAAAAAAATGAAAATAATTAGGATGATAAAATTCTTACCTTGTGGAGGAAGGGCAGAATGTTATGGTGTACTCAGCTCCAGCACAAGTAAATGTACTCGTGGGGTCATCATATGCGTAGCTATACGACCTCGGACACGCCGACTTGAATATCTCCGAATAAACCGTCGGCTTACAAGCCGCCGGCGACGCGTAGGCCCCGCTGCAACAGTACTCGGGCTTGGCGAATGCCTCACACGCGCTCTTACAGGCCTGACCATTCCCGACCCTCAGCTCCGACGGGCATTGCTGGTTCAGGTCAGCGACGCACCCGGTTGACAAACACGCGCCGGACCCACCACTCGCGTCGACCACCATTGGCAGGTTGTAACCATCTACCAAGCTCACGTCGTAGAAGTCCTGGTTCCCCGACGCGACCGTGAACTCGGCCAGCGTGGCGGGTGGGCTGGCCCCGGCTCCATTGCATTCCACCTGGTTCGAGCCGCAGTCGCCCGTGGCGCAGCTGCCCTGGCCGGTGGTCGGGTCAAAGGTGCAGCCGGTTCGGCCCCAGAACCGACCCGACCAGTTGGGTGGGGCCTGGAAAGTCCGGGACCCGCCAGACGGGAGTTCGAATCCGGTGCTGTCTAGCTTGTTGCTGCCAGCATTGGATAGAATCCCGGGCCACACTGTGTGGCCGCACTTGTTTATGAGTGTAAATGTAGCCCCCGATGTGCCTATAAAAAAGATCATATGTTAATTAATATTTGTTTTAATACGTAGCGCAGATATAAAACTAGCTAGAGCTAGATACCTTAAAAAATGTTACCTTTGAAGATTAGAAGCAAAATGAGTATGATCATCATGAAAATGGAAGAAGATTGCGTGAAATTCAGATCCATGATATTTAGGAATAAAATGAGGGTAAATTATATTATTAATAATAATGGAAATGGAGAGGGCTTATGTCAATATATTGGGTTGAGAGATATGTTGATGGAATGGGAGAAGATGAGGGCAAGGATCGATGATGCTGAGAAAAATAAGTTACGACTGTGTTAGATACAATAGAGTTTGGAGAAATGGCCAAATGGGAATAAAATCAGTCCCTGGCTAGGGTGGCTTGCATCTCTGTACTATGTATATATGATGTATATATATTAAAAAAAAGAATATTAAAGTGGGAGTTGGAGGAATCAGGAATATAATATCTACTGTTGTGTACTGACAAAAATAATTAAGTCCACGTACTCAACAAAGGCAAACACTCAAGCTAGCTAAGAAGAAAGAAAGAAAGAAAGTGGCCGCGTACTTAGGAAATTTCTGCCGACTAACGGACCACCGTTATCTCTTATCTTAGTAGTACTCTTCGCAGGGCCTACCGAGCAAGTGCTGCTAAGTATGTAGATATATGCCCATATATATATGTATGTTAATTATACATATAATATATATGTTTTTTGTTTTGCTTCAGATAATAGAAGTAGTTTGAGATCAATTGTAGTTACCATGCGCAATTTGTATTTTTATTTTAAATTATTTAATAGATCGATTATTATTTTTCTATTTATCTTCACTTTATGCAAGATTATGTATATAGTTAAGACGCTAATACTTAATTGAGCAACAAATGAAAGTATAAATTTGTTTGTCTACATTTACTTTAATTTCTCATTTGTTTTCTTTATAAATTAAGCAAATTCACTTTTCTCAATCCTCGAAAGACTATTGGCCAAAAGGAAAA
Organism: Trema orientale; assembly: GCA_002914845.1. Lineage (NCBI taxonomy): Eukaryota > Viridiplantae > Streptophyta > Magnoliopsida > Rosales > Cannabaceae > Trema > Trema orientale. Next base: position 638,612 of record JXTC01000055.1, on the reverse strand, counting down.
ACTCCCAAAAGTTTACTGAATTTTGGGTGACTACCATGATCATATATTCATATAACGTTTTCTTTTATCTTTTTCGATGGTTTATTCCGCTGGTTACTTTTGATCATTATCTTGCTCCACTTTCGAGACATGCTCAAGTTTTGTGGGCTCTTGCCATACATGGTCTTTTGTATCTAATTTATCTTTTGAATTTTTGATGATCAGATTAATATTGTTGCAATACACGTATAAGTTAGTCATCTTATACCATAGTAAAGTCGGGTCTTTACCCCTAATAAAAGGAGGTGCATGGAATCAGGTAAGATACGTGTTTATCTATTTTTGTTCATTAGAACTTAAGAGTTTGTACGTATTTGTTTCATGTCTAATAATTTATAGGAATCAAATATAGCTTCCAATTTTTTTCCGCAAAAATTAAAATATCTTAGTACGTATTAAAGAAGTAGTAGAAATATTACGTATGATTATAACATAAAGCATTTTGCATGATGAATTTAAGCTACAGTCCATATACATATATTTCAGCTACAGCACAACTATATTATTTCAGCTACAGTGCATATAATATTCTTGAACAAATAAGGTTTTTTTACTTTGCTGAAAGCAGTAAGCATATTCTTGAGGAAATTAACTACCCCTATCTTAATCTTACTTTTTCGATTTACTATCAAGTGCATCACCAAATAAATTAAACAATACTACCTATTAATTTTTTAATTTGAGCAGAGAAATTAACCAATCTTGAGTAAATTAACATATTAATAATTCCTCGTAGAGACTAGCTTGTCTAATTTTCACTATCCAAGCATCTTTTGATTTGGTCCCGTCCAACTTCCTATACCTAACAGGCGTGTTTTAAGGCTCAGAATTATGTTTTAAGATTCTTTTGCTAGCTTTTAATTATTTCCTATATTCAATGACTCAATGTGATTACCTGACCTTTTTTTTTTTCCTTTTTAAATTGTCCATTGGGCTTTAAAACTTTCCTCGTGGAATTAGATTCCGATCAACTATATATAATGTATCACATACATTTGCTTTTTTTCCTTTTAAAATATTTTTCAATCAATCCGCTCTAAAAGCTAGCTTATCTGACGATCCGAATCGCGTAAAGAAATTAACGAGAGATCTTTATATAAGAAGATATAGTCGCTCGTGAATTTAGTCCTAAAATCTGAAAACATGGACACATGCACATATTGAGTTGGTGAGTGAAACAAAAGCTTAAACACATATACATATAATTAGTGGCACGAGGCCATGTAAATTATTGTCTTCATTCAAGAAATAACTTCTGTGATGATTGTGTCATAAATTAATGCAAATTAAATATATGTTTATTATGTATACATAAGCAAATAATATTTCATAAAATAAGCATTCCAAAATTAAATAAAGAAAAAGAAATTCATTGAATGAGAGATGAAAGCATTGTTGAATAGGATATATATATATTTAAAAAAAACTGTTGGATTGGGGAAGTTGCTTAGAGGTAGCTAGCGGAGATGGACGAGTGGTCAACGGTACTGGGAGCAATGCTGGTTCCGACTGCCACGTGTACCCCAACCATCAAGTACCAGCTCCGACGTCGCTAACGTCGCCAGACGCATCCGTACACTTCAAAGCTTTTACCGATAAAATTCCGCTTCCATCGTTGAGTGAATTTATTTTTGGGCAACCGCATCGCATGAACAAGTTCTATTAAGTAGGGAGACTTTTTTAACATGTTTAGAATAATTTGCGTTTCCTTATCTTCACATACAATAACAATAATAATATTTTCAATTTCAATTGTATAAAGAGAAAAAGTAAAAGAATTTTGATGTGTTTATCTTATATACTCAACTCGAGAACAAAAGTAAATATATATATATATAATCTACACACACGCTAAGCGGTTATACGATTACTAAGCTTGAAGTTTATTTTACCCTTAAAAAAATGATCGATTTTTTTTTTCTTCTTTTTATTTATTTTTAATTTACAGTAGAAACAAAACTTTGGCATAAATAGTTAAACAACATAATACACGCTAATGTTTTTATGGACTAGATGGGGGCTAGGAGCTCATCCGATGGGTATGCATGGTCCCAGACAATGGAGTGGAACCTGCTAAAGCAAAAGGGTAGAAAGTAGAGTAGAAACCTACAGTGCCTTTTAGAATCACAGAAAAGAGATGCCATTCCATGTCACAGTATAATTGGTGGCGTGGAATGCACTTACCCGTGGGACCCTAATACCCTATTATTACTCAACGTGTTATTTCTTCGAGTGAGTCAAAAGCCTTCGGTTGAAAGTTATAAATAATTTTCTTGACCAATTGATGCCAGCCTNTTCTGGTCCTCGTGAGAGGGCGTGGGTTCAAATCCCACTTCTGACAGAATTAGGTTTTTGTGGTTAAGTATTCGTTTTTTTTCCTCCTCCTTTTGTAATCTATGCATATAATATTAAAATTAACGGACTTTTCTTTTCCTATATGTATTTTTATGGTAAAACAACAGTTGTAGACTGTTGTGTTTGTCAACCTTAATTATAAGTTGGTCTAATATGAGCTATGGTCGTTGGGAAATAAATTAATGGAACTTGGTTTAAATGCATCTATCTTTATAGGATAAGATTTTGGAAAAGCTTATACGTATAGCTATAGCGATAGAGAGCAATCGCTTTATGAAAAGATATAAGTGATTATTCCAACCATGTAGTTATTAGCTAGTTGGTCAAGTTCTCTGATGTCAAGGAAATTATTATTACCTAATAATAAGACATGTTACGCCATTTTAATAGGGTAGCCGGCTGAGGAAAATGGGCGTTTCAATTAACCAAACAGCTCCTTTTTGTTCTCCTTTTTGTCTGAGAAAGAAAAAAGTCCGTATTACTATTAGCATAGAATGCACATGCATGTTGTTGTTGTTGTTTTTCAAAAGCGAAAGGCACTGCAGAAGTGGTATTCATGTGGCTTAGTTCACTGCTTTATGTGAAATTAAGCTATTGCTTGCCAAAGCTCCATTAATTATAATCTAATTCTAGTTTCTTGATTTCAATGTGAGCTTGTCTGCGCCCCATGGTGGCATGAATGTGCTTTTGTAGAAATTTACCAAATTCCACGTCTAAAATATCGGAACACACATCAGACTTACGAATTCCAAAATCAAGCATATATTATACTCTTAAGAATAAATTTTAGAACAACTAGTTAAAAATAAATGATTTCAAAGCTTAATCACTTACGAGATTAATTAATAAAGCCGATCGATCATATTTTTTTGAAAAGCAACAAAAAGGAAAAACAAATAAAAAAAATGCTAGCAGTTGAAAAATCAGTAGGGTGACAGATGACCCTACAGATCGAGATTATAAATCTGAATAGTAGACCTTGTAGGCAGAAAGTTAAAGTTGTTCTTAAAGCATGTCGTCTTAGGATAAATGGATAATATGAAGTAGTGTCCAGGAGAGGTTAATATTTTCTTGTGGCTGATCGAAATATCCAAAACGATTAAGTTGGTCGATGTTGACCCCATATATATGCGTGAATAAACATATACATATATATATGTGAACCAATTAAAGTGAAAAGCTAGGTAGCTTATCAACATTAATATTGGGCGGGGGAACACTACTATACGTGATGACATGCAAAAGTGAAATGCCTACACTGCATGTTGAAAGTGGGTTCCCTTCTGACGTGCCCATATTTGCTGCATGTGCAAAACTCCAAAAAGGTTTTTTCGCATTATCCTTAAAATTATAGTTGGAATTTATATAAAAAAAATAAATTCAAACTATGGTACCTAACGAATGGAGAACATGCATATACATGTCTTTGATGTGTAAATATTGTTCGTGTAGAGAATTAATTAGCCGCACATGTAAAACTGGTTATGGTAGGCTTATTAGTCTTTTGCGCGCGTCTTTTCATTGACTTGAAACAAATTTTACGATGATAATGATGAAATATCCTTTTTAGAAACGTCGTTTCCAAGTTTTTTAGAATTGGGGTCAACATTGGACAAAAGGAGATCTTCCAATATGTATATGTCTATGTGCTTTGGTTAGTCGAGATAGTTCTTTCAACATCTGTTATGTCCATTAACACGTATAGTCTGTCGTGTAAAGAACCATTCAGATAATCTTAGTCATAATTTATTATTTCTTGTTCCTTTCTTCTTTAATTTCTTCCTTTTCCTTTGTCATTCTTTACTGAAAATTAACACGCCAGACTACACCAACACTATTAGCTACTTTTGTGCACAAGCCTCGAAAGGACGGTGTGCTAGCTTTTCCCTCCCGCGCGTTATTGATTAGCCTAATAGAATTAGTCCTTTTCGTTTAAATGAAATAAATAAACTACTTGTAATAATAATAATCACGAACGTTGGAACTTGTTTAATTCTTCAAAATAATAGTAGCCGGAAAAAATGCACCCGACGTGGTTCGTAACAACCATAACGAACCGTGAATTGTGTAAAGTTTCTTATTAACTCCAAGCCGCACGTACGAGTTTATTTTTGAAAAAAATGAAAATCATATATACTTCTGTCGTTTTTTTTTCTTTTGAGTTAAGATATACTTTTGTCCCCTTATCCCAAGAAAATATTGAAAAAAAGTAAGGTCGAAAAGGTGAAAAAAAAAAGCTAATGTTAAAGGGACACATATATCAGTACCTGAGATTTGATTTAGTTTGTACTGTTCATTATCTAGCAAACACTGGATGTGGTTTGCGTATTTATCTTCATACCTCACAAGTTTGAAAAGAGGGGCAAATCTATCTTCACACCTAAGCTTTTTTTTCGGCAGTACGCAATATTCGATCTCTTTTTATTTGATTAAATACAAATATAACAAATAATGAAGATGGTGTAAAGAAATTTAAACAATATATATACTGCGAGCGACGTTGATCAAAAACAAAATGCTTTGTTTACATGGTTTTTTACTCGCGAGCTTCGACATAGATATGCTATTTTAAAAATATTAAAAATTAAAATTAAAATTCTGTGGGTATAGATGTATGTGTGTGTGTGTATATATATATATATATAAAAGAAAGACTAATTACTCATCCTCACGTGTTTCAGTTTTCACATTTCATTTATGAAAATCCATATTAATTTTTTATGTGCTTTTACCCGCCAAGTAAATTCACTATGTATCCAATCACTGCATGAATCCCTAATCATAATAATTAGTTGAAGTTACCCTGTCAAGCTTTTAAGTAGCTTAATTAATTTTCTCCTGGGAATCATGAATAGTAGTAATTAGGACTAAAATGACAATTTTTGAAATGTGACTTTTCTTTTAGTATCACACAGTTGTGTGATGGGGTCATACTGTCACATAATTTGTGATCAATAATCGGTCCTAAAAAGGTTATAATTTGGAGATTATGACATATGGTACGACTATTAGAAAATAATTCCAAAAATATGACTTAGCTCAATGCATTTATTTTTGTACGACCTTTTGGACAAAATATCCTTTTTTTAAGTTATGTAGTACAAGTACACATGCGGTGACATTATTGTAATAAAATCATATTTTTTTAAAAATCTATTTATATAAAAAGTTAGAACAATAATAGCTAAAAGCTCTTGTTGGATGTGTTAGTTGCTTAGTTTACTTTCCACCTTTCCATTGGGGGATCAAATCTTAGTTTATCCACTTTGTAGTTTTTTTTTCCCTCTCGAAACTCTTTTTTTCATTAAAAAAGATTATCTTTTTAGTTCTTTTTAATCCTACTTTTTTTAATCCTATTAGATCAATTTTTTTTCCTAATTCTTTTTTTTTTCCTTAAAAAAATTTGTCTCTTTTTTATTAATCCATACACTTCATTGTTTCTTTTTACTAATTCTTTTTTTCCTTAAAGGAAATTCTCTTCTTTTTAATCCTACTATTTTTTTTATTCCTATTAAATTGGAAATATTATGTATGTAAGTAAATCATAAAAAACTACAAAGGTTTCTAGGAAACTACAAAAAATTGATCTAATAAGACTAAAAAAAGTAGGATTAAAAAGAACTAAAAAGATAATCTTTTTTTTTTTTTTTCCGAAAACTTTTGTGGTTTCCTGTGATTTACTTATATATAGGGTATTCTATTAAAATGAAACGAAATAGGTTTCTTAGAAACCTTTGTGATTTTATATGATTTACTTACATAGATGATATTCTGCTAAAAGGAAATCAAACTGGTTTCTAGGAAACCTTTTTAGTTTCCTATGATTTACTTACGTACATAGCACTCTGCTAAAAGAAAATTAAACTGGTTTCTAATAAACTTTTATAGTTTCTTGTGATGACATTCCACTCAAAGGAAACCAAACTGGTTTTCAAGAAATCTTTATAGTTTCCTGTGAATTACTTACGTATAGAACATTCCGCTAAAAGGAAACCCTTGTGGTTTCCAGTATAAATAAATAAAAAAAAAAGATGCGTATTTACTAAAATTTTACCGCATTTTCTAGCTCCCAAAGTATTTTTATAAATACCCTAAAAGGTCGTATAGAATTTTTATTATTTTTAAAAGGTCATAAATTTAGTAATATTTTTTGAAAAATAAGTATAAGTGTCTAAAGCCCTATAATTTGATGATCACAAATTATTGACCCATAAACTATGTAATGCTAGGACATTTCATATTTCTAATTAATTGTATAGTCTACATATTATTATAAGATTTTCTAACATTTTTATTTATAAAAACCCAAAAGAATTACAAAAATACAGTGGTCAGGATTTTTTTTTTTCTAATTTCATACGATTTTTATTAAAAAAATATTACTTTAAAAAAAATAGAAAAATATTATTTTTAAAATGGTTACTAGTTACTAATTTCTAAAAATTGGTTATCAGTTATAAATGCCTTTGGGTTACTAGTTACTAGTTTCTAGAAATTGATTACTAGTTACTAGTTATTATTTTAGAAAATAATATTTTTCTAATAAAAACTATACCAAACCTACAAAAAACACAGACCTCTATATTTTTCAAATTTTTTTTCTTCTAAAAATGTCGTAAAAGGCTTGATTTTCCCTTGTTATAATTATACTGGGCCATAGTGTTTCATTTAGATCCTATATGGTAATCAATTGGTCAGGCCTATAATATCCATTGGGTATCGGGTTAAAATGTGGAAACTCACTTATACACCAACTAGAATTGATGGATACCCTAGTTGTATGCATTATATATAGTTAAATTAGGATTATGGTCCCTACTACTAAAAGGATACGATATTTGCTCTTCCCTATGTAGCCACCATCACTACCGAAAAGGAGAAAATCTATTAGAGCACTTTTAAGCTTTTGGTATGGAAGATCTAAAACTCATAAGGCTCCAAGACCCTCAAGATCCCAAGACTCCCTCAAGACTCTATTGATTACGCTTCCTCTTAACGGTTAATTTTCAAGTCATCATCATGGATAATGGTAATCCCAACAATCTCTTACCTTATTTCTTTAACATGAATAATACTAATATAAGGGGACATTTATTGTTACTTAACCCTATATTATGTGGTTATATTTAGTAACATGTAACACTACTAAAAAAGTTATTTTGCAAACATCTCCTAAAAAAATCATTTTAGTCCAAATTAGTACTAGTCAAGTCGACTTTCCTTTTAGGAGACTAGAGCTATTGGGCCAAGTTGACAGTAGTGGGTTGAGCTAGCAGGCATATCGGAGGCTCGAATTTGATTGGGCTTCACTTCGGCCTTATTTATATTTCGGATAGGAATTTGGAAAGGGTTTCTAACACTTATACCTACAAAAACCGAAAAGAATTACAAAAATACGGAAGTTAGGGTTTATTCCAATTTTTGTACGGTTTTAATTAGGAAAATATCACTTTTTAAAAAATATTTAGAAAATTACCATTTTTAAAATAGTTACTGGTTACCGGTTTCTAGAAACTGGTTACCAGTTATATATCAGTTATAAATATGTTCGATTACTAGTTACCAGTTTCTGGAAACTGGTTACTAGAAACTAGTTACTATTTTTATAAATACAGAAACTGGTTACTAGAAACTAGTTACTATTTTTATAAATATTTTTTAAAAAACGGTATTTTTCTATAAAAATCGTATCGTGCCGTGAAAAACACAAAAGTACTGTATTTTTCCAATTTTTTTTTTTCAGAAATACCGTATATTTTCTAATTTCCCCATTTGGAAACTTGGATCTGGGTAAGAGTGATTTCCACCAAAATGACGAAGGTCATATTTTGTGAGGTGGACCTAAAAGTTCAGGAATTTATGATTATCGGTATTAAGAGACCACGAAATTAGGGTATAGCTTTAATGACTAGTCCAAGAAAAATCATCTTAAAAAGTTGAGCTAAAATTTTCAAGATCTGTCCAATTTCCTTTCGAATAAAACTTTTGAAGGCTACAGTTTTAGAGATATGCTAAATGTCATACTAATGCTAAATTTTAGCATTTTGGTGAAAAGTGACTCTCTAATGGTGTGCTATATTTGGCATAATTTTTAGCATATACTATTGGATAACATTACATATCCCAACTTTTGTATTAAATTTGTACCAACACATGTGGCATGTAAGTTATCACTATCTAATTGGTGCGTGAAAACTTACCACAAATATATTAAAGATTATCACCAATTGAGTGATAACAAATCACATGCCACATGTGTTGGTATTAAAAATTTAGTACAAAAGTTGATACCTCAAGTGTTATCCTATACTATTTATTGTGCAAAATATAGCAAAAAGTATAGCGTATGCTAAATTTTAGCATGTGTTGTTATTTACAACATTGCTACTATTATATATATAAAATATTCATGTATTTCACAATATTATCAAAATTCAATATATATATTTATTTTTTTCATTAAATTTTATTTACAAGTTTATCTTTACTAAATTGCAATCAATTTTGATTAATAGGAGAATATTTTTTCTATTTATAGATTTTTTTTTTTTTTGCATTGACTAATGTATTTATTTATATAGAATATGAGTACTTCTAAATTGGTAGATAAAGTTAAGTTTTATGATTAATAACTAAATGATAAAATAATAAGAGTATATAATACAAAAAAATATATTTTATAGATGAAGTTAATGTTTAAAATATAAAATAGCATTTTTTTTAGTATATACACACTCGAGAAGTGCATATTAAATTTGACATGTCATGCTAAATTTAACATTGACACACAATTTTTTAGCATAATGCATTAGAGATGGTCTTACATCCATATAAAGAAAAACGACATATAAAATATAAAGCAACTAAATTTATTGGTGAAAATTTTCTTTATTTTTTTTTTTCCGAATGCATATTAGCGACAAGTTCTGTTAGCTAATTTTGATGCAACAAGTACTGTTCAACAATCCCTCCCAAAAAAAAAAAAAAAAAAAAAAAAAAAAACAAAAGTACTGTTCAACAGTTTTCAGTAATAATATTAGGCAAGAATATATACGCGCTAATGTTAGGATTGGCGGTTACATTTTTTAACCAATTGAGAAGAGTAACATAAACCTGTAAAACATATCTACGTTTCGACAAAATAAACCTGTAAAACAATCGTCCTTCCCATCAAGTTTAACCTCATCATCGGTTAAGGGGTTGTGTTGCTTCGTTCAAAAGGAATTATTGAGGTGTACGGAAAAGTCCTACATTTGCTAAAAATGTGAAAGAGTATAACAAGTACTAAGACTGCTCTTCTCACTTAGTTAAGGTTTTAAGATAGAATCCAAGTCTTAACATACGATATATTCAAAACTGGTCATTTGATTTAGCATTATATATTATACGTAGGTCATCGAACACTGTTAGGTCCGTTTATCACATTCTCACTTGAAGCTGCTGCAAATGAAAGTTGAACCCATATATGATTCATACATGTCATCGAGAAATGACTGATGTCAATTCAAAAGTCTTATGCATTAATTTCATTAATTGGAAATGCTTACGCGGCGAACCATTCTGTTCTTTTCAAACATGTGTATGCCGACCAAAATGAACCAAAAACAAAATCGTAAACAAACTACTTTTTCAATTTCAAGCTGTATATATATATATATAGATATTATATGACAACGTATAGAGATTAGATATCTACCACCACCGTCTCCATCTGATCATCTGGAGCCAGAAATAATTGAAATATTAATCAAAATTCTCAAGGGGATATCGATAATTTATGAACGGCAGCATATTTTTCTTGAGGCGTGGCTTGTGTTGATTTATGTATATATATGTATATGACGAAAGAGAGAGAGGAATATATTATCATGAATTTGGAACATATATATATATATATATATATATATATATAGGTTGATGTTAACATCTCATTCTTGCGCATGACGCAACCCTATACATAACGAAAATCGAATCTTTACATTTCACGCACGCTTGCTCGCCTATTTAGTGCCAACACTGAGCTATCAATTAGAAGCATTCGTGAATACACAAAACCCGGTCACCACGAAAATTATACCATATTTTTCATGTTTCACATTCACCAGCTATTATGACTGTATATAATATATGTATAAATATATTACATATAAACATAAATGGGTGATGTTTCAATGGGTATTTTTGTTTTTGCTCCATAGATAGGTAAATTTGACCAATTTGGAAATAAACCTACAATAACAAGTCATCTCATTCAATATATTAATTTTTAATTCTTTTTTATTTATTTTCTTTTTGAAAATTTAATTTAAAATTTAATTTTTTAATTATCTTTAATTTAAAATTATATGTACTATTGTATCTTTAATATTTCATAAAATTTCTTTTTTACTGTACAAAAGGTAAAATTCAAGGTAGCATAATTTTCATATTATGAATAAGTTATTTTTTTAAATAACAAAAAATGAATAAAGTAACTACATTGAAAGAAAATTTGTTTTTTAAACAAAAATATGCGTGAAACAGATTAAAATTTGTATATCTTTTGTTGTTGTTTTTTTTTTCCAACGAATAAGATAGTTGAAAGTAATTTGGGATTATTAAATTTTTTTTACTAGTTNTATAAAATAGTGTTCATCAAAAAATGGGAATCTGATTCCAATATAAAGTCCCGTTGAGCATATTTTTTGCGGCGATGATGTATGCATTATTGTCACATTTTTAAACATACGTACATTTTGTTTTCCAGTTGTTATGCAGAGAGAAGAGAACACAAAAAGCGTGAGTTTTTTTTTTTTTTTTTTCATCCGGTCTTTGTTTAAAAGAACAGTAAAAATTTGAGCCAGAGAGAGTGAAACAGGACCTTGTCTCTCCTCAAAGACAATTTTACATAATATAAAAGATATGATGGTTTTCAAAAAAAAAAGAAAAGATAAATATGGAATATACGGCTATATGGAGCAAAAAGGATATGAAAGAAAATAATTAGATTAGACCATATAATCATTTTTTTAAAAAATAATAAGATTGAAAAGGGAGAAGTTGAGCCCACTAAATGCCAAATCTGCATTTCCACGATTAACCTAGCCTCTATAGGGATGGTAAAAGTGTACATCTTTTAAATATGAACCTAATGGAAATTGAAAAGTCTTGTGCTTATTTCAGCTAGAATAAAAAGCCCACAATGGAAATGGTGTGCATTTGCTATGGCATGACAAATGTGTTCAAATTAATACCCAACGCCCATGCCAATTTCCAAAGTAAATAGAGCTGGACCAACCCCACACCCACAACACATACTTATATTAGTTTCGAATCTTCTCAATATTGTCAACCACATGACAACTGTCCCTTCCATACATATATGGAGACTAAGATGGTAATCTTTGGTAGGCCAATTTCACGATCTCGTGATGTATCATGTATAGGCATAATTAATTTAATCATGTGTGTGTATTATGTATATGTTTACAATTACATATACAAAGTATATAGGCGTCGTAAATTCCAAAAGGGTTCACTTTTCACTGACAGTATGCATGTATATGGATTCTATATTTGCTTAATTATTTACTCACGGAGTCACTGGACAAAAATGTGTGATGATCAAACATAAGTATTAACTATAAGAAGGATTCACAAAAAGAGCCATTAATTTAATTAAGTACTTCGAAAACTCGGAGTATTCTTTGAACAACAACAAAAGGACACCAACTCAGTGGTCAGTGCTCCATCAACGCCACAAACAACGAAACTACGATGTTTGAAAATAACAAAAAGCACTGAGAGAGAGAGAGAGCGCTTCTGCGTTCTATAATTGCCTTATTGGTAGTTAATCAGTCATCTCAAGCATCAGCTTCCACGTCTCCACCACTCTTGCCTTTTAATTATATTATCCACTCCACGAGTATTCACTAATCACTATTATCGTCCTCTTTTATTAAAATCTTGATTTAAGTAAGCTTCTTTTATATTATACAAGTTTTGCGAGACTCAAGTTATTATACATGCATATATGCGTTATGATAAGTTTAACATGACCTCAAACACAAAAGACAAGTTGGATAAATAATGATAAATACTTTGATTTAATTTTTTATCACCAAATTTTGGTAGTTACATATCACAATGATACATTCTTAATTTCTTACTATATAAACAAAACAAATGAATCCCAACTCTCCCATTACTAATAAATAAAGAGAAAAATATGACTATATTTTGTTCCTTAAAAAAAAAAAAGAAAAAGAACTCCTAATTTTAAACCGAACAGCTCATCTCCAAGCGATTTCCAGCACCACCACTTCCGTTTCGGCCTATCGGTCTCCGTACCACTTGTTAATTGGATTTAATCGGATTCTTCAGAAACAAACGAAAGGGACTCCCGAGTGCGGTATGGTAGCCATTAATTGACCGGTGAGCTTTTTCAATCATGACTAGAATCCACGTCAAGTAGCCCAACCACGTGGGCCCTGTGGTGCCCACACACATGGCCCCGGTTAGGAAACAGAACAAAAGAACTGCGGGGTCCACACGTGTAAAATGACTGATAAGCCTTCAAATTGGGCCTAGAGTTAGATGGGGCCGGACTTGGGAGCTATATGGGCTGGCCTACTGCCTACCACACCAACTAGTATTGAAACTAAGTTAACAAACAAGTGAGAAGAGGAGCTGCCACAACTGCCAAATAGCTAAGGTGACGCTGATCAAACCGGTTAGGCCGTGACAGCCCAACACGTGGGGACACGTGGCCGGTGATCCGCTGATATCGTCGAGAGCACCTTCGTACACCATCGTGCTGTTGACGTGTGAGTTCGTGGTCTGTGGATATTGTTCGTCCTGTGGCTGTGACGCTTTTTGGCTGCAAAGCACACGACCAACGTTTAGTAAAGTTACCGTTAGGAAAAAGGGCAAAAAAAATTACCGTTAAGAAAAATGATAAGTTACCGTTTGTGACAATATTATAATAACGAAATAATAAAAACCGACAAAGAGAACCAATAATACTCGTAGCACTGTCCACGTGTTGTTATCTGACTGGGTGAACGTTTAACTTCCCGACCGTTACTTAAGGCTGACATAGTAGCTGGGGTTGGAGTTTGTGCTCATGTATCCAGACCAGTAACCAAGAAGTAGAGAATTAAAATGGTACGGGGATTTGGGTTCTGTTTGGGATTTTTGCATTTTTGTGTCAGATGCAGCTTCCTGCATCCGAGACCACAGTTGACAACTCTGAAAAAAACAAGCATGAAAAACGGGGCACCTATAATATTTTATTTTTTCAATTGAGGACTCATCCTGAAAGACTACATTACCTGTCCTATTTTCTTATTAGTTCACTGTTTCTTTCTTTTCGGGAGTTAAATAAGTATTTTCCTTGACTTACGTGGCTTACCACTTTATGATTAATTGTTGTTAATTAATGGAGAAGCCCATCTTAATGAGTTGTGAGTTATGACCAAATTTCGTTGGCTTATATACTAGTTGTATTAATTCATATTATATCACATTTGACAATCGAGAATTCCAACAATGCTAGGAGAATATGTTGAATTTCAACACCTAAAAATTTATGAGTTACAACTTGATTTCTATCGGATCTGTGCATATTTTTTTTTAGTGCGAAAATAATGGGAGGATATGTCGGCGAATCATAATTACTAGAATGGCCGTGGATTCTAAAAGGCCATTAGAGATGATATATTTACCAAAAAGGCCCTTCTATATTAAAATGCTTTAACCGACTGAGGGAAAATAATCTCAGCTATTTCTTTTCTCAGTTTCGATTCTCCCAAAGTGAAAAAAGGTTAGGTTTCGAGGAAACAAAAGACAAACCATGACCACGAAATCACGAAAAGTTAGGCCGTAACGTTCATATTGGCAGGTTTTTACCTCTTATGGAATTAGCCTTAATGTTGTTTTTAAAATCATAATAAATAAAGTTGGATCACATGAAGGGCTTTTGTGTAAATTTACCTGGTGTTAGGGGACGGGCAGAAGGTGATGGTGTAACTATTCACTGACGAACATGTGAAGGTGCTGGACTTATCATCGTAAGCATAGCTGTAGGCGCGTGGGCACGCGTTCTTGAATATCTGCGAGTACGAAGACGGCTTGCAAGTGTCCGGGTTCCCATACGCGCCGCTGCAACAGTACTGCGGCTGCTGGAAAGCCTCGCACGCGCTTTTGCACGCGACTCCGCCGCCGTATTCCGCGCTCGTGACCTTGAGCTCTGAAGGGCACGCGCCGTTGAGGTCCGCCATGCACCCGGTGTTCGTACAGTTCTGCCCCGTGCCACCCTGGGGAGCGAACAGCATGGGGATGTTGTACCCGTCGACCAGGCTGACGTCGTAGAAGTCGAGTCCACCGTGGCCGTCGAGGGTGATCTCCGCCAGCGTGGCGGGTGGGGTGGCCCCACTCCCGGCGCATTCCACCTTTCCGGAGCCACAATCCCCTGTGACGCAGGAGAATTTGCCGGTGGAGTCCTGGCTGCAGTGGGTCCTACCCCAGAAGCGGCCTCCCCAGGAGGTTGGGGCGGTGAGGGTCTTGGACTCGCCCTTCTGGAGGACGAAGCCGGTGGTTTGGAGCGGCGAAACTCCCGCGTTCGACAAAATGCCTGGCCATACCGTGTAGTCGCAGTTGTTCAATATGGTAAAACTTGTTGAGAGCACTCCTGTAACGGTCATTAAATTAATAGAACTGTTTGTTATAAAAAATAAAAATTAAATCCATATTTAAAGCCACTGTTAACATTACAATATGGTTTCTAATATTTTGTTACTAGTGTAGTGTGTTACCTGATATGAATAGATGAGCTAGTGTTAAGAATAATACATTAACGAATAATGTTGTGGTTTGAGCCATTGATATTAGGGCGAAACCAAAGAATAAGAAAGAAGGAAAGAGGAGGAGAAGAGGGAGAAGAGGGAAAGAATGGAAAATGGCGGTGGGTAGATGGTGGAAGGGCTCCAATTCTTCTCCTCCTAGTTGAGAGATTAAGAGAGAGGGATGGGATTCGTAAAGCCGGAGGGGAAACTAAAGTAGTATTTATAAAGGCCAAAGGAGGTGCAACGTGCAAATGGCTGTTGTAGGATCTACTACAGGTTGGGGGGACCCACTTTGTAAGTGAAAAATCTGACGTGGTTTCCCTCTGGTTCGTTTATAATTTCTCTCAAAGGAAAAAAAAAGGAAATGGTCCCTTAAACTTTGCGATTTCTTTGCTTAAACGCCATCGTGAATTCAAGAAGTCAAGGTTTTACATATAATGTTGCAATTGGGTGTTTCATGTTCCTGTTGCTATAAAAAAAATAGAAATATATATTGTTTAAATCTTGTTGCAATTTACATCTCTAATTTCAGACATTGAAACACCTTAAGAAGTTGTATATTCTTGGAATTGAATATTTTTGGGTCAATGTTGGGGAGAATGAGCCCATTACACACCTGAGAAACAAATATACTTGTTGCATTTCCATTAAATTCAATACAAAATTAGTGAGTTACTCATTTCTTTAATTTTGGGTGACAAGGATCAATAGAGTAGATTAGTAATCATACTATACTATGAAAAAGTCGCTTTCATAAACTTTTTTCTCCCCGACTGGTTATGCCAATGGGTGATCGAATGTCGGCAATTTACTCCCATTGATAAGATATTTATCTGCCCATTCAGCATCAAAAAAAGGAAGAAAGGATATTATAAGCTTTCGAATAATGAAAGAAGATATTTTTCACTCGTCCGATCCCAAAATAATGTTGTCGTTTTTGTTACTTTCCTTATTGCTGCATTGAGATTACGCTTGGAAAAATCAATAATATGCGAACATTTTTTTTTAAAAAAAAAAACTTAAAAAAATTTGATCATCAAAATGAGAAGAAACTATTTTTTTTTTTTAAAAAAAAAGGGTTCTCAAGTCTCTGGGACTCGGAAGATATTGCGTGCGGGAAATAGCTTTGACAAGGATGACAAAGCCTTCCATTCATATTGGAACCGATTTCTCGTGTATTGAATGAAATACAGGTCGTGCACGCCTGGAACGAGAAAAAAACAGAGCCTCCCAGACATTGGTGCAAAGCAACCAAAACCGATGTGGATGAGACTTGGCACCTCAAAATTTTTGTTCCATTGGGACAATGATTTATTCGGGTACTATCTATCACAACAAAACAAAACAAAACAAAAAAAAATCGGGGACTTCAATTATAGGTTGTCTCAATTTTCATCAATCGCAAAAGACCTAATCTTTTAATATGTTCAAACACTAATGATGAATCTCATGAATGTAAATTGGTTAAAATACATGTGTTAAAATTTATAATATTTTCATTATTAAAATTAAAATCTATATAAATTTATTATAGGGCCAAGTTTGGTACATTTATATTTTTCTTAATTTTTTTCAATAAGTACTATTTATAATTTTATCTAAACTAAATTTTTTTAATTTAGAACTTCTGTTCACTACTTTGCTACTCACATATTTTCTAAAATAAAGATTAAAAAAAAATAATAAGTGAGTGAAAAACGTGAAAAATTATTCACACTTGGCATGTGGAATGAAATTTTTAATGCGTAGTAATTGGATGGTTAAACAATAGGAGTTCATAATACAAAAAAAGCGTTTTCTAAATAAAATTATTGTTTAAATACAAAATAGCATAATTTTTAGCATTGGAGCAAAATCTAAAAAATATATGATAAATTTAACATGTCATGCTATAAATTTAGAATTAACACACTCTTTTTAGCACGAATGTATTAGAAATGGTCTTATTATCTAGCACCATAAATAGAAGTGCTAGATCCTATATGCAATGCAAGTATTGTGGATTTATCAAAATATGTTGTCGGTTAGATGTCAATCAAGTTCAATAGATTTGACATTAAAGTCTTAACTGGAACTTAGATTTTTAGAGAAAAAGGGAAAAAAAATTCAAAAAATTTCATTTTTTTTTATTTGAATTCAGACAAAAATCGATAGAAAATCGTTTTCAGAAAATGTGACAAAATTGTTTATAAAAAATGTGACAGCTAGATTTGATGTCATCTTTTAGTATATGAAATATTGGCAAATTAACTTGAAGAGAGATTCAAAATAAAATTCTATACAATTTTAGGGAAATATTTTCTTCTTTATTTTTCCTTAATTTTTTCCTCGCAATTTTTTTTCTTTTAAAAATCCGGGTTCCAGTAAAAGAAAATAAATTACTATGAAAACTAGAGTAGAGTGTAGTCGCTGCTAGAGCTGCAAATATAGGCCCGGCCAAGCACTATTCACGGTCCGGCCCGGCTCGGCCTTAGGTAGTGAGCCAGCCGAGCTAGCCCGGTAGTCAAATTTTTTTTAAAAAAAAGTGTTTGTCATTTTTGTAATTAATATTAAAAAATGATATTTTTACGAAATAGTACCGAGCCGAGCCTCTTTTTTACACTTCCGACCCAGATTGCTACTATTCACGGCCCAGCCAGCCCAACCTGAATTTATATATTGACCCGAACGGGCCGGATCGGGCGGCCCATATTTACAGCTCTAGTCGCGCTATGATTCCGCGACTTTGTGACTTTACCACTATATAATTGCACAGTGTTACACTAACAAAATAGCAAAAGAGAAAGGCTTTGCAGCACACAATATTATACGTAGGAATGAGAATTTCCAAATTTAAAATAATAATAATAATAATGAGCATTGTATAATACAGATTAAAAAATTGAAATAAATTGAAAATTTTTCTGAAAAAGCCAATCTTTATGGCTCAACTATGAGTAGAAAAAGGAGAAAAAAACGAAAGTTAAGAAAAATGGTCAATTGTGACAAGGAAAGCAAATATACATTAAAAAATTCTTTAAAAGCTAGTAAAAAAAACAAAAAAACAAAAAACAAAAAACAAACTCAAAATCCTACGTCCAGGAGCGTTAGTGTTGTTATAAAAACCTTGAATTTTACTAAAGGTACCTGGTCATTTCATGAAATTGGGAATTAAAATAAAAATGGTTAAAATTTAAATTAATTTCTTATAAGGACCAAAGTGAGAGAAATTTTCGAAGTTGGGGTCAAATTCGGAACTTAAATGACTTAAATGAGAAAGAAATTTGAAACTTGGCCAATAATATAACTTTAAAAAGTCATTTTGCCTAGCCTATTTATGCTACATGTCACAAATCCCTAATTCTCTCTCTCTCTCTCTCTCTCTTATCTCCCTCTTCCTCGTCCTTCTCCCTTGCGTAGCAACAAAGCTGGCTGCCAGTGTTGACCCCCGCCCAAATTCCGACCGAAGCCGACTCCCCCTAACTAAAAGAAGCAGCACCAGTCCCCTTTGCTGCCTATCGTGCAGATTGCCACAAGGAAGAAGTGCGGGTCGAGTCGCGGCTATTTTTGGCGCTCCGGCCATCATTTAAGGCTGAGGATCATCTCCTCTCGCAAACCCACGTCTTTCCCGACCGTTCCCAACCCCTCACCACCACTCGGGTCTAGTGAGCTAGCTCCGCTGAGCACTTCAAAATTGTATAATTATTTTTGTGGAGTTCACCCATTGTTCGTGAGACTTTAAGGGGTGATTATGTGATCTAAGATAGAAGAATGAGTAGTGATTTTGTGTGGAATGGATGACCATATTGAGAGTAAATCAGATCTGAAATTTGTGGTATTTATGCAAATATTTTCATAAAGTGACATTTTTTGCAACTTTGGAATTAGTTTCTATTTAAACCCAAATTTAAGCTTGGGGCCTCGAAATTGAAATTGGACTCCGAAATTGGACTAAGTAAGGTCAAGAGACAAGTTTTGATATATAGCATCAATAGGTTTCGAAGTGGCGTGAAATCCGAGACACAAGGCTTGGGATTTCGCATTTTTTTGTGTGCCACGGGTCAGGTTTCGGCTCAGGGCCTAAATTAATCGAGTTATATGTATAACCTAGTATTTTTGAGTGCTAGAAATTCATTAGTGATGTCCGTTTCTCAATTTGAGACTTCATTAGGAAAGTCACCCCTCAAAGTGAGCATATGGGATTCCAAAATGACCTCTCGAATGACCGGGTGAATAACGGGATATTCTACGGATGTCGATAGCTTAGCCTAACTATCTAGGCGAGGTAGGGGTTCCATTATCAAGTTTTATACCGATTTTGTTTTAAAAATATGCATTTTGACCTATTTCATAAAATTGTCTATTTTCATGGATTCAATTAATTTGGTTGGATATTTGGTGAACTTGTGAACTGTTGAGATATATTGGATTATTCTGGGATTAAATTGTATGGTTTTTATGCAGGTTTAAAATTTTGGTTTTGGGAAAATACAGCTATTATACTGCCCAAATTTTAGTAAATCCCAAAATAATACCAAATGAGTTTTAAAGCATGATTTTCTTGATATAATTGATGCATGGTTATTACATACTCTATGACATGTTGTACTTACCATAGGATCAAATACTTGAGTTCCATTTTGTATTATGGTATTTAGATCGTTGACGAGTTGCTGCAGCGCTAGGTGAGAGACCTAGGCTCATGTGCAGGATTAGCTGACACACCTCTGGGTAGTGTCAAGATGTTGGGTATCTCTACTAAAAAGGTATTACAGAGCCGTGATGGAAGGATGAGAGCCCATTCATATACTTGGTTGATTTATGATAAGTACAACATTGTGACTTTGGATTTAGTTTCGAATACATGATTATTCTTGATCTCAATTATATCATAAACTTAATTTGTAAATGGAATTGAAAAGGTACTAACCATGTATGTTTGAAAAGTGACATTCATTCTAAAAAGGTAATTAAATTCCTACTGAGCATGTGAATGCTCACCTCTTTATCTTTTCCCCTCTCAGGTAGTGTGCAGTATAACTTAGGCAACTCCAAAGCGAAGTGACTAGGAGAGGAAGATTGTTGCTAGTTTAGTAGTTGGTAACCACTTAGTAACTCATATTTTAGATTTGTAATAACACTTTAAGGCTCATACTATGAATTTAGCCTGTATTACCTATTATACTTTATCTATGTCTAATGGTGATCACAAAATTATGGAATTTATAATTTGGATTATTTTTACAAACGTTTACAGAGGTTGTCGTTTTTGAAATTAGTTATCGTTTTTCTAAAAAATTGAAATTTTTCTATAATTTTCTAAAATAAATTTTCATTTGTGAATTTTCTTTTTGTCACTGGTCGGGGACTTGAGTCGTGACATTTATAGTAAATAAACGTGGACAATCTTGGCAAAATTGGCCAACAATCATACAAAATAATTAGAATTCAATATTTCAATTCACCTTGTCAGTGCGCCGAAATGAAAACCAATTGGCAAGCTGTTCCATATCGACGGCGGCTATTCTAAAACTTCTTCTTTAAAACATAAATTTTTAAATCATATATTTCCACTTCTTTTAATACATTTTATTTAGGATAATGTTTTTTAAGGAAGAAAAACATATATACAAGTAGAGTGTGAAACCTCGTAGCTAGAGGGGTAAACATTTATTTGCTTTGTCAAAGACGGCTAGCAGCCTCACTGACCCCGCAAATACACAGTAAAGGTCCTATTTGGCTAGTTTTTTCATTATGGCACGTTTCTTGAATGATTTACTTTTTTCATATGGTGACACCTTTTTGTTTTTTGCTAGAATCATTAGAGTCAACATTGTCATAAAAATTCCTCAGCTTAGTTGACCACACTGAAACAGTACCCACTGACCAACTTTCTTACAAGCAAAATCATTGAAACAATGGAGGAATTAAGAGAACGAGGCAGTTAAGGTTAGATTCAACTATTGAGACTCTGTCTGTAAGACCCACAACAATCGTTCAACTGCCTTAGATTTAGTAGCATAAATATACTTCTTTTTTTTTTTGAAATGATAAATATACTTATTTGGTTTTGAAAGAAATTTAATTTTCTGGGGAGCTAATAATAGTCTTACCAGAAAACAACTGCCCAACTGTTCTAAATCTCAAAACGATTCACCTTTGAATTATCACTATCATAAACATATTATTCATTCGTTTTAACAAATATAAACTCGATTTTTCTAAACGATGGTGTGGAAATTGAATAAATGATTGAAGCCACCACCTTAGACTGGACCGGTTGATACTGGTTTCACAAGTTAGCTAATGTTGCACGACAGCTGAAGGGCTGCACCAATTGTATATGCACTGACCAGTCATATAGGCTATAAGATAAATACTGGATAGTGATGCTTAACTTGGGATTTTAAAATTTTTTAAGACATGTTCTATTGGCTGTGGTTTATACCTCACTTATCGGTAATCTACCAGGCTATTGAACTATAAAAAAAAACAAATTAGAACTATGTGAATGCTAATTTTCTCTGTTGATCAGGTCAATTAATAGAGACCAAGTTTATTTTCTTTTTGTTGTCTATCATTTTATTTGAAATTTCTCTAATTATTGACCAGATTGCTTTTTCCTGACAAATTGGTTTCTAATTCCATGAACACATGCATGCCCTGTTTATAATACTATTCTAATATTATAGTTAGAATAGAAAATTAGTATATAAAAAGGAATACTACTATTCTAATGAAGGCTATGAGATTCCATTGGGTAACGATCTGACTTTCTAAAATTTATTGTAGAAAATATCCTGGTGCAAGTAAGGAAATCCCTAGCAGAATGATTAGGTAAATATTACGTAACAGTAAAATTCTAGGCATAAAAATAACTATCAACTAAATAATACAAAGAAGCACTTCAGCCACCCAACCCCCCAACCCAAAAAAAAAAAAAAAAAAGAATCAATGAAACAAACGAACAAGCATATATGTCTTGAATTTCTTTGTCTTGCATCGTTAAATTTTTCAGAGCCGACGGTTATTCCCATGAATTTTGTCACATAATTGAAGTGTGAGCTACCTAATAAAGCTATTAATCTACAGAAACGGTTTTGCACGAGGCGGCAGTGTAGCCTTATTGAATTCGTCACAAAGGCAATCTTATCTTATCCCCTTGTCCCCCACCTACACTCTCGTCCCAAGTGGGGTGGAGTTGTTTTTAGGAGTTGGGCTTATGCAATGACGTTTAACAAACTCTATTTACTGTCCTAGCAAAGACCACTCAAACCCACATCAGATTGACTTGTTCAATCACTCTATCTCCCTCTCTATCTCTCTCTTTCCTATTCAATTTGCACAAAAGGACTACCTTCAAATATCAAAGGCTGAAAAAGTACACTGGAGAGTGTCCTTGTATTTCTATTTAAAGTAACAAAGTCCAAAGAGAAACTGAAATGACTCTTAATGAACTATGGTGGGATGGGGAAAAAATGTTACTCACAATCAATGATCGGTTAAGGGGTTCTGTATTGAAGTTAATACGTCAGTTCCTCATCACTACGTAAGGATGGAACACTAGCCCTTATTAGCCTGAACTCTTATATACTTGAACCGTATGGACCACAATGAGCATGATATTAAATATTTCTGTCGTCATAAAGCACCTTCCCTTTCATCATTATCATAATGATAATGGAAAAAGTTGTTTAACACACAG
Source organism: Trema orientale (assembly GCA_002914845.1). Lineage (NCBI taxonomy): Eukaryota > Viridiplantae > Streptophyta > Magnoliopsida > Rosales > Cannabaceae > Trema > Trema orientale. Next base: position 615,710 of record JXTC01000055.1, on the reverse strand, counting down.
CTGGCTTATTAATAAAAACAAGAAAAAGACAATAGGAAATACCCCTTTTACAAATAGGAATGACAAATTTACGTATACTTGTACTTACCCGTTCCAAGTGGGACTTTTCTCTGCATTTGCATTTTAAGCTACTGTGTAAAAACTCCAGGACCTTGACAACAGACCCAGGTCCTAGTCACTAGTCAAATTTATTGGTGAGTATGCATGAAACAGAAAGGAAAATGAACCGAAAACGTTGAAACTGTGAGATGGGATTGTAAGCATGCGAAATAGGGAAGGGTAGGGAAATACAGATAGGATTTCGGTTTGACTTTATTGATGTAAAAGATTCAAATTTATATAGCAATAGCGAAAGAAGCTAAAGAAAGTACCATATACTATCAAAATTAGCTGCACATCTTAGAGATGCGCGTTCACGTAATTCCAAAGCATAAAAATACACCTAAGAGCTTCCGTCAGTCACTAGAATGTGTAAAATCATATTCTATTAGATGATTTTCAGTGAAAAATCATATTCTATCAGCTGATTAAAGGTACATGTAAAGAAAAAATGGTAACACTTGCTTTGTAAGTTTCTAATTATATGTCGTGATAACAGTGTTAAAGCCGACTTGATATGTATGCCCAAATATTAAAATCACATCAGCTGATGCAAAAAGTAGGCGGAAATTGAAATACTCAACACCATTATTATCAGGCTGGATTGCTTATTTTAACAGCAAAATTTTGTTGCTTTTCATCATGCCAAATCCATTACTGTCCCAATACCGTCCATCCGATAGGCGATAGCCCACGATTTCTATTGTCCCCGTAAGCCTTTCTCCCTTTTCTTTAAAAAAAAAAAAAAAAGAAAAGAAAAAAAAAACAACAACAACAACATTGTTGACTTTCTTTCCATGCATCAAAGAGTGATTATGGCCCAAAAGAACAAGGACAAATCTAATTCTGTAGTTAGTTCATGCTATGGTCATACTAATGACAGGGCAGAGTGTTTGGTACACCTAGCGTCCTCCGCAACAGCGATCGATGGATAATTTCGAGTATTGGTGTAAGTCCACTGTGGTTTGGGCTACGACTATATAGTAAGGCCCAGGTGGCCCACTATCACAATACTAGCGGAAACCCCCAGGATTTAGGGAAATTGAAATAAATGGCAGTAATTTTGACTAAAATGATTTTTTTAGGAGTAAATTGAAAAATAATTTTTCTAGTTGAGTTTTAGTGTTTTGTGATCTTGTGTGACACTTTGTCACATAATTTGTGACTATTTATAATTTTATAGTCACAAATTGTGTGACGAGATCTAGTAGAGTTTTAGTATTTTGTGATCTTGTGTGACACTCTGTCACATAATTTGTGACTATTAATTAGTTTTAGAAAAATCATAATTTTATAATCACAAATTGTGTGACCTCTCGTTATACAATTTGTGACACTACTAGAAATGTCAATTTGAAAAAAAATTACTAAAAAAGTCATTTTGTTCCAAATTAGTAGTATCCGGGTCAACTTCCCAACAATTTACAACTCGAATGCCTGTGATCTTAAACGCCCCAATTCATTCCGAATCTTCCCAAAAGGCACCCCATCATTTTAGTGAATTAAGCCCCTTGAAGGGGGAAAAATGAATAAAACAAAGAAAACAATTTCTTTTTTAGTCTTATTTGTATATATTACTATAGATACAACTCTCAATACTTGCAGCATAAGAGCAGCACAAAAGAAAGTGTACATTGTGATAAATACTTTTAGGTCACGCTTACTAATCCATACTTTTAGGCCACGTTTACCGCCCCGTATAGGAAACAAGTGAAACGGAATGGAGAGAAATAAGAAACAATGAGTGAGAAAGACTAACACTCCCTTTTATATGTACTTAATTAGTATATAAACACATGAAAGAGAAAAAGCCCTACACTTTCCATTCCGTTTCCTCTCCATTACCATTGCGGACAGTAAACATGCACTTATAGTTAGTTAGAACGAAATTGCTCTGTACTTCTTCCGGCTATAATAAAAGAGACAGTGAGTAAATAAGAAACAGATGCATAGTTCAAAAATAATAATTTATGGCACTTAAGAAAACACCATTCAGACTCTCACATACTCAAGCGCTGGGCATTTGCTTTGCAAGTGCACGGAGGAAACGGGTGAGAGACCTTCTGGCACCCAAAATTGCTGCATCTATTTCTCGTTTATTTTCCTCAACAGCGTCCTTGTGTTTTTCTTGAGCAGCATGCACTTTTCTAACAAGTTTACGTAATTCCTGCCAACAGAAGCTAACGTAAGTAATAGAGTGCAGGAAACAAATAATTAATAATCCCTCCCACAAATCACTCGAAGACAAGGAAAAAGAGCAATCCCTGGCTCAGAGATCCAAACTGGTCCATATCCAGACACTTAGCACTTGGGGAAGGTCCCTTCAAACATCGAAAACAAATACAAAAAGGACTACATTTCTTATATTACTGCTCACCAAAATCCAAAGCCAAAAAACAGTATATGCCATTAGCTTCCCATTGGAGACTTGTCCTTGATGCAAAATATAAGTTTATGATGACGTTCAACTCACCTGACGATCAAACTCAACATTCTGAACTGAATAGACCTCATTTGTGATCTCAATGTCTTTACTGATTAAGCCATCCAACCATCCGGTCGCTATATCAATGTGAAAACCCTGCACCAGTGCTCAAGAAATCAGATGAAAAAGTTCCGTTCTTGCTACCCAGACACCTAAAAAGGGAAAAAAGACAAAGAAAGATATAGCACACCTCCTCTTCATCCTCACTATCATAATCTTCATACTCCTCATCGCCATCTCCAAAGACCAATGTATCTGAACCAGATAAAGCCTGTAGCTTACTATGGTCACCATCTTTTGTAGCCTGAATTAATGAATCCATCAACTCGGGCTGCACCTCACGTAGTAGTTTTCCTATATCCATACATTAGATTATAAGCATGTAACATCAAAGCATACAATTTGGTATTACTGCTGGAAAAAAAAGGGGAAACCTGTGAATGAAAGCCCACTAACGACCCAAGATGCCCATGAAGGAATACATGTAAAGTTAACAAGCAAGCATTTTTACCAACTGTTCCTCACAGTTACTAACTAGCTGCTCCCTTTTTTTTTTTTTTGACGGAGTGAAGATACTACTTTATTTGAATCCGTTCCGAAGTCCTAACTTTCAGTTTTCTACTCATAAATGTCACCTTAGCATTCTGCACGCAATATCAAAATTAAGGGATGAAATTGAATACCAATATAATTGAACTGCCTCCGCTTTCCTTCTCGAACATCAGGACCCAGTTTCTGAGACAAAATAACAAACACCTTAACTTCAAAAAAAAAACCACAGCCCAAACTTTTCAAATTCTCCATTAAAACTAACCAAATAATCCAACAAGTTTCATAGCCGCACCTTGACCAGATTTAGGGCTTCTAACACCTCTTTATCAAGAGAAGCCACGCTGCAGTCCCAACCCCCCATTAACATCCCATAACAACAAAAACCACGTTAAACTTCAAAAATCTACACCAAAGTAACCGAACCTCTCAAAATCTACACGTTAAACCTCAGAACTTTCCGTTAGATTCGGGAAACGGGATCACACCTGAGGATGCGTTTGATTTGAGGGGTTGAGAAGGAAGCGAGGTCCATTCCCCAACGCACGGCGCGCTGAGCGTGGCGCTTCAACTGGTTGCGGCTCCTCCTGTACCCATCATCGGATTCTGAGTCGCTTGCGTTTTCAACCTCGAGATCGGAGGGTCCAGGGGGTTTGGGCAATCGGAGTCCGCGTGATCGATGGTGGAGGTTGCGGTGCGCGGAATGTGCTCTGGTGGATGAGAAACGAGGGAGTGCTGTGGATCTTGTATTAAGCGGGAGTGAAGGTGAGAGCAGTAAATGATGGAATGCAGGATAGGCGCAGTAATGGCCCTTCAAAATCGGCCATTGCCGTACGAGCCTTCCCAGCTGAAGCATCTACTCTACTCCTACTCTGTTCTCTTCTCTCCCTTCGTCCCGCTCTTTTTATTTTATCGTTTTTTTTTTCTTTTTCTTTCCTCTTTTTTTTTTCTTTCTTTTTTTTCCTTTTTTTTTTTTTTGGTGACGAACTTTCTTTCTCCTAATTGGCATGGAGTGTTAGCTTAGCTATAACAGGATAAAGAATATTGGGCCTGCCCGTTGTATTACAAAAATGGCCCATTCTTCGTTTGGGTTGAGCTTATTTATAGAGCCGGAGTCCAAATCAGAACAAGGTCGAATTTTAGGGGAAATGGACCTGATTTTAAATAATTTGGACCCAAATGACTTTTCCACGACCATGAAAGGGTTTCTAACGCTTCTACCTACAAAAATAAAATAGAAAGAGAAAAATACGGTGGGTCAGATTTTTTTCTAATTCTTATAATGTTTTTTTTAGAAAAATACTATTTTTTAAAATACTTTTAGAAAAATACTATTTTTAAAACAGTTACTAGTATTTGAAAACTGGTTACTGATTACCAATTATCAATTATATACCAGTTATAAATACTTTTAGTTACTAGTTACAAGTGCTCAAAAACTGGTAACCAATTACTAGTCACTATTTTAGAAAATAGCATTTTTCTTAAAAAAATTTCAAAAAGTGGTATTTTTCTACAAAATACGATACCAAATGTAGAAAAAACTGAGCCCACTGAATTTTTCTAATTCTTTTCTAAAAATGATGTACAAGGTCTAATTTTCACTTTTTAAAGGGTGAACTACAAAAAAATACCCTCAAGTTTGAGTGTTCCGTAATTTAAACCCTAAAGTTTAGATTCTGCAAAATAATACTCTGAGATTAAGAATTTCTGAAAATTAAGGGCGCGTCTACAGTAGGGGCGCCCCTACGTAAGGCTCTGTCTATTCACCGTTGGATAGGAATCTGTATATAAATAGATTCTCCACAGATTCCCGTTATTCCCCACAGATTCCTATCCAACGATAATTAAGGCATGACCCTACGTAGGGACGCCCCTACCGTAGCCATCCCCGAAAATTAATACCCTGGATAGACTTTTTGACCAATTTTAACAACCGAAAAATAATAATATCCTACATTAAAACTAGATTAATCCTTATTATTCTTCTTAATTTTGAGAATGTTATTATATTTTATCAGTTAAAATTGTTCAAAAAGTCAATTCAATGTATTAATTTTTAGAAATTTTTAATCTCATGGTATTATTTTGTAGAGTCCAAACTTCAAGATTTAATTTGCAGAGCACCCAAAATTCAGGGTATTTTTTTTACAGTTATCCCTTTTAGAAATTAGTGTGGGTGTCCTCTTTTTTTCCGTTTTGTGTTAGTAAATGACTGTTTATTTTCTTATAGAAAAATGGCATAGTATATTTGTTTTCACACTTAGTTTATCTATTTATATATTAGTTTTAGTTTATGTAATTAAGTATATCAATTTTTGTAGTGAGTAAATCGTACTTTACACTTAGTATATATCGACTAATTTGTTATGGTATTTGAAAAATAAACTTTTATTTAAAAATGGCCCAAATTTTTTGACATTTATGCTAAGAGCCCCAGTTAATATCCAAATTGATTTTTCTTATAACTATCGCAATATTATATTTTATGATCATAAATTTATGACTTTTTTTACTTGCATAAATATAGTGATTACCTCTCACTGATAATGTGACAAATCCTAATAAAATTGTTTTACGAAATTCTCCTGGAGAAATCATTTGACCCTGAAACACTGTTACTCGTATCCATTTCCCAAATTTGTTTTACACTTGGATGTTACTGTAGAGTTTGGACATTTTTCGTAAATACCAATTCTTGGATTAGGTATGTGTGGTTTAATAATTGATTTAATTAAAAAAAATAGTAGTTTTGTTCTAAAATGATTTTGATAATAATCTAATAGAGCTTACAACTAAGAGATCTATTAAGCCTCTCATAATAAAAAAGGACTCACGCATAAATATTTTCAGAACTAACCTCATTTTTATGTCATATATGTAAAATTAATTGGATAGCATATTCTCCAACAAATCCTAAAATATATTCTTCTCCAACAAAGTGCAAACTACTTCTACCACCATTGCCACCTGCAACACATACCACTGCCAGTTTTGATCCCGATTCCGATGACGCCTCTTATCAACAAGGGTCAAAAATTTTCAATCATGGTTGAGTTTGTTTTGCTGCCTTTTGCGACCAATTTTCGACCGGTGGTCAGAAAATTTCGACCCCATTATGGTCGAACCATCGATAATATATATATATGTATTCATCCCTAGTCGAAAATTCTTGATTGGGACTGAGCCACTAGTCGAATATGGTCAGCTGCCTTTCCAGTGTTGTATCTTTTACTCTTGTCTTTTCTTTTTTTTTTTTTTGGTTGAAAATTTTCAACTGGGGTCGAGTTAGAGGTAATTTTGAAATTCTGAAATTTAAAAAGTCCTAGTTTTATCAATGATTTATAATTTACCCAATTTTTCATCACATGATTTAGATAAGGGTCAAAATTGATAAGAGTGGCTCTATCGCTACCCATTTTTTTTCCTCTCCCTACCCCTTTTCTAATTACACAACTCTTTAAAATTTAAAGTTTAAATATTTTCTTAATACACACATCTTTAATATTACTTATTCCAAAATTAGACATTAACAAAATAAGTCTAATAAAATTTCATTTCCCACCCACTAGTTCCAAAATCTCCAATCATTTAACTTCTTCTTCAAACTTTCTCCTTCTTTATAAAAATTCTCTCTAAGATCTAGGTAATTTAATATATTTTTTTTAATTAAAAGAGTAAATGGAACAATTTTGGAATTCATATTATCCATTAATTTTGTATTATTATTGTTTACTTATTTCTCCTAAAAAAAGTTAGCGTTCTTGGGTTATTTTTAGATTTCTTTAGTTATTTTTCATAAATATTAAATTAAGCTTTAGGCGGAGAGAGAGAGAGAGAGTCACTTAATCAAAATTATTAGGATTGAGAATGCACAATATATTTATTTATATAATTTCAAAAACTTAAACTAATTGAAAGGATTTTAACTTTTTTCAAGAATTTTCTTTTCCATTTTAAGAATAATAGATTTTATTAAAGGTGTTCAAATGGGTGTGTTGAAAAGTAGTATTGTAATTAAGAATAAAGATTCTAGTTATTTAATATTTATTTTGTCATAAATTAATTTTTATATGAGAGGTGGGAAGAGAATTTGCCAACTAGTTGATAATTTCCCAAAACTCTAATCACTATAAAAATGAGAAAACATAAAGAGAATTTCACAAATCAATATTGCTAACAAAAAAGGGAATTTCTCAGTCTAATTTCCTTGTATAATTAAGGATGTCTACAATTCTTAATTAAATTGTTACTATCTTAAGCTTGCCGGTAATTCCCCATAAGTCATATTTGGTTGGGTGGAATAGAATGAAAATGGTAATGGGAATTGAAATAAAGTGGAATTAGAATAAAAATAAAAATAATATTCTCTTATTTAGTTGAATCAGTGTAATGGAATGTAATAAATATCATATTTATAAGAATGCCCTTATTTTTAGATATTCATGTAGGACAAAAACAGAAAATTAAGTTTTAAATAATTTAATTAAAGATTAGAATCTTTATTCATTAGCTTTTAGGAATGAATTGTAATTCCATCATTTGATAGAATGTTCATTTTAAAAGAATAATAATTCTTTTTTTAAAGTTCAAAGCAAACAATAGAATGGACGTTACACTAGAACGGACATTCCATTCCAGAGCCCATTCTGCCCAATATTTATCATCATCACACCAATTTTAACGGAATCAAAGTTTTATTTTTTCGTCAAAAAAATAAAATATCAATTGTTATCCATATTTTCTCCAAAAGATAATTTTGCACAATCAAACCTGAATTTTCTTTTTTTTTTTGTTTAATAAAAAAATGTTGTACTTTGCGAAATTAGAATTCAAACCTTTTCAATTTGGATTTTTTTTTTCCCTTCCTACCACAACGCAACAATTAAAAAAAGACTCGGTGAAATGAACAGTGGAAAAACTCAATCAATTAAAAATAGATATAAAATACTGTGACCAAATAAGATAATGTGACAATTTATGTCATGTTCAGCTACTTAAATAAGTAAAATCTTTTTTTTTTGGGGGGCCAAATTTGTAGGTTTATAATTGTTTAGTTGAATTTTTCAGTATTCATGGAGGATAAGTTTTATTTACTAATATTGATCAAAAGCATTGACGAGGCAAAATTTGAATGAAAATTTAAAATCCAAAGTCTGGATTGTAATTTGATCATATTTTTTTTGTGCTAACAACCTGATCTAAGGTTGGTTGTGCAACTCCATTTCCAAAAATTGAAAAACAATTTTTTTTTTCGGTTAATAAGAGGTTTTTTTTTAAAACAGAGGGCATAGAGTCAAGAACAGAGCCATGATTCTTATCAGGGGCTCGAATGTAATTATAATTAAAAACTAATTAAAAATACTGACAAGTATTATAATTATACTTAATGCATTTTTATTTTTTAAAAGCGTTTAATAATGAGTTTATTATTAATATCATTAAAGATGTATTTTTCAATGTAACAAGTAACTTGTTATTTATTCATTAATCATCCATTATATTTACCGTATTTTCCAATGTAAACAAGTAACTTGTTATTTATTCATTAATCATCCATTATATTTACCTCGTTGAAACGATTATTCAACTCCTGAAATTACATGTCAATTATAAAATAAAATAACTCCAAACAAAAGTGATGTAAATTTGTGATTTCCTAAGCTTTACATCGTGATCGACCTCGAGCGAGAAAAGTATCATCCATATTATGAACAAATATATTGTGTCTTCCACAAAAAGTAGAATTTCATCCGTCATGCTTCATCATTTGTAATCGTTACTTATACAATTTGACCAAATTTATACTAATCACAATGTCTTGATATTTCCTTTAAAGTGCTTTTGACAACTTTTTTGTCATTCCCAACAATGTTTTCGTCAAATGTAAAGTGAATACAAAATCAAATGATATCTTCAATTCTAACAGATTACTTGCTTCATATCTTTGATTATAGTTTGTTCCATCATCTACAATCATCTCAAGAATATTAATTATAGAAAAAAATATGTTAATCAAGCTTAGTAACTATAATAAGATTCTCAACAAGTAATACTGTATCTTTTAAGAGTACTTTTTGATTTTAATCTCGTCTAGTTGAGATGTCACAACTTTTGAGTACTTCAAATACTTTGGTATTATACTTCTGTCGAAAAATATCACAATATTTTGAGAAAGTTCCGAGAACATACCACACTAATAAGCAAACTAGAAAGTGATGCTTATGGGTTTTATTATATTTTCAAATATTTTATGGCGACTAAATTGTTTTTATGGGTTATATTAAATTTTTTTACAAATATAATGAATATTTTAAAATATTTGAGGGGGCTAAGCCCCTCTGCTAGTGTGATAGCTCCGTGTGTGCCTACCATAGGAACAGTCTTAACAGGGTCAAAAGACCAAAGAAAAAACAAGTTTACGGTGGAAAAATATATTATATACTGTACTTATTCCTACTTGTTTATGAAATTTCACGAATTGAGAACAAATACTGTTGATTGAACTCAGGGATAGGGATCGCAATTAAACTTTGAAAATAAATAAATCGATTTTCTTATTGTCGGGCTGTAAAAATGGCGCCTTCTTACAACAAAACCATAAACTTATACACAAAATAAACAGATAAATAAATACGACGTAATAGCAGTAGAGACCTATACAGTGTACAAATCTAGTAGCTAAATTTCGTTTCGAGACATGAATCATGCTTGGTGGAGTGGCAAAAATCCCCTGAAGACAATCCATTTCAGTTACTTAGTGGTCTATCTAATTAATATTTCTCAACGAATATCCTTGTGTAATTAAATTTGGCTACCAACACTGATCAGTCTCCCAAGTCCGGGGCCGACCGCCTGAGAATCCCGAAGTCGCCGCCCATTGCCGCCCAGATAGGCGGCGATCGTAATCGGCGCGTCTATCGGGATCGGACAGCGTGGAATAAGCTTCATGGATCTTCATGAACTCGTCAGCCGAAGCTTGACCACCCCTTTGACCGTTGGCCACCGCCACGTCCGGGTGCACGACCCTAGCCAATCTACGGTACGCGGTCTTGATCTCCTGACACGTGGCCTCCATCCGAATCCCCAGGACCTCGTAGAGCGAAGAGGTGGAAGCAATGCGGGACCCAGCTCTCTCGACCGTGGATGCGCGTGAGGCGGAGACGCTCATGGGGCGGCGGAATCCGATTCCGGTTCTTGAGTTCGGGGAATGATTGCCCTGGAATTGGATCACAACTTTTGGGGCAAGAAACGACGCCGTGGAAATCATTTTATTTAGTTTTTTTTTTTTTTTTTGCTGGCTTCTGATTGGTTGATCTTTGGCGTTGTGGTATAGAGTTTTAAGATTTTGGTACCGAAGTTAGTGGCGGTGTCGGATGAGGCAGTGGTTTTATAGGGAGGTGAGGCCATGTGGGGACTGAGTTAACTACGGTTAGTTGGTTAGTCAGTGAGTTATATACAGCCTTATCCATATCCAAGTAAATGGATCCTGTTTTATTATGCTGACTCAGTGAGACGTCGGTGTCCATAGGATGTACTCCGCACACGTCGGCTTTGAATTAGCCGAAATTAAGGTATGGTATTTCTAGAACGGTTTGAAGCTAATTTATTCGTTATTATTATTATTATTATTTTAATATCACATTATTTTAAGCTTTAAAGAGAGGAGAAAATTGTCTGTTGAAAAGTAAATTATGAGTCGTGAAGAATGTGATATTTTGGAATTTGGATCAAGCTAGCATCAGTGGTTAACAGTTAACACTCTGAGAAAGGGGTCAAATTACTGTCGATACAATAGATTACCATTACTATTACTATTCTTAGAGTCAATAATAATATTATACTTTAATTTTGCACACTCAAACACAAATGAAAATTACTGTAAGCAGAATATATTTTCTTGACACATATATATATTATCGCATATAATCTCATGCGTGGCTCCGTACTTACCCTTCGTTAGTTGAAATTACACTTCTTTCGTCCAATAAGTGATCTTCAGTGTCAATCCTATTTATATTTTGGTAATTAATCTCTATAAGCTATTGTCTTCAAGTTTCTTTTTTCGTTCTTCTCCAATATTTGCCAGACTGCCAGTTCAATTCCATGGGCTAAATTCGAGTGAAATGTCGTTCTTTTCTTGAAACGCGTCCAATTTTCCTCTCGTCATTAACTATTTTGTGGTCCTTCAATCATTTACGCAAATTCATTTATACTATTTATTTAAAAAAAAAAAAAAGAAGAAGAAGAGAGACTAGCTGTAGAATTTGGGTGTAAACAACTTGAATAACACAATTGAACGTTATGGATCGAATTATGAATTGGATAAGGATAGAAGGAAAGACAAGTCTAGCTACAATTTTCTACTTTTATGAAGATAAGACAGCTACAATTTTATGTCACTTTTGTCCAAATTAGAGTTTTGATAACATCTATATATATATATATACTAGTATTAATAGTACGTGCCTGAGCCACGTACTTGTGGGTGAATTTTTATTGTAAATTTGATTAACATGTTGGAAAAAAAAAAGTTAAAATTCTTAATAGAGAAACATAATGGTATTAAGTAAATAAATATCAGTATTAGTACATTTTTTGGGCTAGACCCATAAAAGTCCAAAAATATTCATATGTACTAATCTATAGTTTTTGGGCTAGACTCATAAAAGGCCAAAAATATTCATATGATTTTTACCGTGCACCATGACCAAAGACTATTTAATTGCAAATTGATACAAAATTGAGATAAGCAGCTGAAATTTTGTTTAGCAGCTGGAATTTTGCACATTTTCCTTAGCACATACGTTTTCCTAAGCACATATGTTTTCCTACAATTTGCAATTAAATAGGAGAAATTTAGATAGATGACCAAAATTTTAAATTTGATTAAGTAGATGTCCACTTTAAAAATTTTATAGCTAAATATCTAGGTATATATATTTTTACACTTGGTAGATATACATATCTACTAATTTTAGTTACTATACTGAAATGCACTGAGTATATAATTTTTTATACTTAGTATATAAGCATAGACATTTTGCTATAACATTTGACAAAGAGACATTTACTGAAATTGAGCCCAAAATTTAGTCATATTTCTATAAGTCCCATTAAATAGTCTTTGCTCATGGTGCACGGTAAAAGTCATATGAATATTTTTGGCCTTTTATGGGTCTAGTCCAAAAACTATAGATTAGTACATATGAATATTTTTGGACTTTTATGGGTCTAGCCCAAAAAGTGTACTAATGCTGATATTTATTTACTTAATACCATTATGTTTCTCTATTAAGAATTTTAAAATTTTTTTTTCCAACATGTTAATCAAAATTACAATAAAAATTCACCACAAGTACGTGGCTTAGGCACGTACTATTAATACTAGTATATATATATACCTCTCACTGTTTTTGCAATGAAAAACAAAAACGTAAATTCTGATTATTTTGTCGCTATCGTCCACCGATATCTGGAATATGAATCGAATTTTGTAACGAAAGAAACTATGGTTCATTGTGTTTTGGCTCAATATACCCATGTAGCCCACATACTGTGTATGATGTTGATACGCCTTCTTTGATCTCAATTAGTCGACTTTTCTTTTCTCTCTTTTTTTTTTTTTTTGTCCCCTCCTTTGGCACCAGTTTCGAGACTCGAGAAGCATGGCCAAGGGTTGTGTATAATCCATGTGGAGAGTCGAGAGCGCTAGGGGTCTGAGAATCTGGTCAGTGGCGGGGACGGAGTACTAGATGAAAATAATTGCACAACCTGGCAAATGTGCCAATATGCATCTCCCATTTGGATAAGATGAAGATATGTATTCATTTCATTCATGCTGAGCAATTGACACCGAGCTTGCTTGACAGCAGGGCATCCCAACAAGTTAATGACTTGGCTGTCAATTGTCTGACAAAATGGACACGTGTTGAGGTACTATATGATAGGCGGTGGAGTACTGCAAAATCATGGGGACAACGTAGGAGTTTGTGCGAACCCTTTTGAACATGTCGACGTGAGAATTTCTACTGCTCCTAGTATGGTACACGCGCTTTCAATTTGCAGCGAGAATGGATTGAAAATTTTAGATGACAAATGAAAGTGAGTTTCTGAAAAATAATTTTGATACAGCTGATTATAATTTTAGAACAGGGTTTTAGATTTTTGTAATTGATTGTGTTTCTTGGCTTTTTTTTTTTTTTTTTTTTGCTCGGTTATGTTTCTTGGCTTGTAAAACTTGTTGATTGGATTGGTTTCCTTAATACATATGGATTTGTTGTTCCATGTTTACAAAGTTGAACCATGTAAATTAAAATGATTGTGTGTGTACTCTGCTTATTATGTTGCAAATTTGATTTGATCTTGTTAATTGGTTCTAAGTCTAACTCGGTAATCAGCTAAAACACAACTTAGAGTTAAAATATATGTTGTTTGATAAGTTGAGCATCAAAAAAAAAGTAGTGAATCAAATCAGTTTGTTCCGAGATTTGGGCGGAACACGTTAGTACACACAGATCTAGGTATCGATTGGCATATAGATTGTCAGTTGTCATTGGTTCAGAATTGATACATAGATAAATATATATAAATGTGCTAAATGATGTGATTTTGACGTATTAATGCTAATAGAATAGAGAAGTTTATTTAATATTGATTGGTCATACAATGTGTATGAATGAAGTCATGATCATATAATCAATATCCAACACTTTCCTAAAACTTGGCCATACAATGTATAGGAATGACTTGTCTGAAAGTTTGAACAAGATCAAACTGTAGGTGGCATAAAATAAGATCTAACGCTCAAACAAGCCAATTAGGAATATACATAATTACGAATATAAATAATATCCTTGCATAATTAACATATTTATCAACTAGAACAAGATTCAGCGCTTAGAATACATGCTAATTCGTTTAGGATATATATATATTTTTAATGTTCATATGCATATGAAGAATATAACATGTAAGCATATGTACTCATATATGATGCACATATATAAATATATAAATATGATTATCATGAAGATAAATAATACAAAGGTGGAATGTAGGAAAGCTCTAAGTTCCCATCAGAATTCTCACGGATAAAATTATGATGGAGAAGAATGACTTTCCTAAAATTTAGTAGTAAAATGAGAAGACTATAATCTCTAAAATTCAAGTCTTTTGATGGTATCCATTGGTCCCCCTTGATTTTGCCCCTTTGAATCCTTTATATAGACAAGGGTATTTTACTGTTACAATTACTTTGTCATCAAATTTCACTACTCAATACCAAATTCGGCTACAAATTTTTTGAATTTCTCTATCTTAGGTTTTGGATTTATATGGTTTTGCTTCTAGCTTTTTCAGATTTATATATTTTACTTTTAGTTTTTTTAGATTTTCATATCCTATTTTTTGGATTTATATGGTTTTGATCCAAAATTTGGTATAGAATTTAGATTTTAGTCCCGAAATCTGCTATAGATTTCAGACTTTAGTTCTAAAATCTGCTATACTCTATTAGTCATAATTCTTGTATCCATATTATTCTGTTGGAAGTCAATTTATCTACCGGCAAGACCTAGATGAAACACGATCATTTTATATTTATTTGTATACTTTCTATATGGACACGTCTTCCCCTTAGTACACATGTCAATCGCGCGTCACAGTTGGTTGCTAGATGATACCATTTATGGGTGGAGAGTGACGAAGCAATGCAACACAAAAGGAAAAACTCGAGTCTTAGTAATATTTCAAAAGCAAGCCCATGAATGAGGAGACCTCATGGTGTTTAATCACTTGTTCTTGGTCGAGGACCTTTTGGTTTTTCTAATTCTAACATGGGGATTAATGTAATCTGTGCGACCGTATTTAAAATCCAATTATCCCAACTCCCAAGCGTTCTCAATCACTTGGCATAGTCCCACATCGGAAGAGAAAAGAGAAACATAGGTAAAGTATCAATATAAAACTGGCGAAGCATGACTAAATTAAGCATGATCCTTCAGGCAGTTAACGGGATGTGATGAGTGGTTCATGTTCGCGTTTATGATGCGAGATGGGTGTCCGCCCCAAAGCCTGGTTACGACAATCGGGCACCCCCATCTAAAACCATCTGATCCCAATTCTTAAATGCTGAAGTTTAATTTTTTTTCTTAATCGAATTTAATAAATCACACATTAATTTTTAAATATAATAATTAAATTTAATAAATCTAAATTAGAAAATTATAATAGTTTTTAATATAATGAAAATTATACCAGTTTTTAATATAATTTACCGATATAATAAATCAAAATAAATGAATTTTGACAGATAATAATAGGTTATCTTTGACACGATTTATACAATCAGAAACATTAGTTTCGAAAATTATTATTTAATAATTGAATTTAATAAGAAAAAAAATTCATAAACAATTATATACACGAGGTAATAAATATATATTACAACCAGAAAACAGAACATAATATATACACAAAACACGAAAAGATTACCGTAAACTGGTCTGTTTCTATTTTACTTTACGTAATAAATGTACAGAAATTGAAGGAACGAAAGAAATATCAAAATCACCACCGATTGACTATTCGTTCGGTGCGGTCAAGAAACCACTTAAAACCAATATAATATTATCGTATAATTACGACCACGTATAAAGGTTATATACAATAAAATGAGAACTCGCCAAGATATATTTACAACGATGAAATGTAAACAGAGCTAATTAAGAACGAAGTATAAATGACACGGAAAAAATATTGAAAATGAACAAAGAATGTAGAGCGTGGTGTACTTAAGGCTAATTCAAAATGTTATATCTAAACCATCCATAACGTCCAAAACATTGGTCTTGGAGTGCTCCATGTTTCGTCTTTCAGCCATCTCCCTATTCGGGGAACTCCCTGTACTTCTACTCAGAGCCCAAAATCTGTTCTCTCTCTTCTTGACAATAATAAACTCCTGACTTTTGCTGACTCCTAAGACCCCTTTCCTCCTCCCCATAACGTCATCCAACAAATTCCTATCTTCTTGTGAAACTTGAACTTTGTGAGTTTTAGTTCTGAAGTCTATGGATAGAAACCGTTGCATTTTGCTATGTAAATCCAATCCCTTCCGAGTTGGAGACCTTGTAGGCAGAGGCTTCAATCCACTATCTTTATGTCTAACTAAGGAAATTAGCTGATGAAGCCATGTCACCAATTCGAGAATGCATCGATCCGTTTTCTGTTTATCTGCGTGATAGAGTGTCTGAAGACGAATCAGGCTATTGTGTGTATTTGTGCTCTTGCCAAACTCGGGACTGTTGAAGAAGAAAAAAAAATGTCAAAATCACATGAAACTATTGAACAAGATACTTCTTATACTTTTAATTCAAAAAAGAATCTAAGCAACAGAGGGAGAGTGGTTGTATACTGACCCAGAATTTGCCCATTCGCCAACCCATCCAAAACCTTGATGTGCTCTGCCACCATTAATATATAAGTATAAGTAATTGCAAATGATATGAAAAAATAAATGAAAATATTTGAGCTACTTTTAAAATACTTGAATCCACGCACTTGTTAGTATTTGTAGCAACTGGAACTAGCCAGTGTAGAGTTTTTTCCATTTCAGCTTTAACCTGAGGAACTGAAAGCTGCAGAAGACAACATGGAGCAATTACATAAGAACAATAATTGCCAAGAAAATAAAATAAGAAAAAAGTTACATAGCAAACTCCACGAAGCAGGTTAAGAATATGTCGATAAAAATTACAAGAAAATGGCACCTATCGATATCTATTATCGAAAAACCTATTATGCACCTTTATCCAGATAACATACCTGCTCTTTTGCATCAAGAGCCTGCAATCGGGATCGTAAAGCTGTCTTAACACCGTTTGGCAACCCATTGTACAATGTGTCCCTCATATTTGGAGGGAGGGAGGTTGGTCGAGATGCCTAATAACAGAAAAGTTTCATGTTTGAGTAAATTACAGATCCGAAAATGTGCAGCAACTATATGAGACATGCAATTAGGAGCGGAAAAAGATCAGAATTGAAATTACAATGTTATCTATCTGATTGATGACATTAGCATAGTGTAATGCGAGACCAGCAACACCCAGCCTCGGAGGATCTTTCCTTTGCTGTGCACTCGTCACACCTGCCATGATAGAGAACCCTTTTAAGAACCAAGACTTACCATCTAAACTATAAAGTAGATAACTACTTCAAGATTAGAAAGCAACAAATAATAAAGATATTAAAAAAAACTTAATCAAGAGTCTCATCAAGGACAATTTATCAAAGCCACAAACTCAAATCCCACACGTATGTGGCCAAATATGATGGGAAGAATATCAGTAACAAAAAAATTCAAATTAATCTCATCTCTGTATTACTACATGATCATAGTGCTCGTGGCGAAATAACAAATAAGAAAAATTAAAAAAGAAAAAAGAAAAAGAACTGAAATGATTTCGTTGCATGTCACCGAATAGCCCAATGGAACAAGTTTTTAAGTGGTTAATTAACATACTTGAGCATGACAAACCAGAGCAAAAGTAAATGTTTGTATTACTACATGATCATAGTAAATGTTTGGGGAAAAAAAAACTGAAACGATTTCGTTGCTTGTCACTGAATGGCCAATGGAACAAGTTTTAAGTCGTTAACTAACATACTTGAGCATGACAAACTAAAGTGAAAGTAAATGCTACTTGCAAATGTTCAAACTCATATGCACCATATTACTAATTGTATGAAACCACTAGATAATCAACAGATCAAGTCAATAATTTTTCTGTACCATTTTTCCCAAATGCTTCTGAGATTGCTTGATGTGTATGAGCAACAATATCAACTAGCTTCTCCACAATCTGCAAAGAGGTAAATAATTTTAAAAGTAAATTATATATTTTCTTTACACGAAATATATAAGTAATATTCTAGAAGGAAAAAAAAAAAAAAAAAAAAAAGACAAGTAATATGTTTCAAATATTGCAAAGACTTGAGGAATTTTTCCTGTCGACGGCAGTACTGAAAAATATCAAACTTGGTGGGTGCGTTTTTACGTTGTTATACATCCCTAAAAATGTCATTCAATGCTTTATAGTATCCAAAACATGCAAGCACAGATAACAAACAGTAGCAATGAATATCAAAGTTCTTGTAATAGCTTCCTGAATGGACAAAAGAAAATTTAATTACTCAAAAAGATTTCCAGATACCACAATGCAATCGTTTTAGCAATTGTAAAAAGTGGTTAAAACAGTATACCTCCTCCAAGTTTCTAGACCAAAGAGATTTCTTTTTCAAGCTCCTTACAAGCTTTCTTTGTTGTTTTAACTCACTTTGTAAAATCTTGAGACTCTCTCCTACAATTACAAAGAAAATGACCAGTTAATAAAGTCAGTGGACTCTGGTTCAGAGGTCCCTACCAGAAATTTTGACACCATACAATTAGTAGTATCTAGGAACCAATGTCAAGAGACAACTGCAAATCACTTTTTTTTCTTTTTCAAATCGAAGTGGAGATGAAGAGCAATTACACGGTTGTAATGAAAACAAGGATATTAAGTGTATGCAACATGCAAATTGTTTTTTGATAACCATTATTTATAAGACTACACATAGGGGCAGAGACATTCTTTGTCAATCATTTGATGAGTACCTTTTCTGTAGATTAAAGCAAAAATTAGTACTTCGTATGGAGGAAATTTTTACGGTTCTGTTACGATATACAGACATAATATTCCATTGAGTAACATTAGAAGTGTAGAAAGGGCGTATTAGTGCATTTAACTAGACACAGAAACAAATTCAAGCACCAAAAAAAAATTAAAAAAAGAAAACAAGCAGAAAGTTTGGACTCTATAAAGGGTCAACATTTTGCTAAAGATGTCATCAACTATAAAGTTTACAGTAACTCAGAGAAGAGAGAAACTTGGAAATAGAGGAAAATGAAAAAGAATTTCTATGGCCAACCTCTTCGTGGGAGATTCAAGGCTTCCACTTCCTCGACCTTTTGCCTGTAATCTTGTTCAAATCTGTCCAAAGAGTTGAATTCATGGTATAGTTCCTGAACATTTAAAAGAAGTCAGCTTCTTCAACTAGGCCTGTTGCAAAACTAGAAGGCAAACTGCACACATAGATCGTGCATTCTAAACATTAAATTTATGTAAAATGTCATAAAAATGTTAAAAAGATCCTACATTTCTTTAAACGAAAAGCTGATACTCTTGCCACAACAAACGTTAAATAGCTGTAATCAAAACATTTATTCTAAAATTTGTAAAAAATAGAGAAAATTCAAAAGAATTATAAAAAAAGCTTAACACCATCTCAGATACTAAGCTCTAATCAATATTAAAATGCCACTTACAGAAGTGTGTTGAGCGAGAACAGTCAATTCTTGCATTTTCATTTCTGCCTCTTCTCTCTGCTGTTTATGAGTTGAATTATCTGAATCTAATCTGAAACAACACAACATTTCAAACATCATTTATATTGTCTGAAAGCATCAACATCCATCGTCCCATAACTCATCTTGCCAAGGAACTTACCCAGAAAAGAAACGACCAAGGTTATGCCACTGTGGATCTTTACATAGATCTCCAAATCTAATTACTTCCCGTTTGAAAACTTCAAGCTCCTCCCTATACAAGACCAAGAAAAATGCATCAAATGAAAATTGCTGCCAGTGAATTTAATTGCTCTACCAGAAAAGACATTACAAAACTCAACTGCAAAACGCAAATTGATCTCTTGAACAAAGAACTACCTTTTATCAGCGGCGGCAATACTTAGCAACTCCTCCATATCCGTGGAAACTAAAAATTGTACTCCTTGTGAATGTAGAATATCTTTCTTCAGCACCAGGATATTTTCTTCCGAAAGAGATTGCAATAAGTTTGCACCCTTGACAACCGTGTTAGCTACTTCAAATGCCAAAATAGATATTTTGTTCGCTCTTGCCATGCCATTAAACCCACCACTGGCGTTCAAATTTGACATGCTACTTCCAAGTGTATCTAGAACTTCCACTGCCCTCTCAAGGCCCACAACGCCAGCTCTTCCTATGACCGAGCTCTTTTGTGCTACCTAGAAAAGAAATGCCACATTAAACCGACAACACGACCGAAATATCAAAGCAGGTCAATAAGACTCCCAAGCGCTGATACATTCTAATCATAATAATGGAATCAATGGTATCTTTCTTTTGCCATTAATAAGAGTTGAACAACTTGGATTCTAACATTAGCTCGAATAATTCAACTTAATGACCAACCAAGCAGAGCTTATCCTTCAATAGTTTCTTTGTTCCGATCGATATTTCGTCAACCATTATAGCTCATGTGGTAATATTAATCGACATGAAATGGTACTTTGTTTTGCTCCAGAGTACAATTTTGACCAATTCAACTCACGAAACTCAAGTTCATATCTAAATAAACAAAACCTTCATTGGAAGCATACCTTGGTGACTCCCGTCCTAGCCGGCGTTGAGGGCTTTAATTCGCTGGAAAACGACAATCGCCGGTCGTCTGGATCGTACACCGGCTGTGTTCTCCCTGAATTGTATCCATTAGAGTACGAATTCGACTTCTCTTTCGGCTTATCGAAGCTCCTAGTTCTCTTCAGCTTCCCGGAAAACCCCAAAGCGTTTCCTCTTGGTTTCACGCTTCTCTTAGTAGTCCCTCCCGAACAAACCCCTCCCATTCTTCTTCTCTGAATGCTTCAACTTCAAAAATTTGATCCAATAGTCTAAACTCTAAACCAAATCAAGCATGAAGCTTTTTGTACTGTTCATTCACAAGGATTATAGAGTACTTTAATTTCTTAAAAAAAAAAAAAAAAATTGCAAACAAGCCCTAGATAACAGAAATCAATCAAATACATCAATTTCAGAAAAGTAACAGAGGAAAATCAACAACTTACCTTTGTTTGGCTATTTTGCAGAGACAACAGAAGATCGCAATGAAAATTATGGAAATAAACAAGTTGATGAGAGATAAGGTTGAGGGGAGGAGGAAGAAAAAAAAAAAAAAAAAAAAGAGTTGAACAAAGCGGGATAATTACAGTGTGGAAGAGAATAGAATTGGTTTCTTGGAGTGAATGTGAATAATGATAATAATAATAATAATAAAACTAATTGAACTAAATGAGAAACTCTTTTAATGAGTAATGATAATAATAATAATAAGACATGATTTGGTAGGTTGGGAGAAAGAGAACGCGTTATTACGACAACGAAAATCCCGTGGGTTTGGGAATTTGACTGAAGAATGGCATTGAATGAGAGGGATATTTTGGCATAAGCCAAACAGGGAACATCGTCTATCTATGACTCTTCTAAAATACTAAAATTCTATTTCCTTTGTATGAACACGACTGAGCGGGCGAATATCAAAATCCCGCCCTCCTCCGCTGGACTCTGACTAAAACGTCGCCGTCGAGTCTTCGAGTTTCTTGTCATTTTACCATTTTGGCCCCCGAGTGAATTTTGCGTTGGACATACGCTATTTTGTTATGGGGGTATTTGTAATCATAAAATCATAACTTTCGGATAATCGGATCTGTTTAGATGTCGAATAAGTCTCACGTAAAAAATAATATCTGATAATATAATTTTGAGGAGAAAAAACAAAATCTGGCTAAGATATACTGTAGTTAGGCAAAAGTCAAATGTGGAACTAATCAAATTCTGTGTCATTTGTTGAACTGTGACGGTGACTTAAATTGCAATGCTTTATTACTTTAATTATCTTACGTCGATGAACATTTTTCTTAGAATTTTTTTTTATCACATGATAATTATAATATAGGTTTCATTGAACTAAGACTTAGATAATTTAGTCCCTTGCGTTTACTTTTCCAGAATATCGAACAAAATCAAATATAGTAACGTACATTTGTCCAATCCATAATTGGTATTCAAAATGTTCAAATGTTTGATTTTCTAACTCATATTTCGTAGTGCATAAGTCACTATCACACCAACGACATGACACTCTAGATAGCTTGAATTTTTCAGCACTGATCAATTGTTATATGTGTGTAGTTCAAGTTATTAGAGATTCACTATGCCCAAATCGCATAGTCATTTGTCATATAGTTGATTTTGTGGTTTGTTATTGCAATTTGACTAATATATTCACTCTGATATTATTTTGTTCAATCACCGGAATGAGACTACCAAAGTGGTAATTTATTGGCATTAGGATTACTATCTAATAGGTATTAGATTCAAATTATATATGGGACAAAAGTAACATATTTTGTCTAAAGTAGATATTTTTCAGCGTGTAAGGCTCCTTTAACTAGGGCTGGCAATTCGCGTCATTTTGTGTCGACCTATTTAATGTCGTGCGGGTTTCGTGTTACTCGCACGTTACCTGTTTAATGAAAATATCAATCAGATTAATGTGTCACAACACTTCTAAGCATTACAATTATTCATTTACTTGATTTTTTCACTCCAGTTTTACTTTATTAAGTTCAATTAGCTCATTAGTTTACTGTTTTTCATTTAAATTACAAGAAATTTGTTAAAAAATATTTTTTATGGAGTCATTACTTAATATTTTATAATATATTTTGATAAAAAAAATTAATTAATCGTGTTAATTTGAATCAATTTCTTGTTAAACATGTCAATTAAACATGTATATTTCGAGTCTTGTTGAGAAGTCGTATTTAAATTACCAGTCATACCTTTAATTGTGCCCAAAAATTGCTACGGCTTGTCGTGCCTTTCTCGACACTTCCCTACACTTTTATTTATAAAACATTCTCTTAAAGAATTTCGTGTGATTTTTTTTAATTTTTAATTTTAATTTTAATTTTTTTAGTTGGAGCTTGTGTGAAGTTTACAGTCACCGCTCACTAGCATGTAAGAACTGTATGGCTTACTCCAAGCGTTATGAATATGCAGTAAATACAGAGACAGTTACAAACTGTGCCCAAATTTCAAAAATGACTGGTCATTAATGTTGACGACATACATGTCTCTATCAGTTTATTAGATAGGATAAATTTCCATATGTCCATGTTAATTGAGAAGCAGCCTGATCGAAGGGCATAGTTGTCACAACAATTTAGCTTTAAAAATGAAAATTCAAATTGGGTTGTGGTTCTTTGCTGCTTGGAGGTTTGAATTGAAAAGGTCCAATATAAACAAAGTCGACGAGCCTTTAATCAACAAGTCTGACAACGGAAGTGATGGTCAAACAAATACGTGTACCGTTTTGATTGGTTAAGAGGCAAAAAAAGAGTAATTGATCAAAGTGATGCTGTTTTGGTAACATTTCATTGATTTTGTGATCCAAGACGGATATTCTTTTCGGATTCTAACTTCGAGGATGTTTCGAGGTTGACTTGCCATATTTGACTTATGTTGACACGATATTTAGTTAAATATCTTTAAATACTAGCCGTTGGATCATTTTAGTTTTAGGATCATGTAAGTGTCGTTCGATACTATTTTAATGTTTTTAAAAAGACAGCATTGAATAATTAAGAGTGAGAGGAAAACGAAAAGAAGAAAAATAAATTAAAAAGGACGGCAGGTGGCTTGAAATTGCTCCTCTAGTCGAAGTCGTAATCCTGCGGAATACCACACATGATAAGAAGACTTAATTTTGTTTTTGAAAAGTAAGGAAGATTAGTAAGAAAAAAATAGCAATAATGTGTATAATACTAGCTAATTCAGTAGTTTTATACTTCTATCTCAAATTAAAGCTCCTTAAATTTATTTATTTTTGTTTTTTTTTTTGACGAATCCTTAAATTATTACAACGTGAAGAAAATAACAGGCATGCAAGTAACGAGTATATTTTGCATCTTGCACCGAAAGAAAACATTGGCATTGTGCTAAGTAACAAAATAATTGTATCTTTCATCAAAATGAGAACAAATAATAAATTGTTTCTTTTTAATGTTTGTTTAATAATGATCACTAGAAGCTAATGTCAAATGTTTGAATAGGAAATATTTACTGGTTATATTTTGGTATTGCTTCAGAGTCGTATATTATCATTGAACCCATTTAACATGAGACATCTATTGAATAGCGTGTTTTTTTTTTAAAAAAAGCAATGAATGACGTGGATTTGGATTTTCAAAATCCATATTAAAATTCAAGCATATGATACGACAAAATCATAATACAGTTTTAAAAAATGTGCATATGATCCCTCAAAAAAAGAAAACTAATCTCCTTTAAGTAGATAATTACCACTTTTTTCAAATGTTTAACTAAATTTACCACCATTATTAGATTCTACTACTTTTGGGAAGGAATTAGTCAAGAATCTGTCAATAATTCATCAAGAATCCGTTAAGAATCCATCAAGAATCTGTTAAGAATCCGTCAAGAATCCATCAAGATTGTCAAGAATCCGTCAAGAATTCATCAAGAACCTGTCAAGATCGCCGCCAATGTCAAGAATTCATCAAGAATCCATCAAGATCATCAATAATCCGTCAAAAATTCATCAAGATTACCGCTGACGTCAAGAATCGTTCAAAAATCCCTCAAAATCGTCAAGAATTCATCAAGAATTTATTTTAAAATGTGGTATGGTGGTAGATTTAATTAATAAGGAAAAAAAAGTGGTGTACAGCTAATTTATTCCGAAAACATGTGGTTTGGGCTCGTCAGTCGCATTCATTCATGAAATTTAATGTAATACTATATATTACTTGTAATCGAAGACTAGTTGTTTTCTGCCATTTGTCTCCAATTACAAACATCTCTGAGATGATATATTTCATTATTGCAACTATTAGGATAGGAATGTCAATTTCACCGAATGGGTGGTGCACCGACCGGAATGGGGCCGGCTTTCACCGTTATAAATGGTGCGGGACATGGGGCAGGGATTTCTCGTTTAATATTTAGCGGGGCGAGGCGGGCTTGGGATTGAGTGTCCCGCACCGATCCCGCCCCGATTATATGTAAGTTAATTTCTATTTTTTTATATAATAGTGATTCAAGTAGATATTTTTTAAAAAGAAAAAAGATCTAATAATATATAGTCATACACTAATATTTTTTGAGTTATTTGGGATTGCGTTAGCTTAATGAATGAATGATATGCTATATGATTTTAGTATTAAATATTTTATATTTGACAATTCTAACGTGTTAAAGTTTTATTTGAATGTGTTTTTTAGTTATTTAGGTCTAAAATTAGAATTTTCAATGAAGTTAACTTTAATTTTCATTGTTTTTTGATGTAATTAGACTTTTAAAAGATTTGAACTAACATAGAATTGTTTAACTTATACAAGATGACGAATCCAAACGGAAATCCCGATATACCAATGGAGAAACCGATCCCCGATAGGAATTCCACCAAATAAAATGATGAATGATGCAGGGATGGTATAATAAAATAATAATGGGGACGGGGATGGTAAACCCAAAACCAGTCCTGCCCCGCCCCATTGACATCCCTATATTAGGGCAATTAAAGTCGATGTCTAGCAATGATGATATATATTTTTTGAATATTTACGATGAAATTAATTTGTTACGCATGTGGATATTTTACTCCATATGAGAGAGGCCCAATAATCATATAAAATTAAGTCTCACAAATAAAATGATTATCTTATTATTAATACTTTCATGCATGATAATTTGAATTGCTTTCATTTATTTGCCAATAACGCATTTCGTTAAAACTACGTCTTATTACTTCCTCAGTCCAATTCTCTACATATATCAAAGTTCTCTACAAGAATAATTAAAAGCCACACAAATACAAAAATTGAAGCAATTTTAATAGTTACTACCGCCATTATTTATTTAAACTAGACGGCTTGTATCAGAGACATGCTGATATATATAGTACACATATACAGCAGAGCTTATAAATTATAACAAACAAGTACTTAGTAGATATACATCACTAGTACTTGTCCCCACGCATGGAACTTAACTTACACTTTGAAACTAGTCCTCCATTAAGAAGTACGTGCGTATTTGCATATATATATATATATATATATATGTATATATTTAGGAAACTTGGCCAGAATTGGCGATGACGACGGGCTTAGAGGTCCTCCCAGTGGGAGAGCCGAGCTGCTCAATGGCCCTCACCACGTCCATTCCCTGCACAACCTTACCAAACACCACGTGTTTCCCATCCAGCCACGGCGCCTCCGCCGTACAGATGAAGAACTGGGACCCATTGGTCCCGGGCCCAGCGTTGGCCATGGACAGGACCCCGGGCCCAGTGTGCTTCCTCACGAAGTTCTCGTCCGGGAATTTGGCCCCGTAGATGGACTCGCCCCCGGTTCCGTTCCCCGCCGTGAAATCGCCGCCTTGGCACATGAACCCCGGGATGACTCGGTGGAAACTCGAGCCTTTGAAGTGCATAGGCTTCCCGCTCCGTCCGGTTCCCTTCTCTCCGGTACAGAGTGCTCGGAAGTTCTCTGCGGTTCGCGGCGTCGTGTCAGCGTAGAGCTCCATCACGATTCGGCCGGCTGGAGAGCCGCCTATCGCCATGTCGAAGTAGACCTTTGGGTTTGCCATTGTAGAACAACTCGATCGATCTCTCTAGAAGATATAGACTATTAACTATATATTGTTTTTTTTTTTTTTGGGATAAAATTAACTATATATTGTTTAGTATATTAGTACTGATGCTGTATATTTGGCTCTTAAAGCTACTTCCACTTGTACATAAATATTATTATTTATTTATTTTATAAGGGCGCCGCCTGAAATTGTGAATTGTATCCTTCTTCGAATAGATCATGGCCGTGGAATTGAGCACGTGTCGCAACTATAATGTGAAGATATCGGAAATAGTGGCCTCTCTGAAACTTTGACGCGATTACTATTTTAGGCCACGTAGCTGCAACTGGCAAATTTGGCAAGGGCCAACAACAAGTACGAGAGGTTTATATCCACGTGGACACTGTGTGTCTTCGGACGGGAAGATCTACATTTTCTGTATGTTTAACGTTTCTTTTTTCTTCTTCTATCTTCTTTACTTAGTGGGTTGGGTTACATCACCGTATTTGACATCTGATATAAAAATCTAGTATCCATATATTGAAACTAGTATTTTCCCACTGTACTCTAAAATTTAAACAACTAACAATTACTTTTAAGGAAGCCTAAGATTCAACCAATTTGCTAAAAACACTGCTTTTTGGGGAAAAAATATATATATACACACACAGATTATTTGATGCATAGGCATTACTTGAACACTAGTGTAGACTAGAGCTACAAATTTTTGGCCCAGGCCTGCGGCCCGGTTATACGGCCTGACCCCAAATTTGTTTTATTAAAAAATTATTTAATTCAAATAAAAATAATAATTTAGGGCCGGACTGGAGGTTTAGGGTCGGCCTAGCGAGCCCTACGGTCTAGGTGTGCCATGATTTTAAAACGGAAAATGACATTTAGTACGGTTTTTCAAAAAATAATGACAATTTTACGACCTGGCGCAAATAATAACTATTCCGTACGGTTTAGGCAAAACTATTTCCATTTTATACGGTATAATGCGTGATAAACCTTCATTAATTTTAAAGCTAATACAAATGAAGTAGAAGTAAATGCAGGTTTAGTGGCTGGGTTCATGTTGTCCCACGTACCAGATCATGATTCAAACCCCTTTGGTCAGACTCTCTCTTTTCTTGTTTTATTCTTTTTACGTTTTGTCTTTAATTTTTTTTCTTTTTCCCTTTTTTTTTCGTTTTTATTTATTCATTTTTCTATTTTCAATCTACCATTTATGCTTTTTAAGGAATTCTACGATCGAGAAATGATTTGAAAAACTATTCTGGTTACTAAAGAAACCAGTCATAGTAATAAAAGAAACTATATGCAGAACTAATAAACAGAATCAGAAAAATTAATTTGATTATCAGAAACTCATAAACCAATTAATACTATTGGGCTCTAGTTAATCTTGTAGTTGCCGAAAACCATTTATCAATTAATAATAGAAACTAAAAACCATTTTTACTAATATTTTCCAACTATTTGATATGATTGTTAGAATCCAATAGTCAACTAAGAAGAAGAAACCGAAAACCAAACTGGTTTCGGCTAAACCAAACTGATTTACTTATATACAAGGCATCTCGCTAAAAAGAAACCAAATTAGTTTCCAGAAAACTTTTTGATTTACTTACATATAGGGCATTCTGCTAAAAAGAAACTAAACTAGTTTCTATAAAATCTTTGTAGTTTCCTGTGGTTTACCAACATATAGGGTATTTTGCTAAAAAGAAACCAAAATGGTTTCTAGGAGACCTTTGTAGTTCTTATGATTTATTTACATACAAAGTATTCTGCTAAAAGAAAACCAAACTAGTTTCTAAAAAAAACCTTTGCAGTTTCATATTATTTACTTATATAGAAGACATTTTGCTACACATAAAGTAAACTGGTTCCCTGAAAACCATTTTAGTTTCCTATGATTTACTTACAAACAGGACATTCTGCTAAAAAGAAACCGAATTGGTTTCCTGAAAACCTTTGTAGTTTCCTATGATTTACTTACATATAAGACATTTTGTTACACATAAACCAGATTGATTTCTTTGAAACCTTTTTTGGTTTCATATGATTTATTTACATACATGACATTATGCTAAAAAAAAACCAAACTAGTTTCCTAGAAACCTTTGTTGTTTCCAGGAATATAATAATAGAATATAATAAACTGAGAAAGATGGGAAAAAATGAAAAAAATAAATTAAGGAGATAAAGAATATAATAATAAAAAAAAAAAGAAAAAAAAGTGTAAACTATGAAAATGGAATATAATAAATTTAGAAAGGTAGAAAAAAAATGAAAAAAATGAATTAAAGACATAAAGAATGTATTAACAAAAAAAATATGTAAATTAGTTTCTTGTGATTTACTTACATAGAGGGCATTATGCTAAAACGAAATCAAACTAGTTTCCTAGAAACTTTTGTGGTTTCTTGAAAACTTTGTGATTTCCTATGATTTACTTACATACAGGACATTGTGCTATGCATAAACTAAACTAGTTTTCTGTGATTTACTTACATATATAATATTTTACTAAAAGAAAACCAGACTAGTTTCTTACAGATCTTTGTGGTTTCCAAGGAATATAATAAATTTAGAAAGGTGGGCAAAAGTAATAAAAAAATAAATTGAAAAGATAAAGAATATAATAACAAAAAATAAATAAAAAAAAAACCTAAACTATGAAAATATAATATAATAAATTTAGAAAGGTGGGCAAAAAAATGAAAAAATGAATTAAAGAGATAAAAAATATAGGAACAAAAAAGAAAAAGACAAAAAATAAAAAAGCATAAACTATAGAAATGGTGGTGTTATGGTTTGAACTTTAAAGGGGGGAAATCAATTGGGGTCTAACCATTATGACAATAGGTTTCCCATCAATCATTGCAATTTCTTTTAATAATAAAGGTATTTTAAAAAGTTTTCAATATTTATAAATTTACCACCACATCCTTTAGCACTCAGATTTTAGAGAAAATGTATCTTTTGGTCGTACAAAAATAATACCTCTCTCTCAGGTCATATTTTCATCATTTTTTCTCAAAAAGTAGGTAAAAATGTCCTAATCCCTTTTAAAAATCCAGCTAAATGGCCCGAATTTACAACTCTAGTGTAGACTTGTGTTGTCCCATGCCTCGATTATGAATGATTGATGGGATTAATTTCCGATTCTTCTAAATAGTTGCAACGATTAGAAGGATTGGCTACGTCTATTCTACATCAATATTGTTTTTCAATTGTCCCACTCAAATCTATTCCAAAAGAGGAATTTAGCGACAATGCTTAATAGGGTATTAAAAAACTACTGTTAGTTTGGGTTCATGTTTTTAAAGAAGTGGTATTTAGCTACTAAATCCGTTATTTATTGAAAAATGACAATGAGATAATGGACTTGATGAATAGTGGTTGAGATAATATAGATGTTTTTGGAGTACTTTATAGAATGATTTTTTAAGATTATTGGGGTGTCATTAAACTACTAAATTAATTTTTCTTCCTATCTCTATCTAGCAAAGCTTAAGAAACCTATTAATTATCTAGTATAGTGACAAGTATGGTCGATTCCACAAGGAGTTTATTTAACTAAGATACTACTAATCCTAAGATGAAAAAGACTGTGAAAAAAAACCAAAGCTGAAAGTAAAACATAAAACAAACTATAAAATAAATAGATTAAGGTTTCATTCTCCATCACTACATGGTCTTGTAGATCAATTACCAGATTCTAATAGCTATTTAACAAAGTTGCTTACCGTAAATAGTTTGCGAACTTCACAGCTACTCTTATCTTTCTTTAAATTGTATGTTAACTAGACGAATGCTATAGATAACCCATTTTCATTAACTAACTTAAGTAAACACTCTAGAATTAATTAATAAAAAGTATTGCCATAGAGAAGGATCTTGATTGGTCTGGATTATAATTTCACAAACACAAAATCTAAACTAGGTTATGTTCTTTGCTATAGATAACTTATCGAACGATCAAATCAACTATGGTTTTGCTACTAAGAGATTCAAATATGACAAACGTTTAATCAAACCCCTAACCTTAGAATTCAATCATGATTATCCAGTTGTACACCTAAACAAACAAGATGTCATTCATAGAATCAATATGCATAAAATTTGGAAAATTAAAGAGCAATTATGTCTAGGGTTTTGAAATCACCCTTGACCTAAGCTAGAGCCTAATTTAGCATATACATAAGAATAAAGAGCAAACCGTCATGCTATAATTGATAAAACAAAGGAGAAAAGGAAGAAAAATGAAGAAAAAATGTGGTAAATGGCTTTGGCATGCACTCTTGGTCTTCAAGCTTCTCTCTTCCTCTTGATTTTCTCTCTCTAACCTCCGAGGTGTTTATTTGTGTCTAGGAATGAATGTTTTTGAGTTAGAGAGGTCCTTTTATAGCATAGAATGGCTTAAAGTCGTGCTCGAGTGGTTTCCAAAGTTGGAGAGGTCAAAAACCTTAAGAAACATCACTTTCCTGATTCTTGGCGCCTAATTTCTGGCACCCCGACACTACATCTTTGGCAGGTTTCTCGGTTTTTGCAAAAATACCACGGTTCAATCTGGTTTTGAGATTTTTATCACTTTTCATCTTAGCACTTTGATTTTTAGCATGTTTCAGATACTCTTCGGGATTTTCAACCTGTTTTAACTCCTGTTCCACTCTTTTTTACCCATACACCTTCAAAACACATAGGAACACAAAAACAAAACAAGTTAGCCCTAGATAAATATAAAAACTAATAAAGTAGTACGAAAAATCATCATCATATATATGTAAATTGATATCTATCAATTATCACAATATTTATCGTCTTAAAATAGTCATATATTTTTATTACAAACATCCCAATATAATGACTTTAATACGATGACAGTTTTAAGGGAAAAGTACATAAATACATGTTTTCTTAAGCATGTCTTCATAAATACTTAATTTTAATTTGTATTTCACCAATACTCGTTTTTATACCTTTTTTTGGAGAGATATATATCACAAATATTTTATACATGAAATGCATACTATTGAATGCATTTTAGAAATAAAAATTATACTTAAAAATTGGTTATACATTTCAAAATTTATACCATAAGTATAAATTTACATTGTAAATACCACATATATATTTTAAACATAAATGTATGTCTGAAAAGGGATTTTGTGAAATAAAATAGAAAGAGTATTTATGGAATATAAGGCACAAAGACGGGTAGCCCAGACGCATAAAGGCCCAGTTCGGGACTAATATGTCCAAATTCAACTACGGACGGAGCGCATTCCCGCCAAACTCGGTTGGGACTCGGGAAGGAGACTAGGAGAGCATGTAAGGTAGTGATGGAGGGACATATTAGTCATTTGAAGCTAGTGGTAGCGTGAATGGTGATATGATTAAGACTTGAAAACCGTTTGGAGTTGTTTAGAGTTGTCTTGCTATTAAGCCAAAAAGGCAAAATACTCTCTCGTCATTAGCTAAAGGACTATGCACATCCTAATTAATATTATTTTAGCCCCCAAATAACTAATATCCTTAATCAATATTCTAATACCAACGTCAATAGTGGAGGTACCATTTTTTTTTTAAAAAAAATTGCTTTTGGTCTTCGTTTTATCATCGCTCAGCAATAGCCAAAAGCCGGCACAGCTGCTACTACACCATCTCTCACAGCCGGCTCTCTCTCTCTCTCTCTTTTTCTGGAATTGCTTGGAAAAAGTGATCTCCTTGCAAAAAAACGAGAAGTACTGCCTTGGGAGGAAATGGATATTTTTTCAGTTCAATTTTAAAAAAAGGCTTATTCTTCAATTCTGGTAAACTCTTCTATCTCACCTTTTTATCTATGTATTAATTTATATATTTTAGTATCTCTTTTTTCTTTTCCTCTGCACTTTTTGATGAATAATAAGTGCATGTTAGATTCTGCATAGGCAGTACTCAATCTGTCCCATGCTATTTGTTTAGCTCTCTAAGAATCGTTACACACACATATAAATGTAACACATATATTATTATTATTATATATAATAAGATTTCATGGCCTAAAATCGATTACTTAATCACCATGAAAATACATTGGCTTCCATGAATACTACAGATCGTCGGTTTTAGAAATAGATTCTTTGGCTAGAATATCCTTTTATTTTGATTTTGTTGGACGCTTTTGTATTTTTGATTTTTTTCTGTTTGGGTTTTTCCTGAATTTTTCTCAGCAAACAAACGGAATGTTCTTGATACAAAAAACCAACAGACTTGTTTGACCATAGTAGACAGTGATCTTAAAGATGGCTGGAAACTATAGGCTTACAATGGACCAAAAGGACATTGTGAGGTTAGTTAACACAACAGTCGATAGCTTTATCCGGGATCGGCTGATCAACAAAGAAGAGAGGATTCAGCATAAAGAACAGTGCGCTGAGAGATTGGCGGCCGAAGATGGAAGCTGCGGCGAAGACCGCGAGGTTCGCTACTCCGATCAGGCGGTGCTGGCCAACTTGGACTGGGGAATTGAGGCCCTTGAGGAGGCCATAGCTACGTCCAACATGGAAACCAAGCTCGCACGTTTGGACTATGCGGAGAAGATGTTACACGTGTGTGCCATGCTGACTCCGGACCAGAAAACTGCTGGAGTCCCCAACTTCTACCTCTCCGCCTGGGCGCACCTCAATCTGGCTTACTTGTGGAAATTAAGGAACAACGTTGCTAACTCAGTTTTCCATGTTCTTGAGATGTTCACCGTTGATCCTTTCTTTTCGCGGATTGACTTCGCTCCTGAGCTCTGGAAGGACCTGTTTCTTCCGCACATGGGGTCGATTTTCGGATGGTATTCCGAGGAGAGGCACAGGCTTGTCATGGAAGTGATTCCTGATTCTTCTGATGTGTCTTTCACAGTTGACTTGGACCAATTCTTCAATGAGTCTTTGATATTTTCCCTGAGGCCGGATCAAGTGGAGAAATTGCAAAAGCTGGAGCAGCTTTTCGGAGAATCATTGGATGAGAATACAAGGCTTTATGCCAAGTACTTCAAGGATTGTATCAACTCCGATTCGACCTCGAGCAAAAAAGTGATTCCCATGTTGCCAATTGCAGAGCCACCAATGACTCCTTTGCATGAGGTGAGCCGCTCCATTCCTGATTTTGTAAAGTTTGGTCCTATCTTGCCCAAGAGTGCTGGATTTGCTCCATTTCTCAAGTCTAAAGATGGTGCCAGAGCCACAATCAGGTTTGTTAATTTCCTAGTAGTAGAGACTTTAGATTCTTTTTGCCATGTAGCTTTTGTTATGTATTGATATTCTGACATATGTGGACTTTGACAGGGGCCCTGGTAGAATGAATGTTAAGTCCACTGTCTCGGAGAATTTGGAGGAGTCTCCTAAATGGGATCCACAGGTATGTCTGAAAACTGTGTCATCATTCATTGGCATTGCCATCAAAAACCTTGATTGTTATATCTATATATGCTTTGTGAAAAGACTACTTACTACATTAGTTGTAGTTTTTGAAAGTTGGTGGTGATTATGCCAGGAAGGCTTGCCTGAGGAGAATGAAGATGAGTATGATTATGAGCAAGATGAGGTTCATGTGGTTTCTCATGACAAAGCTCCAAAGTCTGTTTCTGCCAGCAGCAGCAACAGGGTTACAAACGCCATAGAAACTGGACAAAGTGTACAACCATCTAAGATGAAAACTCCACTATATTCTCCAACAGTCTTTTCTCCTATTGGTTCCCCGAAAACTTCTCCACCAAATATGTCTTCTCCAAAACCAGATGTACAATGTAGGAAAGAACAACCTTCTCTATTGCGCCTGAAGTCCAACCGTATGATGGGTTCCGCCAATCCCACATCTTTGCCTCTGTCTCCATCCATGAGTAATGATTGTAGTATTACCTCAGACTCTGATGGCGAAGTAATAGTATGACCAACATCTCCTTTACTCAATGTTTAGCTAATAATGATCAAATCTTTCTCTGTCTATATTATTTATCTTTTGTTATCTAAAGTTGAAATGTCTACGGTTGAGATTTTACTGAAACTTGTTTGCAATTCAGGAGGTTCCACAAGGTTCCAGTCAAAACTGTAGTCGAACACAGAGTTTTGAAAGTCTTAATCACTTATTCAAGAATAGGTATTTGTTTTCACTTTGAGTTCTTATCAATTTGTGCTTAATCCTGCTACACTTACCCAAGTTGAAGAAGAGATTCATTCTCATATTCAAATTCTTTGAATTCTCCAGTTCCCTTAATGATGATAATGAAGGAAGCCAGAGCTGCATTTCACTTCCATTATCTGAGAAGCAGACTTCTACACCAAGACCACCAAAGGATTTTGTTTGCCCCATCACAGGTCAGATCTTTTGTGACCCAGTTACCCTTGAAACAGGTCAAACATATGAGAGAAAAGCAATTCAGGAATGGCTGAAAAGAGGAAACACAACATGCCCCATTACACGACAACCTCTCTCTGCAAGTACACTGCCCAAAACCAACTATGTTTTGAAGAGACTGATAACTTCTTGGAAAGAACAGCTCCATGATCTTCCTCAGGAATTTCAGTACTCTGAAACACTCAGAGATCCATTTGCTCACTCCACAAGAGATACCTCGTTAGCCTCCACCCCACGTGGAACACTTGATTTCCCTTGTCACAAGGGCAGTGATGAATGTATCAACCATAGGAACAGAAGATTTACTCGAGCAGCCTTGTCTACTTCACCGACAAGTGTGATATCTCAAGCTGAAGTCGAAAAAATTATAAACAGTTTAAAACCTCATGTTTCATGTCTGTGCACTTCAGAAAACTTACAAGAGTGTGAATCAGCTGTTTTAGCAATATCCAGGTTATGGAAAGAGTCAAAGGGTGATCCCGGGGTTCATTCTTGTTTATGTGAGCCAACCATTGTAAATGGTTTTGTAGAATTACTCTCAGCTTCTATGAACAGAGAAGTCCTAAGGACATCAATTTATATTCTTTCTGAGCTGATATCTACTGATGAAAACGTTGGAGAAATTCTTACAAGTGTAGATTCTGATCTTGATTGCTTGGCTGCTCTACTAAAGAATGGGCTAGCTGAGGCTGCCCTTCTGATATACCAGCTTAGGCCAACTTCTGCTCAGCTTTTGGCTCATGATCTTGTACCCTCCCTTGTCCAGCTAATACTTAACCAACATGAGGAGTTGGATGATCTTCAATTTATTATGGAGCCCAAGATTGCTGCTATAGCCATGCTTGAACAGATTTTGATTGGAGGAGATGAAAATAGCAGATCCATCAATGCCTTGGGTGTTATTTCTGCAAATGGAATTCCTGCCTTGGTCAAGTTTTTAAATAGGGTAGAAGGAAGAAGGTCCGTTGTTTCCATACTTCTGTGCTGTATGCAAGCTGAAAAGAGTTGTAGGAAGTTGATAGCAAATAGAATTGAACTGTCTCCTGTTTTGGAATTATTTCATGCTGGCAATGATTCTGTCAGAGGCATATGTGTAGGATTTCTCTCAGAGCTTGTTCAGTTGAATAGGTACAGACACTTCATATTTTGCGTTCTTCTTCTAGTGGTTGCAATAATCTTTGTGCTCTCTTCAATTGAATTTTGCTTCATAAATTGGACCTTAGCAATTGGAAAAAGTTTGACAAGACAGTCGTTCTTGTTTAAACATGTGCTTATCCAGTCTGTAACGGCTTTGTCTTTCTGCAGGAGAACATTCTCAAACCAGATATTACAGACAATTAAAGATATAGGAGCATTTAGTTCCATGCACACTTTTCTTGTTTACCTTCAAATGGCTCCTATGGAGCAGCAACCCGCCATCGCTAGTCTTCTACTTCAACTTGATCTCCTGGTTTGTGTTTTTTCTTTATATCATCCACCAAGTCAATTACGATTATTGACAGGTATTAATCATAGGTTCTTCTAACTCTCACTTTTCCAGGTTGAACCACGGAAGATGAGCATTTACAGGGAAGAAGCTATAGAGGCACTAATTGAAGCACTTCGGAGAAAAGACTTCTCTAATTCTCAAATAATGGCTATAGATGCCTTGTCATCTCTTATCGGGCGTATTACCTCCTCCGGCGATTCATATATTGAAGCCTGGTTACTCAAAATTGCTGGGTTTGATCAACCATACAATGCTTTGATGAAGGCAGAACATCTAAAGAAAAACGACAGTGATTTGATGGAAACAATGGTTTGAACTTCTTTCATTATTGATTATTTTGAGATATCATGCTCATCGCTCTCTGCATGGTGTCAGTACTGATCTTAACTTTTTCATATACAGGAAGAAGAAGAGAGAGCTATAAGCTCTTGGGAGAAGAGGTTGGCTTTTGTACTTTGTAACCATGAAAGAGGATCTATTTTTAAAGCTTTAGAGGAATGTCTAAGGAGTAGTTCCTTGGAAATGGCAAAGGCATGTCTTGTGATTGCCACATGGCTCACATACATGCTCTCTGCAATTCCTGATACTGGTGTAAAAACCGCTGCCCGAAAGTCCTTGCTTGATGAATTCATAAATGTTCTCCAATCATCTAAGAATCTGGAGGAGAAGATTTTGGCAACGCTTGCATTGATAACTTTCATAAGTGATCCAGGTGAGTAGATAATTGTAGCAGTGAAGTTTCTTTTTTCGTTTTTTTTTTTTTTTTCTCAATAGAGGTTGAACTCCAAATTTCAAATTTTCAGATGCAGCAAAAGCACTGGGAGTGTATGCTAAACCCATCTACAAGACATTGAGAAAGCTTAAAAGGAATTCTGTGGTGGTCACCGATATAATGAAAACATTGATGAACTTGCCATCTGTAGATGCAGTAAGTTTCGAAAAAAAGAAAATATAATCAGATCAAAGTGAAAAGAAAAAGGTTATATATTAAATGCTAATTGTTCCTGATGTTTTGCAATTTAGACAGAGTTGTGGAGTTGTACTGAACTGGTCGAACTAGATTCGTGTACAAATGGAGAGGTTCTGTCCTTGATACATCTAAAAGGTCGGGTTTTAAGCAGCCATTCTGATGGAACTATAAAGGTATAAACTTAACTAAAACTCTCTTTTAGCACATATTTGCTCAAATTCACGGCATACATAAAGCTGTTTATTGTAAGCTTCAATGTCTAATCCTTTTTTTTTTTTTCTAGGTGTGGGATGCTGGGAAGAGGATCTTAAGGCTGATTCAAGAGGTTCGGGAGCACACGAAAGCGGTCACATGCCTCTATGCTTCGTCTTCAGGCGACAAACTGTACAGTGGCTCCTTAGACAAAACAATTCGAGTAAGCCAATTCCGCATCAGAAAATACTGATTGAAATCACCCTTAAAAAAAAAAATGGATCTAAACCAACCCCTCAAACTTGAATATTGCTTAAGCAACATATGCTTTATTTGGCTGTGTAATAGGTATGGGCGGTCAAACCAGAAGAAATCCTTTGCGTTCAAGTTCATGATGTGAAAGAAGCAGTACACGACTTGACAGCCAATACTAAAGTCGCATGCTTTATTTCTCAAGGCACCGGAGTTAAGGCAAGCGAACTTTTATTTTGAACAGTTATAACATCTTAATACATTTAAAATTAGAAGGTTCTCTAAAGTTCATGTTGTGGCAGATTTATGATTGGTCCGGGACGCCAAAGCATATAAACTTCAACAAGTACGTGAAGTGCCTTGCCATGACAGGGAATAATAAACTTTACTGTGGTTGTTCTGGTTACAGCATCCAGGTAAAACATTTTCAAGTAACAAAATAATAGGGATATCTTATATTGACCATGTTAGCTTAACAATTGATTTTTCTCCCCTTGAAATCAGGAGGTGGATTTGAGCACATATACATCAAACACATTCTATTCCGGTACAAGAAAATTGTTAGGGAAACAAACCATATATTCCCTTCAAATTCACGATGGGGTTCTCTTTGCAGGCGGATCATCGGTCGATGGAACTGCAGGAAAGGTATGCTTTTGTTTATACCAAAAGTTTAATGACAATTCTTTAATGTGTAAACTTAACTGACCCTTTTCTTTCTTTCTTTTTTTTTTCTCTTCCTTTTGGGGACATGAATTGAAATTGCAAAAATTGCGAAGATATTCTTGCTGTCAACCAAGGCAATAGTAGGATCATTCCCAACTGGGTTCGACATCCAACGCATAGCCATAAACAATGATTTTATATTTACAGGCAGTAGATGTGGGAATATTGACGTTTGGTTAAAAGAGAGATTCACAAGAGTTGCTTCCATTAAAATGAGTTGTGGAGGACACTCCAAGTTTACCTCGTTGACATCAGATACGGATGGTGGAATGCTATATGCGGCCTCCTCCGATGGCAAAATTCAGGTAAGTGATACATATTGTACATGCAATTATCTATATTCTTGATCATTTTCTCATTGGAATATCCTATTTGCAGGTTTGGGATTTAGACTAGGCGGGTACACCTGAAAAATTTGGCCGAAATTCATGCCTTTTTTTTTTTGTAAATTTTGCACTCGTATAATATCTTTGTTTTTTTGTTCAGTTTGTTATTAAATTCATTGATGCCACAGTCGGACGAAATAAAAGGTTTTCCCGGATATCGTCTTCCATACCTGCACCTTATAAGATAAACTATTACATTGAACCAATCATGATTGTGTCTTATTCTTCAGTTTTTAATTTTAGATACTAGTTTGCGCGCATGAGTGCATGACCATATCCGAAAAACGACATCGACAAACGACAATATACAGATGAAACAACTAAAACACGGACAAAAAATCTTGAGCAAAAGAAATAAACGACAATACCTCGAAAAGCCTGAGAAAACGACAACCAATCCCAAAAGACAACTGTTGACAAAAGCAAAAACGACAATTTTCTTGAAACTACAATGTACTAAAACGACCATGAAATCAAACGATTATAATATCCAAACAAAATTCTTGAGCGAAAGAACATACCGATTAGAGAGATGGTGATAAATACACTAACTTCAAAAAACGATAACAGTTGCGAAAATTGCTACAAACGACAACACATACAGAAACGACAATAAATCAAGATAGACTTGAAAATGACAATTACGAGAAACATGGAAAACGACAATAAAGTAATAGCTGGGGAAGGAGAGTGTTGGTGTTGTTTTCCATCGGTCAACACGTGTCCTCGCCTCCTTCAACGTCTCCGCCTCTGGCACCAGGGCCCTGGAGGTGTTACCCATGCTTAAGTCAGTAGAGGCAAAGAGTATGAAAGAAACGATGGTTCAATACAATTCATAATGTGGTATTTATATACGAAGAGAATTAGAATTTAGTGATCCCTTAGCCCAGACACATGTCCTTCCTACAATCATTTGTCCTCGCGAGTAGTGGAAGTACTACATTTTGTGACAGGAGGTGGAAGAGCTATCTGTAGCTTTTTCTGTTGTAGGCCGCCATTGTATGCTGAGATCACTTCTCCAAAAATCTCTTTTGATATTCAAAAATAGTACCTTTAGGAAATGTTACCATGTGTAAAGTAGAATCATGGCTCTCACATTGGTTCGGGTTTAGGTCTAACCCGAACCATGTGGTGACTTGGAGCCTTTAGACCCAATTTGTCCCTTATGGGTCTTAAGAGAGGTCTGAGGACCACTTTGAGTGTTAAGTCTAGCAGACCGTCGATATCATGGGGTCTACCTTCCTATTATGCCTTTCGAGGTCTTGGGATTTCATCCTTTCTTGAAAGTTTGATAACAATCAGTTTCTAGACACATGACTTTAAATGAGCCTTAATAGATGAGGACTAAGCGTTGCTGCGCCACCTTTGCTGACTCATCAGATGGTTTATTGCGGTTAATTAATTTGTAACAACTTCCAATTAACCCCTTAATCTGTTCCACATGGAGGGATGTTGTTGGTTATGAATCATAGGTCCCACGACGAGAGGGAGGAAAAGAGATAGAGAGAGGAAGACATTTTTCCTTAGAGTTACTTTTGTAGTTAGTTTTGGAAAATAAAGTCAATTCAAAATCTATCTTGTCCCCAAAACTTAAACGAGTAGTTGCAAGTTTTAAAAGTCCGAAATAATTTGTTTTAGGTAGTTCTGAGCCTAGTTAGTAATTTTACGTATGTTATACATGTAAAAAATGTTGTATAAACAAAAAAAACTTGTGTAAGGTATTTTTTAATATTAATCGAATTAAAAATTGTACAAAAGTATATTATTCTTTCAATGTATTGTATATGTATAATTCGTATACGTATATTTCAGTCGGGAAATTAGGCGAAATACACCTCTATAATAGTGCGTTTTAGAAAATACACCACTCTCAACAGTTTTAAGATGAAATGTACCTTTTTTAAAAAAAAAAAGAGTATAAAAAAGCTTATATATCCTTAAGTTGAGGGCGACAAACATAGGTGTCGAGAGCTAGACAATGTGTCTAGAAATTTAACCGGAAAAAAATGTACATTTGAGTATTTAGTACCAGACAAGACTAGACATGGTGTCGAGCTACGCCAAACAGGAGTGTCAAGAGCTAGACAAGGTATCTATAAATTTGACATGAAAAAAATGGTACATTTGAGTATTTAGCACCAGACGTGGCTAAACATAGTGTCGAGCTGTGATAGACAATGTGTCTAGTAACTCGACCTCCCTGTCTAGCCGGAATATGAATCATTAATAAGATAAGTGATAGGGACATTTTTGTATTTAAAATAATTTAAAATTTAAAAATGTGTACTCATCAAAAAATTATTAAGAGATGTGTATTTCTTAAGATACACTATACCAAAGGTGTATTTTACAAAAAAAAAACCAATTCAATCATATAAAGTATTTTTCACCAATTCATTTTCTTTATCTAAAATTTTGTTTTCTTACAAATTTTTATGACAATTATTTTGAATTATTTAATATTTAACCAACTTGACTAAATATTATATAAAATTTACAACCAACTAAATTAAAATATGTAATAAACAAAAATTTTGGATAGAAAATTTAAACTTTTTTGCCAGTATAATATATTTTTATTGCATGTATTTATAAAAATTAATCACGTAATACACATATTTCGTGTATACATTTATGCCATTTTAGAATATTTTTCCACAAAATAACCGTATAACAATCATTTAATTCATTATTTGTTTTAATAAGGGCCATTGTGGTATTGTTGTTGTGGTGCAGCTGTGCTATGAGCAAAAAATAGTCATGAGAAAAAAAATTATTGGTGTTTGGTAAATTTAAGTTATAAAACTGTCTGTTATACTGTTTAAAAATAACATCCAAGTTTTTAGTAAACTATAGATTAAATATGTAGTAAAATGATATATTATGCGATTTGTATTATGGTAGTAGAATCGGTGACCTTGAAAAGCAATCCTTGAGAGCTTTGAAAAGCAGCTCTTACTATGCTTCTCAAATTATGCTTAAAATACAACAACTTTCAACTTTTAAAAGGAGCTTATAGAAATATGACCAAATTTTGGGCCCAATTTCAGTAAATATCCCTTTGTCAAATGTTATAGTAAAATGTCCAATATATATACTTATATACCAAGTGTAAAATTTTATATACTAAGTATAAAAAATTATATACCCAGTGCATTTTAGTACAGTAACTAAAATTAGTAGATAAACAGTGTAAAAATATATATACATGGACATTTAGCTATAAAATTTTAAAAATAGACTTCTACTTAATCAAATTTAAAATTTTGATCATCCACCTAAATTTCTCTTTTTAAAATCTGCTTCTAATCACTTATAATAGTCAAAAGCAATATATACATCGATCCCAAGTAGGGCCTAATCAATCCATGTGGAGGTATAATTTTTCACTTACTAAAGATAGGATTAAAATTGCAGAAAGGATATACTTTAGGATTTTTTTTTAGAATTAATCCAATAAAAAATCATCATTCTTTTCAAGAAAATAAAATAAAAACAAGAATAAAATAAAATGGATAATATTAAAAAAAATAAAAATAAAAATCCACCAGCTTTAGTGTTTTATAAAAAAACACCAGCAACATTTCATTTATATCAAATTAAAACTTCAAATTCAATTTGTGTTTTCTTATCTAAAAACGGGCCCACACATTTAGTCAAAATTAAAAGTTTGGTTTGTTTAAAAAAAAAAAAGCAATTTTATCCTTTAAACTCATAAAATATATATTAAAACTAATAAATATCGATCTTTCTTTTTTTAAAAAAAATATTTCAAGTGAAAATAATCGTTATTAAAGTACAAAGAATTTCATTGCAAAACAATTTTAAAAAAATACAAAAGTTTAAAAAATTATTGTTTTGTTCTTTTTTTTTTTTTCAAGAGTTTACTTTTTTTAATTAAAAAAAGCTGAATGAAAATTTTTAAAAAAAATCTCATTTTTTAATCATTTTAAATGAAAATAATAATTATTGAAATTAAAATGAATATAAATTATTCAAAACAATTAAATGTTAAAAATAAAAATAATGACAAGAAATTATTTTTAATAATATTATTTTTGCTTAAATTATTATTTTTTAAAAGAAAAACAATAATATTGTTTCAATATTTATCATATATATGTTTTATGATTTTAAAGGTAAAATTGTCTTTTAAAATAAATAATAGTTCCAATTTAAATTAAGTATGGGTCCAGTTCTATTTGGTAGGATAATGCAAATTGAATATTTAATTTGATATAAATTAAAAAGTGTGGGGTTTTTCAATAAAACACTAAAAATTATAGGTATTTTTTTGATCTTATCCCTAAAATAACATAAAAATAAGTTTGTAGAGTTTTGAGGCTTTGAAAAGGAATAGAAAAGTAAGTGGGATATTGTGGTGGATGACCACGTTTTTAAATTGTTTTCAGTAGGTGTCCAATTTTTAAATCTTATAGCTAAATGTCCATATCATTAAAGTTAGATTTTTATTTCTTTTTTTGCCCTT
>JXTC01000055.1:489762-568316 GCA_002914845.1 Trema orientale | reverse complement strand
CGGACAAACGGGCTGGACATTTAGCTATACTATTGTGGGTCTGGACATATGTCAATTTTTGGGCCAAAAATTGGCCTGATACCTATGCAGCCCAAAGTGAGTAGTATTTAGTAAGAAAGAAACACTAAAATTAGAAAAAAGCCCCAAACAAAACAGTTTTTGCAGGAAAAGTCATTTCTTATTCTCGGTTTCCTTAGTCCTTCTTACTTTCTTGGCAAAACCAAACACAAATCAAAACAAAGAGAAGAAACAGTGGTTGCTCGTTTAAAGTTTCCAGTAGACCAAGACGGTCACTAATCATCGGCGGCGAGTCTCCCTGCCTGGAATCATGTCTGGCGAGAATGCTCCTCCTCTCATCGCTGCTCAGCTCAATTATCTCATTAGCCATTTTCCTCTTACCGTTAAGGTAAAAACTAAAACCCCTCTCTTCTCGCTTTCTCCAACTAAACAAAATCTTACTTTCCCACCTCCTAATTTTCTCGGAAAACATTTCATATAGCATTTCATTATATGGGTCAAATAATTTATTTATTTATTTATTTATTTTTTACAGATTGAACAGATGTGGTCCGGTAGCAAATACTACCCTGGAACTCTTGATCGCTTCACTTTAGCTATACCCTATTGTCTAGACTTTCTCAAATGTGAGTATAATATTGTTGTTGTTTCACCCTTTTTTTCCCTCATTGATTCGTTTTATTTAACAAGTTCAATTCAATTTAGGGGATGTTATATATGATGTGGAGTCTCCGTTTTCTGCTCCGGATGTTATATTCGGAGCCGAAGATGAGAGATTTCCCCCATTTCTTCTGATGGGTGGTGAAGGGGAAGGCTTCTTAAAGTCGCCGAAGAATTGTTTTAGAGATTGGAATAGCAAAGACCCAACTCGGCTCATGTTTCTGGTTCAACAACTCAGGTAGAATGGAATT
Organism: Trema orientale; assembly: GCA_002914845.1. NCBI lineage: Eukaryota > Viridiplantae > Streptophyta > Magnoliopsida > Rosales > Cannabaceae > Trema > Trema orientale. The sequence goes on along the minus strand of JXTC01000055.1, from coordinate 567,387 downwards.
TTCTTGAGGGCAATGTAGTTCAGTTCATGTTGTGAATGGGATGTGTTTTTTTTTTTTTGGGTAGGGATCAATACAAGTCCTACCAGAACAGGCGTGTTGGGGAGGTCGATGATGACCGGTTGAAGTTCGAAATTAGCACAATTATTCATAGAGAGGTAATACTTTAATCAAATTATGTGGATATGATGATGATAAGTTCTGGTGCTAATTGAACTAAGTTGTGAGTTTGTGACATGGCTGATTGTAAATGATATTTGTCAACTGGGTTGAATCGTAAACTGTAGTGTGCATTTGAAAAACCAAAAGAAATGGTGTCTTAAATTGAAATTGGGAGGGTTCATTATTACCTAATTTGACATAAAGAATAACCATATGTTATGTTCATTAGCTGACACGTGTCTGAATTCGTTTGATGTACAATTTTTTTGGTTTTTTTTTTTTTTTTTTTTTTTAATTTTTATAATGATGTTTGGATTGGCAAATGGATCAGATGAGGGATTGTTTTGATTTTTGTTACTTTGCTACAGGGCATCGAAATGCACATGATTTCCGGGTTTGAAAAGGTATTTTTCCTAGCAACATTTTCGAAATTAATACCAGCAGATTGCTGTTGGTGACTATGACTTTTTCTTATAGCTTTTGAATATGGTGTGGTTTCTTCACCTTTGAATTTAGCGTAGCCAGAGGAAGTTAAATTTGCAGTACCTCTAATGGACATGGACATAAATAAGATGGTTCCTGGATGCCCGTGGAGACATCCGCAGAAGATCTACTTACAGGTCACAAATTTCTCCTCCATCCCTCTCACTGACCTTTCCCTCTCCAAATTTTGTTCTCTCCTCAACATTAACAACAGTGTTATGTGTGTTACAGGTTATATACCCTGTTGGGAAGAAATATGTTTCTACTCCTTCGGCTCCTCGGCTGAAACTATTTTCCACATCTGAGTTGAAAGCACTTTTTTCCGTAGAAGATGTTAAGCTTCCTGTGTGGGTGGATGGAATGTAGGTCTCTTATATGTCCATTAGGCCCCAGTATATTTTGTCAGAATTTGACATCTGGCTCTTATCGAGGCTCTTCTGTTTCTAATGGTTTTTCTTCTTTCACAGGTGCATGGCTGAATATCTTCCCCATCTGGAAGAATCTCTTGAGAAACAGGTCAGCTGCATGTGTTCTGTTTCATTTATTTGCTAATAACTTAAGAGTATGAACTTTTAATAACATCAGAAGTTTATTCTGTTTGGCTTTTAAGGTTTTGGAGGCATTTACCTTAATTGATGTTAGAAGACACTTTATTGAGGCACTAGCCGTTCTGTTTGGAAGACCATTAGAAGCTGATCCAGTAAGCATCCAAGCAGTGTATTTGTTTGCAAAATAAATAGAACATCAAGTCTAACTGGCCATTTGAATTCTTTGTTGACAGGTTTTTGGCAGAAGGGCAACGTTCCTTGCTGGCTCTGGAGTATTCACATTCATGGTATTATAAGATGTCTGTTAATAATTTTTGCTTTCCATATCATTCTTTATTAGGAATAGTTGACAAAGTTGAATTGTTTAATCTTCCCGTTTTTCATTAAAGTATCTGATTGTTGAGTATTTAGGTAAGAAGCATGTAGATGGTGTTTAGTAATAATTATATGATGGATATGGGGCACATCTTATCATACTTTAACAACTAACCAATGAACCCCGAATTGATATTCAGTTATTTATTAGCGGAAAGCGAGAAATATACACTGAATTACTGGGTAAAGGTATATGGAGCATTGCAATATGTCTTGGTTATTGTCCTTTGTTTCTAAATTGAATTGGAGGGCTTTAAAAATGGTAGTTGTACAACACTGCACTGTTATGAAGCTGGTTATATCTGTCCTTGGTATTTGTTTTCTGAGTTATCAACATTAAACTTTTCAATTCGTTTGCTGTATCTTTTGACCCTCAAGTTGCAGCTAACCACACATTGTTTATTGTGTTTTTACAGGTTCACTTCTTTATTCCAACCCAATTCCCAAGGCAACAGCCAGTTCTGATGCTTCAAAGTTCTCAGGTAACAATATTTATTTTCGAATCTCGAAATGTTTGCACAGACATCGACTTTTCACTATATTCGGATCACTTATGAGGTTATTACAGTTTGGTATTTCAGCAAGTTTATCCCTGTATTTTCTTCTTAGATGAAATTCTTTGCTCCCAAACCGTGAACTCCTCTACTACAGTTAGGATTTATAGCATCGTACGATTCTTGCTATTGAACTGATTGGATGAAGTCCCAACTCCCAACTAGTTCTTCTTCCAGGTCTTGAGTTAAACTTCTATTGTGCAGCAGCTACATAGTTAACCTCAGCTTTAAATGGATGGGGTTTAACTATGCACATGATTTATTCAAAATCAAATAGTTTTTCCCCATTCACAATACAAAAGTTTTTAATTTAATATCAGCAATTGCTTCAGCTAATCATATTATTGCATTGTAACAACTGCTTCCTTCTTCATAGATGTACTTTCTTTTCAACTTAATTTAATAAAATTTTCGTTTCTTATCCAAAAAAAAAAAAAAGGCTGCTTTCTTCTTCTTCTTCTTCTTTATTTATTTATTTATTTTTATTTTTTCTGGGGGGTTGGTGGTAGGGTGGTGGGTTAATATGTTCTTAAACCAAACTAACGTACCATAAAAATATTTTTTTTTTAATTTTTTCTGGGGGGTTGGGGGTAGGGTGGTGGGTTAATATGTTCTTAAACCAAATTAACGTACCATATAATTATTTATGCCTACTAACAAACAACATAATTTCTTGTGCCTGTCCCTTGTGAAAAAGAGAGTGATGAGTTACTTTATTTCTTTAGAATTGAGTGTTCTGTTCCATCTTAGTCATCATGTAGGGTTGAATTTTATTTATATCTGCTGTTCATTATTGATAATTGAGATGTCATATGACTCATTTTAGTCATTTCAGTACTTGAAATTGAAACTTCACCACACAACTTGATTGTTCTTTGCAACAGAAAATACAGCGTTAGGAGGTAATTTTCTCCAAGGATTTAAAATATTTCTACGCTGCTAATTAAAACAACATGTTATTCGGTTTCATTTATAATATTTCTCAGATCTCATCTGGTCAAGAATGAAAGGGAAGTGGTTGGGCGTCTGTTATGGACTTAACAATTTTACAATTATGCTAAAACATTACAGTTTGTCTTGCCTATGATTTGCTAAGAATTTTTTCATTTCGAAAGAAAGTGTTGAAAAGTGAACTATAAATAATGTATCTTGGCTGGCTTTCGGTTGCCGATGTCTCTGAAAGGGTTGAAAAGTCATCTGAGGGTCACTGGTCTTATTAGAAAACCATGCTTTTAACAATTATTAGATGGTCTTTTGTTAGATGTCTGTTACTCACTAGGTTATATTCATCTGATGCAGCATTTCAACTCCCATGGGGCACCAATTAAGTCACATCATCTAACTGATTTTCCGTGGAGTCCAAGATGGGAACCATCACAAATGGCAGAGCGGATTTTGTAAGTTCATTAACATTTTTTTTATAGCTCAAATTCCACTTTTTTCCTTTTGAGGTTTTGCTTATACGATTTCGTCTTCTGGTTAGAGAATATTTGGTGGACGAGGCTTTGAACTTCAAGAGATACTGCAATGAGGCTCAACTCCAGCACTAATATAAATTGGTGGCTGTTAATGTGTCACGTTCTCACCCCAGTTGTGTAAAGCTAGGCAATATGGAAAACTATACTGTATGGTTCAAAAGATTAGTCACTTGTGTATTGTTTCTGGTTTTTTGATATGCTAGTATTAGGTAAGTCAGCAGCAGAGTCCAAAATAGACATCAGAGTTTGTTTCTAAGTCTCTGGTAACGGCAAGAAAAAAAGAGCCCTCATCTGAAATTAAGCGTACGAACCTATTTAAGTGTTATGAACACAAAGTTACCATTGCCTATTGGAAGTTGTTCTTTTTTTTTTTTTTTAATAGAAAGAAATATTCAGAATTTCTCCTACACTTTCGAAACTATGATGAATCAGACTCGGGTTGTTGAAAAGCTTGTTGACACTTTGTACATAGACATGTCGAATGAGCCGGTCCGGCCATTGACATGTCAGCATAAGAAATACATTCCTAGCACAACATGATAAGGGTTTAGAGAGAGTATTCAGCCATGGTATTATGCTGAAAACAGGGTGTGGCCGAGTTACGCTCAATGTTTTTGGTCACAATAATGCACACGAAAATGCGAAAAAAAAATATATATTGCCCATCAAACACCGCCTTTAAGGCAGGTTGGATTTAACAAACGAAATTACCCTATTATCTCTTGGTGAAGTTAATTCATTCCGATAAAAAAAAGTTCTAGCCAGATTGATTAGAATATATAAATGTCAAATTGACATTGGATCCTGACAATTATGTTGTTCTAGACGCATTTAATTGGTTTACCTACTGAGCAATGTATCAACAACAGCCAAGGATTCACATGCAATTTTTTTTTTTTTTTTTAAAAAAGCAGCGTAATTTATTTATTTATTTTTAATTTTAAAAAATGAGGAATAATTGACAGCATTGCATTCACGTGCTTTTTCCGACACGGTTATGATCCAAAATCTCCCAACGGACCGATTAGCCCAACCCATATTTTTGTGACCGAAGAGTAAAACCCAAACGACACCGTTTATCTATGCGGTTTGTACTTAATCGACGTGCCCGAAATAAATGCGAAACGGTGCATGGTGTGGGGCCCGCACGGCCTTAACGTGGGCACCCAAGACAGCGGTTACTTTGCCTAGTTGGCTTTTCTGTCCGTACTCTCTCTTGCTGTCAGACCCAACCCACAAATAATTAACAATAAAAAATAAAAGAACGCTTCAAAAATATCCCGCTCTCTGTTATTACCTTCCTAGCCTCCGAATCTCCCTCACTTCCTCAAACTCTCTCCTCCTCCATTTTTCATTATATTTTCCCTCATTTTCGTCCTCTCTGCCTAAATTTTCTTTCTCGGGAACCAAACACTAGATCGACTTTCTATTCGATTCTCATCGAATATGAGGGAAATCTTGCACATTCAAGGAGGCCAGTGCGGTAACCAAATCGGTTCCAAGTTCTGGGAAGTAATCTGCGACGAGCATGGCGTCGACCCTACGGGGAGGTACCAGGGCGATGGTTCCTCTGATCTTCAGTTGGAGAGGATCAATGTCTATTACAATGAGGCTTCGGGAGGAAGGTACGTTCCTCGGGCTGTTCTTATGGATCTTGAACCAGGAACCATGGATAGCATCAGATCGGGTCCGTACGGCCAGATCTTCCGCCCTGATAACTTCGTCTTCGGCCAGTCCGGTGCCGGAAACAATTGGGCCAAAGGTCACTATACTGAAGGCGCTGAGTTGATCGATTCGGTTCTCGATGTTGTTCGCAAAGAGGCCGAGAATTGTGACTGTCTTCAAGGTAATTTTGGTGGTTCTGAATTTTTTTGCTTAATTTCTTCTCTACAAGTTGTCGTCATAATTGATCAAATTTAATCTTGGATTTGGATTAACTGCTATGCTGCATTCATGCTCGTGAAATAGGTCTCTCATTTTGAGAGTTTTGTGAATTAGATGATCTGCTAGACTGTATAGAATGATAGCTGAATTGATTGGCTTCAATGTATGGAAACAATATTGTTGAGATCTCGTCATGGTTTTGAAGTAATTAATGTCGTTCCATGGCCTTCTGATCCATTACCCTCACAATTAGTTGCATCGCAATATCATTATACAAAAATGTTGATCATGATGATAAATTCATATATCTGATGCATTCTTAGCTAAATTAATATTTATATACATGTATATATGTGTGTGTTATTTCACGGTTCATCTTTTCTGTATTAGCATTCTACGTTCTGTTCTTCTTCTTCGCTTTTCCCTAACTTTGATTTTTGTTTATTTTAGTTAAAGACTATTGTGTCTCTTTCCAAATATCAAGTATGTCTTAACTTTACTATGTCACATTCATGACCATCAATTATTGGAGTGGAGCACTATGAACTTTTTCATTATGGATTTGGAATTTGGAAAATTAGTGAGCAGGTTCCTCGGTTTTTGTGCAATTACAGAGCAGTAAATCTAATATCAGTGAGAAAAGTAATGCTAAAGTTAGTTGATATAATTCTTTATGTTCGTACTGTTTCTTCCAACTCTCGTGTTTGATCTATTATCTCATATGTTGTGTACTGCATTTACCACTCCAATCATATTATTTTTTCTTCATTTTCTTTTGTATTATGTGTGTTGAATTCATCAAAGCAATATAAATAATGGCACAAGAGTCCAAGACCACATGGTCTGACATTTATTATATGATAGTAACGACATGCTACCCACATTTGTTGTATTTTATCATTTTAATTTTTCTTGCAGTACTGGATCTAATATAAAGGAGTTATAATTTTTTATTTTAATACGAGTTCTAGTTATGATATCACTAGGCATAATGCTGTTTCCATTGGATAAAACATGTTTACTGTTTAGTTTATTGTTACTTGATGGTGTTTAGTAGCTGTACTTTATCGGATGAAGCATGCCGATAAGGCTGAGTTATTGGCAGGCCCCATCTTTGTCTGGCGTGGAGACGGTCCATGACAAAATCTTTATTTTATGTTTTAAGATTTATTTGTTGAGCAAATCTATAAATATCTGATTTAATCTTGTCGTGATTTTGATTGCCCAACGATTCCGGGTACACGATTACACACCGACAAACATTTTTACAATTTGACTGATACAGTAAATCTCAAGGCCAGCACATAGAAACTAATTAAAACCCAGGATATATTGGTCCTGTGTTTTGGCTGGAAAGGCTTTCTAACTCGCAATTGAGTATGAAGAGTCACGGAAAGCATTGGTTTACTACGGTGACTTTACTGCTCCTTACTTTGATAGTAATTTAACTAATATTTACTGTACTATAAATTGCAAGTCTGGTGATTGACAAGTACTCGAAATTTAATCACGATAAAGGAAGTCAGAGAAACAACACTATTCTTTGTTTGTTGTGGCACTGAATACTATCGGTGACAAGTGATAACAATCATCTGAATGAGAGATAGGATATTCAACCCACTTCATATGTGTCTACTGGAGAAACGACTGTAAAAGTCATCTGCCCCTTTTCTTTACACCCTTTAACATTATCCCGCATTAGTGCAGAGCATTGCATTTCTCATTTATTTTGTTTTTAACCTGAGATTTCTACCGTTTCGGGCCAGGTTTTCAGGTATGTCACTCACTTGGAGGAGGTACTGGTTCCGGCATGGGAACACTTCTTATATCGAAGATCAGAGAGGAATACCCAGACAGAATGATGCTTACATTCTCTGTTTTCCCTTCTCCAAAGGTCTCTGACACCGTTGTGGAACCATACAATGCCACCCTCTCAGTTCATCAGTTGGTAGAAAACGCAGATGAATGCATGGTTCTTGATAATGAAGCACTTTATGATATTTGCTTCAGGACTCTAAAACTCAGCACACCAAGCTGTAAGTATCCCTATATATAACTTTGTTGCGTTAGCAGAGTAGCACCACAAATCATGACAATTCTTTGCAGTGTTTGATTTTGCTTCTTCCTATTTGCAGTTGGTGACCTGAACCATTTGATATCTGCAACTATGAGTGGAGTAACTTGCTGCCTGAGGTTCCCTGGGCAACTCAACTCAGACCTTCGTAAGCTGGCTGTTAATCTGATTCCTTTCCCACGTCTTCACTTCTTCATGGTGGGTTTTGCGCCTCTCACTTCTCGTGGATCCCAGCAGTACATCTCCCTCACTGTGCCCGAGCTTACTCAGCAAATGTGGGACGCCAAGAACATGATGTGTGCAGCTGACCCTCGCCATGGCCGTTATCTGACAGCCTCGGCCATGTTCAGGGGTAAGATGAGCACTAAAGAGGTGGACGAACAGATGATCAATGTCCAAAACAAGAATTCGTCCTACTTTGTTGAGTGGATTCCAAACAATGTGAAATCGAGTGTTTGTGATATTCCACCCAAGGGCCTAAAAATGGCGTCTACTTTCGTGGGGAACTCGACATCGATCCAGGAGATGTTCAGGAGAGTGAGCGAGCAGTTCACGGCCATGTTCCGTCGAAAGGCGTTTTTGCACTGGTACACGGGGGAAGGAATGGACGAAATGGAGTTTACAGAGGCAGAGAGTAACATGAATGATTTGGTCGCTGAATACCAACAATACCAGGATGCCACTGCTGATGAGGAGGGTGAATACGAAGAAGAAGGCGTCGAAGAGTATGAGGGCTAAAGTCTTAGAACTGGAGTTTCGGCTATGGAGGATTGAGGATGCAATATTTCTTTCTCACTTGCTTACATGTTTGCCTAGCTATTTTGAAACTGTCTTTGTATTTACTTACTTTGCCCTATGTTTTTGTTTCCTGTTAAGATTGCTCTACTCCTTTGGTTGCTATTCCATTTCTAAAGACGTCTATTGCTGTGTGTGTGTTTTTTTTTAGTTTCCTCCAATTATTTGAATAAATGTTGGCATTATTTGAGGAAATATCTCCTAAATATTGGCCAGGAGCGCAACTTTCCATGTATCTTGTTAGATGTCTGAAGCATGAAAAGTAACTCCATCATTTCCTTCCAATTAAAAAAAAAAAAGAAGGAAAAAGAAAAAAGATCCATCATACGATAGGAATTAACAAAGCGAGAATATTCACATAAACGGACATTAACTAAAGTAAACGATAATACTCTGAAGACAACACCGTTAAAAAAAGGGCGGGCATATTTTCATAGAACAAAGCCCAGAAACAATTATACTTAGGGAAACGACATAATTTGGGGAAACGACAACACATCGTACATTTTTTTGAATGAAAAAGACAATACATCATACTCTGATAGTCATGTGAAAAACAATTTAGTGGCTCCTTTTTTAATTGGGGATGGGTAGGGGCGTCCTTACGTAGGGTCATGTCTTAATTATCGTTAGATGGGAATCTGTGGGGAATAACGAGAATCTGTAGAGAATCTATTTATATACAGATTCCCATCCAACGATTAATAGACAGGACCCTACGTAAGGGCGCTCCTACTGTAGACGCGCCCTTTTTAATTATAGAAAAAGTATGGCAGAAAATAAAACAAACTAAAAAAAGAAAACGATAATGTTTTATAAAAAGGAAAATCTTTAGGAAAAAGCCAATCTTTTGTAAAAACAACAATATTTCTAGAAAACGACTACACATCATACAATTATACAAACACTTAAAAAATAAATAACAGGAAACGACAATATGTCGGAAGAACGACAACACATCATACAAACGCAATAATAAATCAATACGACAGAATCCAAAACGACAACATCCAATGTGAAAAAGACAATTTAATGGCTTTTTTTGAAAGGGAAAAGAAAAGGTATGGCCTGAGTTACAATGTAATCGCTTTTCAGACAAAATCAAGAATTCTCAAAAAAGGCAAAAGAAAATCAAGATCTGAAACTTGCTATTTACAGCGTAAGAACTGAAATTCGGGAACCAACTCCAGGCGTAGTACATCTGAATGGAAGAAAAGAGAAGGAAAAAACTAGCGGAAGGGGGAAAAAAAAAAAAGGTAATTGAGAAAAAGCAAGGCAACACAATAGAATAATTTTAAAAATAAAAATTAGAAAAAAGAAAAATAGTCAAAATATATGCATCAGAGTCATGGAAGTATGAGGCTCAACATCGCTTGCACTGGATACTAATTAATCACAAGCTTCTCATACCACAATATAATTCTCGTCATTCGCCTAGTAGTAATAATAAGCCATCAAAATATATAGGCAATAAAGATATAGAGAATAAATACACATCATTAGAGGGAGAGACCAGAGAGAATGTTAAAAAACAAATAAATATAGAATGGAAAGGGAGAGAGGAACTACAATCCTTATCGAATTTTTTTATATAGAAACTAAACCCTATGTAGGGGGTCGTAGACTTAGGAAACAGTACTAGGATCTAGCGAGCTTTCGAACTGAACCAGGGTTAGATATTTGATTGTGCAAGCTTCCTTTCCTTTCGTTTCGTGATCTACGGTTCAGATTTGCTGTTTGAGATAAAGATAAGGGCCAGAGTTGCACCATTCGAGTGCCACGCGCTCAGGAAGTAAGTGGCAATCACGAACCAATTAAAAGCTATAAAACGATAGATTCATCGTCAAAGGACGAGTAGTCGTGTACCGTAGTTTGCTTCGTCTATTGTCTCGCTGGGACTGGGACTGGACTGGAGTCTGTGTCTTCCTGAAAAAGCCCAGCAATTGCCAAAATTGAGGCTCTTTTTGGCCAGTTTGAAGCTCAGAGTCGGATTCGTGATGACTGCGAGACCTCGCTCGTGTCCACAGGGGTATAAATGTCCAAACATCCGGAGATATTTATGTCTGTCGTTCTCCCAATATTATTATAATAACTCCCAAATCCAGTGTCAAATTCCATCACGAAATTATCCCAAGCCTTTGTAGTGAAATGGCAAAAATATTTAAATTCCACAACATAGGAAATGAAGTGTATCTGTAGCTAAATTGGCTGAACTATATATAAGAATAATGTTATAGGGCACCAGTGGTGTCCAGCACCACAGTGATGTGTCAGTCTGTCACTGGTTAATCATAATTATAATTTAAGTGGGGCCCATGTGAGACCCAGTTTATTAATTAAATCATTCAATGACAAACAGACATGTCACTGTGGTGCTGGGCACCACTGGTGTCCATAGCATTGCTCCTATATATAAACATCTTGGATCAGTTTAGAATAGCAAATTGAGCCGGTGATGAGTCGTGTTCCATTTATTATTGCTTTTGGGTTGATGGGCATTGGGCTCTCCTAGGCTTTAACCACTCAATACTGTTAGACAACAGCATCAGGCCCACTTTCTAGTAAAAGATAGGCATTAAGATACCATTGTGATGAAAAAATTAGATGATTACCACTTATTTTAGACACAACTATTATTTATAACAACCGTCTTTTTTTTTTTTACTCTTAACTTATACAAATTTTTCCTTTCCAAAAAAAAATAAATTTGTTTTTTGGTTGTTTCACCCAAATCAATTTCAAGAGAAAAGCTTACCTAATAATAGTGATAGTCAATAAGGCATAAAAGAATAGATAATACAAGGTGTACCAAGATTACTAACAAAATTTTAATTTCAATACATGTGGCATATAAGTTGGCATTATTTAAATAAATTAATCATATTCACCAATTGAATGATGTCAATTCATATGCCGAGGAATTTAGGTGTATTACCAATATTTTAAATTTGATTAAGTAGATGTCTATTTTTAAATTTTATAACTAAATGTCCAAGTATATATATTTTTATATTTAGTAGATATACTTATCTATCAATTTTAGTTAATATATTGAGTATATAAAATTTATAACTTGGATATTTACTTAAATTGGGCCTAAAATTCGGTCATTTTGCTATAGTATTATTCCAAAAGAATTATTAACTTTAATTAATGATCGAATCTTGGGGTCATTACTTATTTTTGTTAAGAGCCGAAATTCAGGGGGAATACTATTAATGACTGAATTTTGGGGTCATTGCTTATTTCTGTTAAATATTCAACAGTATATGACAAAAAAATCATTGTTGTAACAATAACATAATTCAGGAACCATTACTATATAAGTTGAAAATTCATGGGACATAGTGGTACAACAATTATAATTCAGGGGCTATTAATATCATTAACCCTTAATTAATTTATGTATCTTGAAAGTGGTATCTGGCTACTTCCCCATATTGATCCACCAAAGAGGCCCATAGATTTTTATATTTATTTTTAATTTTTTGATAATGGATTTCCTACTTTATGAATTGTGATGTCGAATAAAGAAGAAATAAGTAGAAAAATTACTACTTTAAGGCAAGAGATTACTAACTGACTAAATCAATATTTTTCAAAAATCATTCTGGTAGTGAATTTGACTTAAAAATATGACTCTCAATGGTTCTTCGATCATCATTCAATATTAAAAAGATAAGCTTTTGCAATCCATACCTTATTTATACCTACTAAACTCCCTCAGCTACCCAATGAGGTGGCCCGCTAATTAGTATGTTTCGCCCCATAAAAACTGCTTGCTCAACACCAACGTTAGTTGACTTTTCCATTTTTCTTCGAGTAAGTTACCTTTTGGCCTTATCTCCTAGCTAAGTAAATTTCTAAAATAAATCGAAAGGCTAAGAAGAATATCAATTTAAAGAAATTATCTCGTTACGTACCGATTTTGGAATCTTAGCATCTATATTCAATGTTAGCCATGTCACATTGTGAGAGGACAAAACAGGTATACAATATCCAAAAAAAAAAAAAAAAAGGACTCATGTTTATCAACTTTTTTCTTCGTCAATAAATCTAATAAAATTCCAAATGTTCAGCTCAATGAATCGTATAAATTGGCCAAAATTTGGTTCTAAGAACATCAAAAGTTCAAAACTTAGATTGTTTTTTTCACAAACCCTTTTAGATACATTTACTATACACTAATTCTCTGGCCATGAAGGTTACCCCTCCAAAAAAAGATAATAGTAGTTATAATAATAGAAACAAAACGAGCCAAATCACTGTAGAAAAAATAGGGTTTTAAAAAAGTCACCATCATGAACAAGGATAACGTAGCTTATTGGCGGCAACAGAATTCTTGACCCTGTAGATCTGAAGCCTTCTTCTTCTGGCTTCAGTAGCCATTATCCTACTCAGATTCTTGTTAGCCATGGCTAAATCCAACGGTTGATAAGCCTCCGCGACATAAGACTCCTCAGCTGAGACTGAGAGGTTAAGGTCAGGAAGACCAGTTGGGCTCGCGGCGTTGTTAGTGAATCCACTACTTGTTACCATATGGGTTCCCGAGTAGTGAATATTCTGGCTGGTTTCTGCTACTTGAACCGTCTGATTCGTGATCAACGGTGGTTGATGAAGCACTTGACTTGAATCAGTAGGTGACGATGATGATGAGACCTTGGGTTGTAATTGGTCCAATTCCCTCACAAGATTCAAGTTTTGACCATTTTCCAAATTGGGTGTTTTCCTTTTAATGCCAGTAATTAGCTGTAAAAAGTTTTTTTTTTTTTTTAAAAAGTCAGAGAAAAAAACTTAAAAAAAAAAAAAGCTGGGAGAGAGAAAATTAGGGAAATTATGAAGATAGTACCTCATCTTTTCTCGCTTTCAACTCCGAATTGAAAGCTTTCAGCTTGTCGAAGTAACGACTCACAGTCTCTTTCTCCTGTTTAGGATGGTGATGATGATGATGCAGTACACAGACCCAGAAAAAAATAATAATAATAATAATAATAAATTCAATTAATTAATTTTCGCCATCGACTAAGATCAAAATTAAAAATCCAGAAAAAAAAAAAAAGAAAAAGGAAAAAAGAGAGAGTAGAAGATAATGTAGGGTAATTCAAGAAAAGGACAAAATAGTTGCTACAGAAGACCAAAAAAACTGACCCTTTTCAACAATTCTCTGCGCTCAGTTAACTCGTTTATAATCTCCAACCACTCCTCCCTCTTCTACAGGATCAAGAACGAGTCGACCAGAGTCAGAAACAGAGCTTAATAGCTTAGACAAAATAATTAAATTCTGAGGAAAAAAAAAGACAGTGTATATAACAAGAAAACCAAACCATATAATAGATAATACTATTTCTATATACCCTTTTAAGATGGACTTTTCGTTTCAAGGGCTTAGGCTTCTCATCCGATTCGCTGGGGGAGAAGGAAAGCGGCGTGGCAGGGCTTGAAGCCTCAACCTTGGGCGTGGGCGTGGCCGTGACCGTGAGCGGTTGCTCTTCAGCCTTGGGCAACGGCGGCGCTGGAGACGACTGGTGGTTGTCGTTGTCGTTTTGGGTGTCGTCGTTGTCGTTGAGTGCAGATCTCCTCCTCTTGGATCCCCAGAACGGTAGTCGACCGAGATTTAGGTGGTGACCCAGAATTAGTTCAGGAAGCTGGAGCAAGATTCCGGCCACCTCAATCTCATTCTCGCTAAAGAAGTGACTCGTACCAGAACGACACCGTATCGACAACTCGTCGCTGCTGCTACTGTACATATTCTTCTCTGTAATTTCAACTATTAATATCACTTTGCTTTTGTCTTCTTAACACTAATTTTCTTTAACGTGTTTATCTCTCTAGAAAACTTGTACCGAGTAGAAGAAGCATTACAGAGCAGAATGGAGAGAGGATTTGGATGAGAGGAGGGATAGTTTGCTTGGAGACGGGGTTCCTTTTTTTTCAAAAAAAAAAAAAAGAGAAAAAGCTTTATAAAACAAATCCATGGCGAGGTTGTGGCAACTGACACGTGTCGAGCGGATGGAGATTGAGGTTAGTCTAGGGTTTATGGCCCTTTTTTCTTGGTGTCTGAGTTTGAGCTTGATAGGGTGCAGGTGCACCGCCAGTGCACCATAGTACAGCTTTTATAGAAGGAGGGATTTGGGTATTTCATGTACGGTACTTTATTTTCCACGAGCGGATATTGGCGCGTGCGTGACTAATATAATTGAGTTTTTATTTTTATTTTTTTTCGAAGACTGCTAACTGTAACCAATTAAATTCCCTCAAAAAAAAAATATATATATTTATATAACCAATTAAATTTAAGGTAATTAATTAAATTTAAGGATAATTCAAAAATATCCTTGGACTTAGATTTAAGTTTTCAACTCCATTTTTGTGAAGAACAAGGGGATGTTTCGTTCAACTATTCCATTCTATTCAAATGGAAAACCTATTGAAATAATGTTTGTTTCAATAATTTTAGTTTTTTCATTCAAATGATCTTTTAGAATGAGTATTTGTTTCAACAATTAAGTTTTATATTGAGTTTTTTGTGTCTTGGAATGAAAATAGAGTTATCTCACATTCTAATTACAATCCATTCCACTTTATTTCACTTTAAATGTCTCTCATTCCAATTATAACTCATTCCACAATTTTTATTTAAATACATCCATTTAAATTGGTGAACCAAACGAGGCCAAAATCATTGTCTTGAATTAACAAATTCAAGCAATTTCTGCTCTTCTATAAAATTGTCATAAGTCAGAATTCTTTTTTAAAAATGATCAAAATAAACTTACCCAAACGCAATTAATTCTTTTTTACTAAATTAATGTATTATAAGCGTTTGTTTGATTATAAGCATGGAGTGAGGGTATTTTTTTTTTTTTTAATTGTCATTTTGATTAAATTAGATAGATGTGTGAAATTTGCAACAAATATTTTTGTTATTTATGAAAATAATGGTAATTATGACTAAATAAAATAGATAAAAGTTATGATTAGTTAGTTGGTTACCATTCTTTTACCAGCTTGCTGAAGCTTAACAATTAAATTTTTTCCTATAAGCTTCTTAATACAAAAACCTCCTGCACTCGGAAATATGTAGTAAAATTAACCTTGAACTATTTTTTTTTGGATTAAAACCTATTAAAGTCCCGTACTATTAGTTCTGTTAGAAAAGAAATGTGCTTTTGTTATTTTTTTTACGGCTAAGTCTACATTCTTTTATTTGTGGCTTTTAGGTTTTATTTTTATATTTTTATTTCATGTTAATTTATTTTAATATTTTTTATCTAAAATTGCCATTAATTAACACTTGCCCAAAACGTACTCATCTCAGGGGTAAAATTGGAGACAAAGGGAAAGAATTTTTTTTTTTAAAAAAAAAGAGTTGGGTTATTGTTTTTGTTCAAGACAGATGGAAGAGATTGGAAAATTTTATACTGTTCTAATATGAATCTACTTTAGTCCAAGTATTCATATACCTGCCTTATAGATATATGAATACTTGGACCAAAGTAGATTCATGTTAGAACCATATAAAATTTTGATAACATATGTCCTATAAAATTGGCAATATATGTCTCATAACGATAAAACATAAAATTGTCAAATATCCCATAAAATTGGCAATCTATTTATATATCTAGAAGTGGTCGAATATTACTTTATTTGGACCAAAGTAAATTCATATTGGAACCATATAAAATTTTATAATTTCTTACATCCATCTTGAACGACAACGATAGCTCAATTTTTTTTAAAAAATAATAAATTTCTCTTTGTTTCTAATTTGACTCTTAATATAATGAGCATGTTTTGTATAAGTGCTAATTAACGGCAGTATTAGACAGAAAAATTTTAAAGGGATTAATGTGAGCCAAAAATCCAAGAATGGGGACTTAAAAACTACGAATAAAAAAGTAGGGATTTAACTGTAAAAAAATCTAACAGAAACACCATTTTTTTCTAACATAACTAATATTGTTTTTTTTTTTCCAACGAATACGATAATTGGTAGTACTTTGGGATTATTAAGTATTTTTTACCAGTTTTATTTTCTTATAAAAAAAAAAAAATTTGACTAACTCATCAAGTTACCCATTTTTTTTGTTTTAAATAACTTTATATATTTATATACATATTAATTATAATAATTTTTTCAGTAAATCTACTAATATTATTTTAGTCATTGGATTAAAATCTAATAATCCAAATTAGAGTACCCATCCATGAAGTAAAAATAAAAATCTCTATTGAAACATCACCTATATATATATATATTGATGCAGTAAAAACAAAAATCTCCATTGAAACATCACCCATACATATATATATATATATATATATATATATATTGATGCAGCTCCTTTATTTTGGTATTACTTTTACCTCAAGAAAAATGTAGGTTTGATAATGAAAGAATTTTCAGTTCAAAGATATTGAAACTATGCAGCAAACCAAACCACTCCTAATTTTCTCTAGGCTTTTTCCCTACTTAAATCAAAATTTCCACTCTAATTATGATGTTTTATCTCATGTCCAACAAAGGAATCAATGACATATCATACTATAAATTTAAATAAAGACAGTTGAAAAAAAAATTAGGTAATTTATGATTTTAAACAATGTGTGTCAATTCATTCGATGGACTGAATTGATAAACTAAAATTGGGTAGAAATTTTAGATTCACAATAGTTACGATACTTGCGTAAGAGTCAAAATCACATATGTAACACTCCGGAACACCAAAATTTGACAAAATAATTTGAATTCACAATGGTTAATTTTTAATTTTGGGAATAGAATACAAATTACAATATTTATGTAAGAGTGAGCATCACCTACGTAACACCTGGAATACTAAAATTTAACAAAATAATTTAAATTCAGAATCGTTAGTTATTGGTTTTGGGATAGAGACATACGAATTGCAATATTTGCGCAAGAGTCTGTGCCAAGTACATAACCGCCTGGACGGGAGTGTTAGTGTCAAACTGTCGATTGATTTGATAAACATATTCGCCAAAGAACTGATGGTGACTTTTAAAATCGGTCACTTTGAGCGCTCTTTAAGCAACTATAATCTATTGGGAACTGTGGTTCGTTTCAACTTAGGGAAGTTACATCCCTTGTGGTAAGTGGTAACTAATCTTCTGCATGAGTGCCTTTGATTAATAAATTCATTATTTTCAGGCAAAAAAAAAAGCAACTAGAATCTAAATTACTTCACATTATCTCGCCAGAGGTAGAATTTTCTAAATTACAAAGCGTTCAAACATCTTGCTGAGATAATGATTTTGATACTTTAGATAACTAAAAAAAAGTACTGTTTTTGCCAATAGTTACTACACGTCTACAGAATGAGGAGCAAGCGAGAAATTAGCATTGGCAAAACAATTCAATCAAATCATGATATCGAATACTAACATTTGATGGAAAAATAATTTGAATGCTGGAATTGGTTCATGAGAAACATAGTTAAGCTGCTCGTTTTTTCTTCATCGGTCTGCTAGCAATGAAGTCGTCGTCAGAATCATCGTCGGAGCTTCCATCTCCAATCTTCCGTTTCTTAGTCTGCTTAGGAGGTGCTTTAGATTCTGTTGCCTTCTTTTTATTGGAAGAGACTTGGGAGGATGGAGCCTTTTTATTCACAGTAGCAGACCCGGCCTTCTTAACAGCTTTTGCTGGGGAACTGAACTTTTGCTGCTGACTTCTCTTCTGCTTCTTCTCAAAAGCTTTCTTAGCCTCCTCTTTTGGAAGCAAGCCAGACTCCATCATCCTGTAATTGGATTGAGCATACGTTTCATAATGAAAACTGACAAGAATTTGTATGAAATGAGACGAATCACAAAAGTTAAATCGAGCCATGTCGTAAACATTTATCATAATTACCAGTGACATTTAATAGCTATGGTTTGGCAGTAAAAATGAAACATGTAAAGAAAAGTAACTTACTTCGATTAGAGCTAGCTTTGAAACAAAGAACTCTATATAAACATCCAATTCACAAGTTTACTTCGCATGCACATCACTGAAGTGTAAAATGCAGGGAGATTAAGCTGAAATGCATTAATGCCCTTAAGTAATCTGTTTGTTTTCACTACTCTAGTGGCTTGATAAAGTAGAACTTTCCAATAGCTTAAAATTACTAACTGGTTCCAAGAAAATGACTCATCTTCATTGCACATGACTTGTGTTTAAACTGACTTGAGGGAACTGTACTCGAGTTCAAAGATTAGTCTTGCCATTTGTTTTTCCCCTATTTGCCAATTGTTTTTCCCCTATTTGCCAAGTGTTGGCCAGAATGACATGAAAATGGTTGCATCTCACAGACATAATCAAAACCTCAAAATTTTATCTAGATATGGGAAATCATTAGCTTAAGGAAAGAAAAAGACTATAAATTAAAGCTTTACTAAATCATTCCTCAAGTTCCAGCAGAACCAACCTCACTGTATAAAAATGCAGAAAGCAACCAAATAAGTTCAAAGGTTTCAAACAAAACAAGTTAATATCGTATCACTCACCAGAACAGTGCCATTTCGCTATTTGGAATTTGTTTATGCAGAGTTTCGTAAAAAATCCTTAATGGGTCCCTCTGAAATTCCAGAAGTAAAAACACAATTAGTCAAACAAATCAAACCCAAAAAAAAAAAAACCCCCTCTTCCCACATTGACGAAAAAAAAAAGTACTTTACCTCCTCAGGAGGGTCTCGCTTCTGACCAGGCAAATCATAAACCTTCTTCTCCCTCTTCTTCTGCTCTGTAATATCCTGTGCCACCTTCTTCTTGTCCTCCTCCTTTTTCTTCTTCTTCTGCAAATCCATAAACCCCAAAAAAATTACACAAAAACACCATCATCAAAATCATTCCTTTTTCCCTAAAAAGCACATTCACCAACAATGTACATATTTTTAAAGCAAAATAAGGACAAGAGAAACCTTATCAGGCTTAATGGAAGAGACCCTTTTGATAATAGGCTCGTCATCGTCATCGTCGTCTTGGGCTTTCTCTTCCTTTTTCACTTTAGCTTCTTTTTTAACCCTAGTTGGTTTATCAGAACCATGGTCTTGGGGTTCTTCTTTCTTGACTTTCGGAGCTAAAGTCCCATTGTTAGTGACGAGTTTCTTCTTACGGTTCAGAAGCGAGCCCAAGCTCTTGTTGTCATCTTCTTCATCGTCTTCAACCGGCTCTTTCTTCCTCACGGCCTTCGAATCCTCAGAGGGCATTCTTTCTCTTCCGCTTATTCGAAACTCAAAGGGCAAATATGAAAGAATTGATGGGTTTCGAGGATAATATCGCAAAATCAAAAGGAGAGGCTAATGACAAGGGCTTTTTTATTTTTTGGTTCAAAACTTTGCGTGCGGGAAAGAAAAAAACAAAAAGCTCCGTTTTCAGGTTCCAAATTGAAAGTTTCTATCGAGTTCAACAGTAGTGGTGTTTTGTCTCGGGAAGCCGAGAACCCTAAGACTGGACTATCTCTATGGCTATGAGACTCCGAGTATGACATTTAAATAGGTAGCCATTGTTTGTTTTGAACCAAGTCTCTGAGACTCTGACCCCAAAAGTCTCCTAATTGGTCCTTATTTCAGATGAGTACTAATCTCCGACACCCGTTTGCCCAATCCAACAGCTTCAAATATAAAAAGGCTTTTTACATATATCCAGTCCCATAGTCTAAAAAAAATTGAAAAATCCTAGGTGAGTTTAAACTTTTGTGAAATCTTAGATTTATTTAGAAAAAGAACCACTCTTTAATTATATTTAGAAAACTACCATTTTTTAAAAATTAGTACCTCTTTAAAGGTACTCGAGAAAACCAATTAAGTTATTTTGAATAATTAAGAGATAATTGAGATAACTAATCTAATTACGTCAAGTGACTTGAACAATTACTTCAAGTACCTCATCAATTACTAAACAATGATATTTTTACAAATATTTTTAAAAGTGATATTTTCTAAATAGTTTTAGGATTTAAAAAAAAATAAAAATCATAGATTTTTCGATTCTTTTATTACTTTACCATAAAAAAAATCAAATTTTCTCAATATAAAATATGCCTGAACTTAGGCCCATTAGGAGGATAATTTCGATCGAATTTGGACACTTATACCTAAGTTTTCAAAAAGAATACAAAAAATATGACATTCCTAAAATAATTATTTTTTCTAAAATAATTATTTTTTTGTGAGATATTCAGTGACATTTTTTTAAATATTTTGATTAAAGCGAATTTAGTTTCTTGTAACCAATAACTAGATCCCAAAAAATAAATTGGATTATCAGAAATAAGAAAATAAAGATTATTCGAAACTAGATAAAATTACATTTGTTGGAAACCAGAAATAACTAAATTGGTTTATGAGTTTTCATTAATTAAATTAGTCTATCAGTTTCCAATAACTAAAATATTTATAAAAATTTCATTGAATGTCGTACAGAAAATAATTATCTTGGAAATGTCGAATCGTTGGTATTATTTTTTAAAAAGTCGTAGAAAATATCATTTTCCCAATTTTGATCCATGTATAAAATAGACCGGGCTTTCAACTTTTTTATCAAGGGCTTCTTACAAAAAATCATGACCATAGTCTGAAGTGAAAATTACACCTAATACCCATTTTTTAAAACTTATTTCAAAAATACTCATTTTTAAAACTTCTTTCAAAAATACCCATTTTTAGGTCCACATTTCATATGAAAAATATGAGTGGTCCACATTTACAATGTAAATTTAATCCATGAGGTACACATTTCATGTGTAAAATATGAACGGTACACATTTTAAAATGTGTGCTAATTTTGAGTGTAAATTTTATTCATGAAATGTGGACCGCGATATACATTTAATGTATGAAATATATATCGTGGTCTACATTTCATGTGTAAAACTGTGGTGGTCTATATTTCTCCAAAAAAAGTGTAAAAACGGGTATTTATGAAATAAAAATAAAAAATAGGTATTTATGAAAATATAGTTTTAAAAACGGGTATTTATGAACTTTTCCCTAGTTTGAAAAATCTTGAATGAGCTGAACTTTTTGAAAAAATCTCGGATTTATTTAGAAATATATCATTTTTACAAGTTTATTTAGAAAAAAAAATTTCAAAGGTAATTAGAAATGCCACTTTTCCTTCAAAATTGATATTTTTCAATTTTTCAAAGGTTCGTGAGGTGACTAGACATGTTATCTCAAGTAACTAATCAATTTGTAAAAAGTGGTATTTTTCTAAATATTTTTAAAAATGTTATTTCTCTACATAAATTCAGGATTCAAAAAAAAATTAAAATCCGGGATTTTTCTTTTTCTTTTTTTTTTTTTTTAAATTTTACCTTATAAAATCAAAATTTTCCCTTTTATATCAAGAAATTATAGAAAATATCATTATTTCTGTGTATTTTTTGGGCAAAATTACAGTTTGTGTCATTTTGATAACCTTCATTTTGATAAATGTTCGTTTTCTAATTTTATGGCTAAATGGTTAAGTATATGTATCTTTACATTCTATATATTTACTTATATATTAGCTTTAATTTATATACTGATTATATCATATTTTATAATTGTTACATCGGTAATTTTGATACAGCATATGAAAAACAGCCACTTACTTAAAATGACTCGAAATTCGATCATTTGCTAGAAGACCACATTTCTGGGGAAATTTTATAGATACGTCCATTTGTCTCCCAAACTACTAAATTATCACTTTGTTAGATAAACAGACCGAAAAATTACACATACTATTACACTGATTGTAGGCCCAAATACTCATTTAAGTTTTCAAAAAAAAAAATAACGAAATTATTATACATGTCATTTTTATCTGTTTGCTTAACATAAATGACGATTTTAATAATTTAGAAGGAAAAATTGAACTTTCCATAATTCAAGAGTACAATGCGACATTCAACATAATTTAAAGGGCTAAATTAAGACAAATCTTTTTTTTTTTCTTATAGCTAAATGACCAAATATATATTTATTATATCAGTTTTGAGATGCTATCTAACTCAGTTAATGTACAAGTTCAATTTCTATAATAGTTGAATCCATCAATTTTTTTTTATAATGAGTTTGCGCATTGGGTATGTCAACTTACAAGTTTGGAAAATAGATTGTTGTAAACTTTTACTGGACCCGAAATTCAGCCAGCCATTTTGCTAAAAAGGAAAATTAACCTAGGTAGTATTTATTTGGCACAAAATGACTTTGTTAGTATTTTTTAAATTGACATTTTTAGTCTTGTCACAAATTGTGTGATAAGAGATCGCATAATTTTTGACTATAAAATTATAATTTTTTTAAGATTAATCAATCCTCATAAATTGTGTGACCGTCCCTCATAAAGGATTTACAAAACTCTAAAACACTCCTTTTAATTAATTTTACTACTATTTATGTCAATTTCCATGCTAAAACTCCCTTCTTATTTATATTGTCGATTTTTTTTTCCCGGTAGAAGTTGGGCTGGCTTTCAAGTTTTAGTGTTGTTGCATGAATGCCACGTCTCCTGTATTTTGAGGCACACCGTTCCTCCGAGTGATGCAAATTATTTCGTCAAAAAGATTTTTTTTTTCAAAATTCAAATGACATTCCGTATTCGTGTGAAAATCATTTTGAAAAGGATCCGAAAATCTCTAATGTTAAACTTAACATCCGTCAGATCCACCAATGATATCTTTTTCATGTGGGATATATATAAAAAATGTGGCATAGGCTTCCTAGTCTCTTTATATCAAAACCTTCATTGAATATTAACTTCAAAAAAAAAAAAAAAATCTGCCTTGAATATTTGCATGGAGTGAGAATATATTCTCTCCTCTTTGTGCGTCTTTTATAATAGTATTTTCCTCATCAAATTTTTCTGTATTTCCAACTGGATCGGACCAAAAGAAAGGTCGGTTGAGGATAGAGATGGTAGAATCTATAGACCCCAGAATTTATGCCAAAGTAAACACACACACCCATTATATATAATACATCANCTTATATATATATATATATAACATCTCCAATATGCACAAAAAGATATAGAGAAAAAAGGAAAGAAAAAAAAAAGAAAGAGAAGAAAATGGGTTGGTTTCTAAGAGAAGGAAGCAGTTCATCATGGAAGGTAGGGTGGACAGAACGAACCCTTGCGTCCTTAAGTGCACCACCTCTTCCTCTGGTGGCAATAGTGGGAATCGTTGTCGTTTTACTGTCCATTTCGTCGTACGCCAACTACAAGTCCCAGGTGCAGCAAACCATGATCGGGTTCAAGCTATTCCTCCTGTTCTTGCCTCTGCTGTTGATTTTCTTGGCCAACTCGGTGACCAAATACGGTAGCGTTTACATCATTAGTCCAAGGACGAAGCGTGAGCCAGCGACGGCGTCGCAAGGCGGGGGTTCACCGTGGGGCGTGGCGCTGCTGCTGATTCTGCTTGTGGTGTTGATCTCTTACAAGTCTTATTTTCATTCCAAGTGGTGGTCCCCAGTTTGGGGCTCCTACTAGTTGTTCTAAATCGTCATCTTCGAGTGTATAAAACAAGTTTGTTTATGAGTTTGTATTGTCTTAGTACTTGATCTCTTATATATGTGTTTGTTGTATTTAGTAGTTTATGACAAATGAACAAATACGTGTGCTTTTCTGCTTATGATCAAAAGTGATTTCAATATTGTGACACGAGGAATTATGAGACACTATGAACCACTAGTTCGTCTTTATCCCGTCTTCAAATGGTGTGCTTCTTTCTTCTTTTCTTCTCTAAGATGAGGTTTTAACAAAAATTAGAACGATCTCTGAGAACAACATAATGAGAAAATTTTTATTATCAGTTAAATTAAACCTAATACAAACTGCAGATCAGAAACTTTGCTTTATATGTTAAAAGGAGGTTAACTTAAAATGCAATTTGGAAGAACAATTTTTCGTCTTCCAAGTCTAATTTAATGGGGACTGAACTGCAACAAATTCTTTTTAAAGATTTAGACTATTTAAATATGTTTATGAACGTAGGATAGACCGATATTTACAGGATAGGCAACACCACTCTGCTTTTATTTCTTTTCTTTTTTTTTGGGGGAGGAGGAGATAAAAAGACCACCAACACCGTACGTGTACTTGAATATAACCTAGAATTATATGTTTACAATTACAAATTCACAAGATTGTCTTGATCCATACATCGAGTTGAGTGATCCAGAAACAAGAAAAATTACACAAAAACAACCCTCCCTCCCCCCCCCCCCAAAAAAAAAAATCACAGTTAAAAAAAGATAAAATCCAAATACATAATTTACATGAAAAGCAAAGTATAAAAAAGAAAAGAAAAGAAAAGAAACAAAAAAATAACACAAGCAGTTACACTCCTGACTATATCCGGCCTGTCGAAAATGTTAGCTGCGGGTTTATAATCTCACAAGGGATACGAGTTCTTTAATTTGGGAACTTTAAAGTTGGCTGAGAACAGTTTTGGAGTCTCTGACGTGGACGCAACATGGTCTCCCTTTCTCTTTGATCTTCTGCCACCCTGGTAAGTCAAGAAAATATCATAACATCATCTGGATTGGCTCTTTTATGCATCGATTTGCAGAGCAAAAGATAGAGACATTAAACTCAACTCCAAGTCAAGAGTTATCCTATGAGGCACATTTTAGAAACCTAGAAAGAGTTGTCCTATTAACTTCAACTGCTAGCGCAAAATCACACAAGATGAATTCATGAAGCTGCATGATGGTCAGATTTTAAAAAGCACAATACAAACTCAATTTAATTTCGTACCTTTCCAACATCCTCTGTAGAATCAGAATCTTGTACAACGGATGATTCTTTTCTTGATACCATATTACTACTCCTGTCACTGTTCATACCCAGCAATCTATAAGTTTTTGTTCTGGTTGTGCAACGGGTTAAAACAGGTGTAATTGAAGCACTTCTAGACTTTCTCAGCAATTCTAATTCCTGTGAGAGTCTGCCAGTTTCTTCCTTCAACTGATTTGATTCTTCATTCATTGTAGTCAATTGACTTGTTAATCTGGCAATACACTTGTCCTTTTCACTATTAGATGACTGTAATTGCTCCATACTGGCAATTAGTTTCCTTACTTTCTCATCTGCTAGTTCAGCTTCAGAACTCTTGTTCTTTAATTTGGATGTATAATTATTTTCCAAAATTTTGTACTGATTCCAAATGAATTTCTTCTCTGCCAAGAGTGCAGATACCTCGGAATTTTTTTCCATAGAAAGCTTCTCATATTCCTGCTTTAATCTCCTCACTTTGCTTTCCAGTTTTCCAGAACGAGGCTCTTCACTCTTTGAAGACTTTTCATTACTATCTTTGCCTCTGTCCTGAGAATACCAAAAAGGTCAAAACAACATTGGGACACAAACGGCAAGGAAAAAAGAAAACAAAAATCAACCTGTGAAACCTACATTTGGCTCAGAGCACTTCTTAGATAATAAATCAAACAACACTTTAAAATCGTCCAACTCAGTTTCTGCATACTCTGCAAACCATGGAGCACATAAGGTTACAAAAGGTGAATGCTGAAATGCGCCATAAATAATAAGACATCATTCCCAGAAACCCAATCCAAGCAAAATTTTACCACCTTATAGTCAAAATATAGGAGGGCCCTATTCTACAGTTTCTGCTCAAATGACATTGCAAATTTATGAAGTCCGTAGACAAAACTAAAAGCTTGGAATACGGATAAGATGGGCAAAGTGAATAAGCAACATTTATACGTCACTTGCAAAATTGAGCCCCCGGCAAAGAGCGGTAGTCACATAGTGACAGCATGATTTTAAAACCCACAAACAAATGGGGTGTTAAGCGCTGCGTCTCTTATTCTGCTCGGGTTCCTTATCTCCCTAATAATGCTTTGTTAGGCTCACAATGGAGAATAACTCTTTATTTTTCGGACTTAACTATCCACATCACAAAACACAGACAAAGATTTTCGGGAAAAAAAAAACACCAGTAAGCTACTTTTAGAATTGAAAATAGTGGACTATTCAAGCTTTCTTGAAAAAAAAATCCTAATTCTACTTCGACGTTAAGCGATAATGGGCAAGGGAAATGGAGAAACTTCGAAATCAGAACGAAAATCGCATCAACCAAACAAATGAACAAAACTATAAAGCAAAGCCCTTTTCAGATTGAAGAAAGAAAGACTAACCTAATCTCAGTTTGTTAATATGGGCCTCCCTTTGCTTCAAACCCAAAACCAATTCGGCCTTAGCAGCCTCGAGCGCACTTCCCATATCTTGAACTACGAAATCCCCCTTCATCTGCACGACAGATTACAATGACGAAAAAAAAAAAAAAAAGCCCCAAAATTTGAGAAAACCCTAGAAACGTTAAAAAAAAAAAAAAACCCTAATTTTGGAAATGGAATGAGAAAATACCTGAGAGATTTGATCTTCCAAGAGGCGAACATCGGAGACCCATCGGTGGTGTTGCATTCTGATGCGATCTTCGAGGAGTTTGCGCTCTTTGGCGAGCGTCTCGAGCTGGCTCTGTTGGGTCTGCAACATCTCCACCAAAGCGTTAAAGATTTTCTGCCAATTTTGGCGATCCGACGGAGCTTTGGACCGTCGATTCGTCCCCATGATGTGAAAATCAAAAGTAGATCAACAAGAAGAAGAAGAAGAAGAAGAAGAAGAAGGAGAAAACGAATTCTCAGAGAGCAATTGTGAGAAAAATGACCGTTGTAGAAGGCGAAGGCGAGAGAGAGAATATTTGAAGTTCAACGGTCGACTATTGTATATCTTTGCCTTGCGTGTATTGTGCTGTGTTTTAAAAGTGATGCATCCAGTGGCGCCCAAACTCCCTTTTAGGACTGAGCTTCTCCGGAGTCCGAACTCGTTAATCATAAATCACTAATGGCTTGGTCCATTGTTCCTTTTATACATGGCCCATTTTGGGCTCTGAAAGCGAAATGGACCATACTAGGACTAATTGGGCCGAAATGAATTTTTTTAAAGGGTCTCTAACACTTTTACCTATAAAAATCCAAAAGAATTACAAAAATACAGAGGTGAGGTTTTTTTCCCTAATTACCATATTGTTTTTATTAGAAAAATATTTTTTTTAACTTTTTTTAAGAAAAATACTATTTTTAAAATAGTTACTAGTTACTAATTTCTGAAAACTGGTTACCGGTTATATACCAGTTATAAATACATTTGGTTACTAGTTACTAATTTCTATAAATTGGTTACCAGTTACTAGTTACTATTTTAAAAATTTTATTTTTCTAAATATTTTTTATAAAATTGTATTTTTCTAATAAAAATCGTACCGGACCTAAAAAAAATACGTCATCGTATTTTTCAAATTTTTTTCTAAAAATGTCATAAAAGTGCGTCCATTTTATACACTCTGTTTTTAATAAAATGTCCATTCCGAGTATATGTATTTTAAACTTGGTGTATACATTCATATACCGATTATTTTGCTATAATATTTGAAATATATATTTACTTAAAATGGACTCAAAATTCGATTATTTTGCTATAAGACCCTAATAGTAATAATAATTCACAAAATAAATTCAAAAAATAATTGAAAGAAACATAAACAAAAAGAAAATTACAATAAAAGTTTTGGACACTTATCAAGATCAAGAGAGCAAAAAACTTCAATAAAATCACAAGAGTGAGAGCAAAACCAAGAAAAAAGAGCAGGAAAGGGAAAAGAAGAGAGATATAACTTAAAAATAAATACCAAGAAAAATAAAAATAAATGCTAGACATGCTCATCAGAATGCTTTGTAGAGATGACAACATAATCCACGGTTATAGACATCAATAGTTATTCAATCCGAATAGAGAGAAGAAAAACTGTTCTAACGGAAATATGATCGGAGTAGGGAATAACTACACCACAAATATGCGAGTATAGTGCATGAACAATATTAGCATGATCCAGACCGTATCTACCCCGATATACTTATTCATATAATAAATTATTACACATATAATTATATATTTTATTCTACACTGGTTATTTCTATATTTTTTTTAGAAAATAATGAGTTTGGAGACGTATTTGTGCTTATATATTTGAATCTCAGAGTTTAAAAACTATTTGTTACATTGTTGTATTTGATCTTATGATCACTAAAAAAAGTATGTTTACTTAGAATTTTAATTTTATAATTTTTTATTTTATCATGATTAACGGGTAATGGATAAATATTGTATTCCCCATTATCCATTGGTTATTCCATGCACCGTACTTGCATCTAAAATAATAATTAATGGACCGAGTATGATATTACAATTGACTTTCAGAAATATAGATGGGTATTGAAAATCATCTTTGATCTGCCCCGTTACCATTCCTACATTTTAGGTCTCATCAGCATATCGAGCATAATTGAGTTATAACTTAAAAGGTGTACTTTTCAAAGTGTTTTTGAATAAAGATTTATTTTCATAAGAAAATGTTGTTAATGTTTCCTATTTTGCAATTAGGATAAGCACAGGTATGTAATGCTTGGGCAAGTTACATTACTAAATAAGGTTTCTAATATTTTTACGTAAAAAAAAAAGAACTACAAAAATACGTTAGATCAATGTTTTTCCGAATCCCATAGCGCATTTTTTAGAAAAATATCATTTTTTTAAAATCAGTTTAGAAAAGTGTCATTTTTAAATAATAACTAGTAACCAATAATCGATAACCAGTTTTCAAATACTAATAACTAGTAACCAAATGTATTTAAAATATAAAAAAAAAATAAAGAAGAGGAGCAAAATATTTTAACTAGTAATAAAACTGGAAAAATAATAAAAGGTACTAAAAAGAGGGGGAAACAAAGAATTAATAATTGGTAACTGGTCACCAGTTTCAAACACTGATAACTAATAATCATTTTTAAAAAATGATATTTTTTCTTAAAAAAATGTACAAAAATTGTTAAAAAACTAACCCATCATATTTTTCGAATTCTTTTTGAAAAAGGCAATGTATGACCTAATTTTCTCAGCTAAATATCCGAGTTGTAACTATTATATATATAAGAGCACCAATCTAATAGTTTTTTTTTTATTTTTTACCCGTTTATATGTAGTGTTTTGTCTAATTACAACTTATTATGTATGTTATTCCATAATAAAAGGTAGAAAGAGAAAAATATTAAATAATGTGTATTTATTGTTATTATTATTTTTTTTTCTAACTATTCAAATCATATTAGCTGTTAGATAATGATACAATGACTAAATGAAAAAAAAACCATAGATACGAAAAAAAAAAGAAAAAAAGAAAAACCTATTGGATTATGTCCTATATAATATTTGTACTTATTCACGTTACTAAAAATAATTATTTACTAAATCCGTAGTAAGATAAGAACTAAATAATAGTAGTACTACGTTTAAAGTTTAAACTGTTCTTCTCCTTAGCTATACGTCCATCGATCTCAATATTCTAAAAGAGAAATGCTAAATGCACTCTCTTTCTCACTCTCTTTTACACTCTCCAGTCTCATTATCTGACATGTAGATTCTATTATCCAGTTTAATATTTTAATAATATAACAAATCATAGTGAAATCCACATGTCAAGCAGTGAGATTAGAGAGTACAAATGAGAGTGTTGCTAGCATTCTTCATTTTAAAATTGTTTGCTGCTTTATTTGCCTCAAGAAAAAAGACAGGTCTATTTTTTTTTCTCCTTAATTACAAATATACTATCCATAAGTAGTTTTTGCGCTTTTATATACTGTATTTTAATTAGAAGAATGTTTACACTTTACACTTGCTCAATTTTCTGTATTCAAAAGATCTTATACGTGGTCGCTTAAGAACTAATTAATTTTACCTTTTTTGTTTCCTCTCCTCTCCAGAGAAAATATGGGTAATAATAATAATATACGGACACTGGAAACTACTGGTTTGACGACGTGGGCTCTAGTAAGTGGTTTTATTTGCTTGGGTGGGCTATACTATATATCACGCAAGCTGTCTCGCAGATATTTTGAAGCGCACCGCGGCACTAATACCAAATGTTGCTGACTTATTATTTGCGATTATGCGAAGTGAGATTTGTTGTTCTAAAAAGGTTGTCTTATTATTTTATATGCTGCTGACAAATTAATAAAAATATAAAAATTCTATTTAATAGTTATTTTATAACTTTTTTTGAAAAAATGATTATTGTTGATTTGTCAACATCTTAGTGAGCGAAACAATATTTGAGACAGCAAATTGGGACAGATAATTTCATTTCGTTATTTGACGTAAATCGGCTGTGTGGTCTTGTGTGAATTTAGTAAGTGTATATACCATGCTAAGTGTTAGGAAGAATATAATTGCACAAGATATAAGAGAAAAAAATCTCAATGATCAGGAGGAGTTTGATTATTAGCTAGGAGGTTTAACTTCCTTTTTTCGTCTTTGAAATATGTATTATTTCCATTAAAGTACAATATTTTGATACTATTTTTGAGTTATATTTGCCTAAGTATAACATATATATTAATTATCCAACCAAATTGTATTTTATCTTAGAAAAGTAAATGCTATATTTTGAATATTCTTCTTAAGTCCAACTATCTCTATCTAAATTTTAGAGAGATGTGCCATACTTCATATTTACAATATTAGTTCCATCAAAAGTCCATTTTATTTTCCTTTCACGAATTGTGTATCCTGATCCTAGCCCAATAACTTGTATTATTCTTCAATTTGAAATCTCCAGGTCAAATTTGAATTTCTCACCTTCATTTTCATATCTTGATCTTGAAATTGAAATCGAATACTTATATATATATATGTGCGCGCGCGCGCATATATATATCGTTAATTATCTTCAAGTTGACAATTAAATGAAATAAGTTCTTCAAAAAATCTATCAGACTAAATAAATAATTCTTATCCCAATTACCAAACATGGTTAAAGTTTTTAGTTTATTTGCACTATAAAGTTTTTGTTTTTTGTTGTTGTTTTTTGTTTTAACTCTAAATGCATAAAAATGCCAAGATCTGATGGACGTGTGCGTGTAAAAAGAGGGAGGAATCTGCAATTATCCCATGGTACACGGTGCTATCGAGGATCAATTAGACATTAAAGTATAAATAAATAAACAACATATCAAAGTAATAATGAAAAAAAAAATAAAATAAAATAAAGAGTTCACGAGTTAAAATCGGAAAAGTCCTGGTGATGGAAGATATCGTTTAGAACAATGAAAAACGCTCTAAATTTACAACAAGAACTATGTTCTACATACTCTCAAGTATCAATATTGCATAAATGAATCTTTATTTTTGTTTTTAAAAAAATGATATAAGAAAAAATGAATTAGTTAGACAATCTAGTGTTTAGACCTTGCTCAATTTTGGACTTCCCGAGCCACCTTATCGGTATTCCCAAAGACGACCAACTTGACAATGTAAGAACCCTACTTATCTTATTATCTTCCTTAGATTGTCCGCACCCCGTAACTCTTTCTTCATTGAGTTTCTTCAGTTCTTTTATACAGCTCTAACTCAGGTACAAATATATATATATATATATATATTTCAATTCGATCACCAAGAGAAAAATCATGACTTATTAATTAACGTCCTAATGTTTTGTTTCTCTTTAGTTATTTACCTGTCCTAATGTATGTGACCTAGTTTGCAGATTTGAATAAGAAAGAAAAGAAAAAGGAAATTTTCGTTTTTTAAATTTAAAGATCAGTTGGGCAATGTCTCCCGCAAAGGGTCATTCTTCTCCTCATCAGAATGGAAGCGTTACGTGTCGTGATCAGGCGGCGGGTGCTACGAATGAAATCGAAGACTTTGATCTTGTACCGTTATTAAGCAGCAGAACTAGACCGTTGAATATAGAGAGGCATATATCCTATGCTGAAATAATGTCCTCAGCTGAAATGACCAACGGTCATTGTCACAGAAACAATATTGAAAATCGTGAATATGTGTCTTCCCCTTTGAGGAGGTCTGGCTTCAACACGCCGAGATCCAACGGCTACTGTGAGTTACATCCAATGGTTGCTGATGCGTGGGAAGCATTGAGGCGATCATTGGTTAGCTTCCGCGGCCAGCCTGTGGGAACTCTTGCAGCTGTGGACCATTCCGTAGAGGAACTTAACTATGATCAGGTTAATCCCCCCCTTTTTTTTTTTTGGTACCATTATTCACTATCAAGATACCAACTTTATAATCATTGCGTTCTAAAGCAAAATATTTCCGTTCACTCACTTATGCAACTCATACAAAAAGATAAAACCTTCTATTAAATTTAGTCCAAATTACATTTTAAAAAATTATTGTAATATCCTTGGTCATAATTGGTCAACCAGTCAAAATATCTCAATAACTAATAACCACACAAACATATTTTTATAATTGAATCTTTTTTCCCCTCCTCCTTGAAATTCCCTTAGTTTATGTCAAATTTAGAAAAACAAAAAAAATATCCCTTAACACTTCTAAAGAAAAATTCACTAGTCTGGTCAAATTTGACACAGATTTTACTTTTCACTATTAACTAAAATTATTAAAGAGTTTACACCTATTATCCTATACAATTTATTTAATTGATGCCCCAGGTCTTTGTTAGAGATTTTGTACCAAGTGCATTGGCATTTCTGATGAACGGAGAGGAAGAAGTGGTAAAAAACTTTCTTTTAAAGACACTTCGGCTCCAATCATGGGAGAAAAGAGTGGACCAGTTCAAGCTAGGAGAAGGAGTAATGCCAGCTAGCTTCAAAGTGCTACATGACCCTATAAGAAACTCTGAGACTTTAATTGCTGATTTTGGTGAGAGCGCAATAGGAAGAGTGGCCCCTGTTGACTCTGGATTCTGGTGGATCATACTGCTTCGTGCTTACACAAAGTCCACAGGGGACACCTCCTTGGCGGAAATGCCCGAATTCCAAAACGGCATCCGCCTCATTCTCAGTTTGTGCCTCTCAGAAGGCTTCGACACTTTCCCAACTTTGTTGTGCGCTGATGGATGTTGCATGATTGATCGTAGAATGGTATACATGATTTTATCTCTTTCGAGCTTTGATTTATCAAACATTATTCAATTGGATTTTGTACCAATCACTTAAATATTCCTACTAACACACTAGTACTTTCTCAATCTCATACACCACATGTTTTGATTTTCAAGCACAAATTAAGAGACTTGTTAAGCCTCGGTTTAGTAATATATATATATATATATATATGTGCAACTGAACTCGTCATCTTTTGCGCTGATCTTTCTTTAAGTATCATACATTATATTGTTCAGGGTGTGTATGGTTACCCCATAGAAATACAAGCACTGTTCTTCATGGCATTGAGATGTGCCCAGCTTTTGCTTAAGCAAGACGACGTTGGAAAAGAGTTTGTGAAACTAATAGATGACCGTCTCCACGCCTTGAGTTACCACCTGAGGAGTTACTTTTGGCTGGACCTGAAGCAGCTCAACGATATCTATCGCTACAAAACGGAGGAGTACTCCCACACGGCGGTCAACAAGTTCAACGTAATGCCCGATTCACTCCCCGACTGGGTTTTCGATTTCATGCCGACACGTGGCGGTTACTTCATTGGGAACGTGAGTCCGGCTAAAATGGATTTCCGGTGGTTTTGCTTAGGCAACTGCGTGGCCATTCTTTCTTCTTTGGCTACTCCTCACCAAGCCTCGGCTATAATGGATTTAATCGAAGCGCGTTGGGACGAGTTGGTCGGAGAAATGCCATTGAAGATATGTTATCCAGCCATAGAAGGTCATGAATGGCGGATTGTTACTGGCTGTGACCCCAAGAATACAAGGTGGAGTTACCACAATGGCGGCTCTTGGCCAGGTACTCACCACCTTTCACTTCTAAACTAAGAGTTTTTGTATTTAATTTGACAAGTTAGAGCCTATTTTGAAGAAAAGTACATCTGATTTTCATGTACAAAATGGCATGTAAAGTTCATTCTTTTACTTGAGTTGGCATGTAAAATTTAGGCATCTCTACATGTGTCATATAGTATAATAGAACTTTTGTATTATGTGAACTAGACATTTTGATGGAATGCCACTAAAACATGCAACTATATGACAGAGTGGCATTTTGGGTTTTCAAGAAGTTGAAAAGGGTGCATATTTCTTGAAGGAAAAAGAGTAGTAGCGTATTTTTCAAATTAAGGAAGAGGAAAGAGTTATTATTTATCGTGTTCCCCATCTGTTTGTTTTATTGTCTCTGAGAATGTTCCGAGATATATTTGGTTTATTGGTATCTGAGTCTCAAGTGTTGTGGTGCAGTGCTTCTATGGCTGCTGACAGCGGCGTGTATCAAGACCGGACGTCCTCAGATTGCGAGACGAGCCATAGAACTAGCCGAAAGCCGGTTGTCGAAGGACCACTGGCCCGAGTACTACGATGGGAAGGCTGGGAGGTACGTGGGGAAACAGGCTCGGAAGTTCCAAACATGGTCTATTGCAGGCTATTTGGTAGCTAAGATGATGCTCGAAGACCCATCTCATTTAGGCATGATTTCGCTCGAGGAAGACAAACAAATGAAACCGCCTATCAAAAGATCTGCATCCTGGACCTGTTGATATATACTTTATAAGGAATGCAACTTACAATTTATCGTTTACAGGTCAATTATATTAACCTTTTCTGTCTGGTTGAAGGCGGTCAATTGCAATGCCTTCAATCCATATGAAAACCTTTTTTTTTTAATGAATGTATGTGGGTTTGTCTAGAATTTGTAGCTGATATTGCATAAAAATTTCTGCATTGATGAGGGCTAATTAGTTAAGTATTCAAGGGCTTGGTTTGAATTTCGGAAATTCATACAACGGTCTAATGACAAACATCGTTAAAAAAAAAATAAATAAATAAAGGACGAACCGATTTCCTTACCGAAAAAAAAGGGTTAATAACTTGATTGGCCATTCTAAGAGATTTACAAGAATTTTCCGGTATTTGGACTTCAATTCTCTGATGATAAATGATAATTTTTTTTTAACCTATAATAGATGCTCTTTTTTCTTTTCTAATCTTTTTTTTTCTTTTCATCTATGTGTATTATTATGACCTAATTAACGAGAAGCAATAATACACGTAATGAACTTTGTTTAATGTACTAGGTACTTCCCCTTCGTGAAATGGAAACTTCAGTCATTAGGCTCTTAGGAAAATGGCCAAATTTTGAGTTCTTCAAATACTATAATAAAATAGCTGGTATATCAATACATAATATGTATATCAACTGAAATTTGATATTCATGCTCGGTATTTAAACTAAAACCTTATATAAGTGGATCTACCAAGTGTAAAAACTATATGTTCAGCCATTTAATTGGGAAAGAAAAAGACATTTACTAAAATGAGATGTGAAAATTAGGCACTCACTCTAATTTATCTTTAGACTCCAGTGAAGTATTCTTTTTCTTTTTTTTTTTCCAAATAAGGAAATATGTTTCAATAGTCCATAAAAAAAATCTATAGGAAGAAAAATAACAAATAGGGATTTTGAGTATAGGGCTTTTATTTCCATTACGAATGAGTGATGTTAGTAAATTTATTTTTTTAAACTTCATTTTTGTGAAATATTTATTGTTTGGAGAATTCTAGTATAGGAGGGTTAGTAGGAGGACTTTTTTATTTAATCCTACGGCTACTATTATTCAAAAATTTGTCCATATTATGTACCACACCACACAATAAAGATCCTCCTACCACTACTTCTACCGGTATGGTTATTTTTTTTTCCTTTAAAAAAAAAAAGAGTAAACTCAACGTTTTTACATACTCTATTTGTTACATTCAAACAGCTAAACTTCTAATTTTGGAATTGATTTGGGTGGGATGACTAGAAAGTAGTATTTGGTCTAATTTTTCTGAATATGGGCCTCAAAACATTTAAATGGGCCGGATTAAAGTTTTTGAAGTATAAAGCCCAAATAAGCCCAAAACAAGGCGTGTATATAAATTAGGGGAAATGGAAAGTGAGAAAAACCCTAAAGCAGCAAGCACAAGTTAAAGGTGGAGTGTTGCGTTGCCGCCGTGTCTGATTCAATTCCAAACTCAGAGAAAAACGCAACGCCAATTGCTTCTACCGCTGCTCCAACATGAAGGTAATGT
The DNA here is from genome assembly GCA_002914845.1 of Trema orientale. NCBI lineage: Eukaryota > Viridiplantae > Streptophyta > Magnoliopsida > Rosales > Cannabaceae > Trema > Trema orientale. The sequence goes on along the minus strand of JXTC01000055.1, from coordinate 530,970 downwards.
CGAAACGTTTCGTTTCGTTTTCGTTTTTCTGGCTAGGGTTTTTTGTTATATGCGTCTAGGATTTGGAATTCGGTACTAATTTTAGGCCCTGTTCATGTTTTGCAGTTCAACATAGCTTGCCCCACTACGGGCTGCCAGAAGAAGCTCGAAGTTGATGACGATCAGAAACTGTAAGTGTTTTGGAAATTGTAACGCAAAACCCTAGTTTCCGAAAGGAAGGCAATCTCTCATGGAAGTAACACAATATGTTTAGATCTTGTATGATTAGCTGTTTTTTTAATACATTATGTTTTTAGAATTGGGATTTTTTTTTTATCATTTTTATTTTATGAAAGTAATACTTGGGCCTCATGCTTAACGAGCTCGGTATCTGGTTTTATACCCATTTTTTGTTTCAAATCTAATGTGGCGTTGGTTATAAGTCATGGGTCATACTAAGTTTAGTTTTTGGCCATTGATATAAGCTTTTTGCAGTTCTCTCTTTCTTGTAACTACATGAGCTTTAAATTTTAGATGAATTTTTGGTTTGCAGTTGTGTTTTTAGGTTCTTACGTCTGACATCTAGTAATTTTATTCGATTGTAGGCGAGCATTTTTTGACAAAAGGATCTCTCAGGAAGTTAGTGGAGACTCCCTTGGAGAGGTATTTATATTTAGTAGTTACAATGTGCTTATTTTTCAAGTGAGTTAAATGTTTTTAGTAATAATAGAATGTTTGTTGGACTTGGTGGGGCAGGAATTTAAGGGCTATGTTTTCAAAATCATGGGAGGGTGTNACGCCTGGTCGTGTTCGCCTCTTGCTTCACAGAGGTTTGTTGAATTTGTTTTGTGCCTAATTGTTCTATTCTTCTATTGCTAAGCAAATAGTCCTATAGAATTGTCGGAAATATGATGCTCTTAGGAATTGGATAGAATATTACTGACCATTTAACATCATATGGCCAGGGACCCCTTGCTTCCGCGGTTATGGAAGGCGTAATGGAGAGAGGAGGAGAAAGTCTGTTCGTGGGTGCATTGTCAGCCAGGACCTCTCCGTGTTGAACTTGGTGATTGTGAAGAAGGGGGAGCATGATCTCCCTGGATTGACAGACACAGAAAAGCCTAGAATGAGAGGTCCTAAGCGGGCATCAAAGATCCGCAAACTATTCAATCTATCAAAGGAAGATGATGTACGCAAGTATGTCAACACCTACCGTAGAACTTTTACAAACAAAAATGGTAAGGGCTACTGATTCGTATGCTTCATTAATTTTACCTTGTATATGTAATCTGTATAACAGTTCTTGCATGTGCTAATGTGATATTGAAAAATTCATTGAATTATCCTTTCCGATTTAATCCACTCCAACCCTAAGAATTATCACACCCTACTTGCCAAACGAAGCCTTATTGTATCTTGCTCTATTAAATTGGCAGACCTTTTCTATTCATTATTTTCTTTGTTAAAAGACTAAGACATTAACGTGGCATGTCTAAAGCCTAATTACTATAAAGTACGTTAGCCTATTAGAAATTTAGCTGGTTCTTGCGGATTAGATGTTGCAGGAGTTTGATTTAAATCGATTGCTTGTGATATTGTTGCAATTGTTATATGCAATTGTGTGTACTGGTTTGTATTAAGCTTGGAGTACTTGTCTGCTTTGCAGGGAAGAAGGTCAGTAAAGCTCCCAAGATACAGAGGTTGGTTACTCCACTAACCCTGCAAAGGAAAAGGGCGAGGATCGCTGAGAAGAAGAAGCGGGTTGCCAAGGCCAAGGCTGATGCTGCTGAGTACCAGAAGCTCTTGGCTACCAGATTGAAGGAGCAAAGAGACCGTCGTAGTGAGAGTTTGGCCAAGAAAAGATCCAGGCTGTCTGCTGCCTCTAAGCCTTCTGTTGCAGCTTAGTAAACAAACCGAAGAGATTTTGGTTAGTTATATTATTTTAATTTGGTTAAATAATTGTTGGGATTTTGTTTTTGAGGAAAAAATTTGAGAATTCTATGACTAGCTGCGTCTTCAAATTGAAGTTACGGATAATTCTTGTTTATGTCTTTTTGGTTCTCTCCTTATATTGATGGTCATGGAACTTTTAAAACTAGGTGAGGTACATGTTGAATTCCCTTTTATTCTATTCTTCGCGGAAAAATATAAAAAAGTGCTTCCCTTGTTTCACTTTTCAGGCTGATTTTTTGATAAGGAAACTCTCCTTAAAATCTTAGAAGTAAGAAAAATACAGGCAAGGGGAACAAAATGATTTGGGAAAAGAAAAGATAGATTTTGGCAATTTGCTAGTTAGTATTTTCCTCCGATTCGTTTGTCTATTTTCACCACCATCCATATGGACGTTTGTGATGAGAGAGGTTAGCGGAGAGCATGGGAGTGGGGATACAGTAAGAGAATTCTAATGTGACTTGACGTTGCTAATATGTTTCTGGGTTAGGAGTAGACGAAAAGAAGGTTCTCTTGTTCAATTTCCTCCTTGTCCAGGGGGAGAATGGCCAATTTTCTTTTTAAAATAAAATTTACTACAAATTTTCACATTCGTTAGAATGAAGTGTCCAATACTGACACAATCTAATATCTCAAGTTTGTCCAAAAAAAAAAATGTAGAAGGAAGAAAAGAATTTTTTTGCATGTAATTTGAGTACGTGGCAATACAACTGTAGCCCACTGGAGTGCTCCTTTTTATGTGGTCGCTTTTTTGTTCGTTTCCTTTCTTTCTTATGATATGGACGCGTTTGGATTTCTTTACCCCTCTCCTTTTTCCTCCTATCGGGACTAGTTTGGTCTTCAGTGCACTAATATATAATCCAAAAGCTCGAGCTTGAAAAATGTCATCCACTGATCAAACTATGATTGAATTTAAAGTTAATGATAGGTTCTATAATCAGTGGACGGGCTTCCTTTCTTAGAAGAGAAAAGAAATTGACCCTCTTTGGTAATCATCGAATTTGCCAGATGCCAGATGGGCTTGAATTGACAGATATCCTAAGGTTTGATTAGATTAATGCTTTATATCTGCATTATGCAAACTCTGTGGGACAGATCCGGTTTATTCCGGGTACTAGTTTCTAAACCGGTGTTTCTTGATTTAAATTATTTCTTATTGTCGCAGCAAACAAGAAAGAGACTATTATTTTGTGCTAATAAAATGGTCATTGTCTGCATATTAAAAAAGAAAAGAAAAAAGAAAAAAAGGAGAGAGGTCATCCTGTCTAAGTGCAATTCTAATGTAAGGCTTTATTCGGCCCGGAGAGTAGGTTGTAGAGTGATTGTAATTGTTTATACATTAACACCTAAAAGTATTCATAGAGTTTACTCAAAAAAAAGTATTTCATAGGAAAAGAGAAAAAAAGAAGTTTTTTTCTTTTGTTTTTTGGGAGACGTGAGATGGGGTTTCAAGGACTGAAGTAAAGCAAAACACACACTTCTATGTTCCGATCATAGAGCGTTTTCCTCTCTTTTTTGGCCACTAGAGCCTGAATGAAGAGTTTTACCATCCATTCCAATAATTTAGCAAGAGGCGCTCCGTTTGGAACTTGAACTTTTGAAGGAAAGGAAGAAAAATTTCAAGAGATTTCATTTTCTTTTATTTGGATTGAAACAAAAAATAATACAAAATTTTTTCAAAAAAAGCAAAAATTTGATTTGATGTTATTTTTTAGTATATAGAATGTTGACACATTAACTAATAAAAGCAAAAGTGTGAAAGTAAAGTTCTATAAATTTTTAGGAAAAATATTTTCCTATTTCTTTTTGGGGATGGCTACGGTAGGGGCGTCCCTACGTAGGGTCATGCCTTAATTATCGTTGGATGGGAATCTGTGGGGAATAACGGGAATCTATAGAGAATCTATTTATATACAGATTCCCATCCAACGGTGAATAGACAGGGCCCTATGTAGGGGCGCCCCTACTGTAGACGCGCCCTTTCTTTTTTTATAATTTTTTTCTTGTAATTTTTTTCCTTTCAAAATCCTGATTCCAAACAGAACTTTAATAATCTAAAGTCTGGCTATGACTAGCCCACACTATATGGTTGCATTGGATTGTATTCTGAAGTTGAATTATGCAAGTGCACATAACTAGGATTAAAGGCCGAAGAGAAAAAAAAAAAGAATCTTCATTTGATTATGCCTTTTACTTATACTATCCTTAGTAAATCGATGTACAATACAAAATCTCAAAGATAAGTAGAGTTCGGTTTCATGTTATATTTTAAACAATAAAAGTAAAAAATAAAAAAATTAAGTATTATAAGTTATATTAGTTAGACTGACACAGTATGTGAGGTGGATACCATATAATATCCCTAGTATTCCTCTAATAAAAATTTAAACAAAATTACACTAAAAAGAAAAAGTTTTAAACAAAATTGTATGAGCTGAGTACAGCTGTGAAGCAACTATATGGAGCAATCTAGCTGTCAGGTTGGTTTGGAGGAGTCTTCCACAAGCGCGGACGCTTTCGGTTTCAGAGACCAATCCAAGTTCACGCCAAATCCTCGCTAAAACGACGTTGCTCCATTTAGTGCACGTGTGGATAGAGGTTTTCTGGTTTTTCTCTTTTTTAATGTGATGTAGTTCTCTTTTTTCTCTTAAGTAGAAAAGAAGAGGGTTTGGTTTTAAAAATAATAACTGGTAAAGGGAAAAAATATATTAAAAAGAGAAACTCATCATTGCTTACCTAAATTAATCTCTAATTATTCTTTAACTTTCTTCTTCTTTTTTTTTTTAAAGAATTTTCTTCTTTTTCCCCTCTCTTTCTCTCTCTCTCTCTCTCTCTCTCTCTCTCTCTTTCTCACACACATATATATACATGATTACATTTACACGTTTATGAAATGGCAGTCCCAGTTTTCTAATGCCCATAATATGTATGAAGAGGAATGCTAGTAGTATTCTTTTCTACATTATTTTTTACACTCTCTTAATCTTATTGTTTGACACATAGATTTCACTATAGTTTATTGTATTATTAAAATATTAAATTAGATAGTGAAATCCATCTTACCAGACTGTGAGATTAGAGAGTATAAAAGAAAGTAAGAAAGAGAATATATTTAGCATTTCTCTATTTATGAAAACAGTAAAATTGTGGTCATTATAAAACATTGGCAGTTGGCAATAATAACCTTGAATAATTATCTAAGAGAGTGGCATGAAGGGCTACTGATGAATAGGGGGTGGCAAATGATTGAGGTACATATTTTAGATATTTTCCTTTTAACAAGATAAGATTAATTTCCTCAAATGTTATAACACCAATAATGCGTATGTGCCTAAAAAAATCCAAGATTGGCCCTTGTTGGGCACTGAATCAGTTGGATATTTAAGATAGAATCTAGATAATTAGGCTGCGTGTTGTAAAAAAGAAAATAAGTTTGTTTTAGAAATTCGTTATAATTTACAATGTCAAATGAGTTCTTGGAATTTAGCATAAACAACTGGCTGGCCAGAAAGAGAAAGAAAGATGTACATATCCCACAACCATTCATTAAATATCAGTACCATGAAATGCATTATAGCTGGCTTCTAAATTGGTATCTAATTTTGATTTTTTTATTGGGGATGGTTATGGTAGGGGCGTCCCTACGTAGGGTCATGCCTTAATTATCGTTGGATGGGAATCTGTGGGGAATAACGAGAATCTGTGGAGAATCTGTGGAGAATCTATTTATATGCAGATTCCCATCTAACGGTGGATAGACAGGGCCCTATGTAGGGCGCTCCTACTGTAGACGCGCCCTTTTTTATTTCCTTTTAATTGTCATTCAATACTTATCAAAATGCTTTATCATATTATCATTTTATTGTACTTATCCGAAATGAAAAATACAATTGCAGTGATACACCTTTTGACAAATTAGAGTTTGATGATGCTTTACATTTTTCAAAATACTAATACCTACTACCAATATAGATAAAGAAAAGGGCAATTCTAGATAATATACTTCCAAGGCTTTTTAAATTAATTTAACTGTCCATATAGCACCTTATTGGTTCGAGTGAACTCAATTTAGTCCCACGTAATAATGGAAGGTTTAGTATCACGTATGCATCCTTATAGTTATTTGAACAAGTATACTTAAACTAGGTTCCAAGTAAAAAAACATGCATTGTTTCACTATCCAAGTCCAAGGAATTATAAAATAAAAACCAAAAGGAAATAGTTAACCAATTGTCTACAGTCACACCTGGAAAGCAATCCACCTTACAAATCTAACTCCTTCCGGATCATTCCAAAAGCTTTCATTTCACTGCCAAAATCATTCGCCTTGACATGTCACTATTCCACAATCGCCTCATCCTTTCCTCCGCCTATTTCTTACTTTTTAAAAAATTAGTTTTCAACTTTTAATACTTTTAATTATATCAATCAAACCTATCTTCTTATTATTATTATTATTATTATTATTATTATTATTTAAAAAAAAAAGAGTTTCCGCGTACTAATTACTACGAGACAATCTCGTCCTTACATGCACCCTTTCTCTCCTAACTCACAAACACTTGGCTATAAATAGGGACACCATGCATCTCATTTTACACATACCAATTATATACCAAGGTTTCAATTAGCTTTGAAACCATATACAGCACTGCAACTTACAATTCCGAGAGCCTTAATCCATGGCCCTCTCCAAGGTTGTGATTCTTTCAGTACTACTCTTTTCCTTTCTTGTTCTCGATCTCGTGGAAGCTGATGAAACTGTAAGTCGTTCTCACTATCCTTACAACCAAACACACCATGTTAATATGTTATAATTTCACATTATCTTCCTACTACTATTCATATTTCTCCTTTCCTTTATAATTGTTTCAATTTTTTTTTAATTTATAATTATTAGTAATCCAAATAACGTTGCAGGCGATCGGAAATGTCGCACAAGACGGTTCTCCCTCTGGGAAAAAAATAGGTATCTACTTAATCATAATTAGACTAATTGGTTACACTTACATATTAATGATGACCATCAAATCGGCCTAGCAAAGCTACTATAGCTAAGATAATTGCGTGAATTTGATACATTAATGTTCTATTATAATTATTATTGGGTTTTGTATATGCAGACTGTGGTGGGGCTTGCGCTGCCAGGTGTCAAAAATCCTCGAGGCCTCACCTATGCAAGAGAGCTTGTGGTACTTGCTGCCGAAGATGTAACTGTGTTCCACCGGGCACCGCCGGTAACCAAGAGGTCTGCCCCTGCTATGCCAGTTTGACCACCCACGGCGGAAGACGCAAGTGCCCCTGATCAATTAACTACTCCACCATATATAGTCCTTGCATGGATGGCAAAAACACAGAATAATAATAAGGGAATTAAGGAGTTACGAGAAATATTATAATTGTATTAAATAATAACACGGAATATTCGCTGTTGTATAAAGCTAATAAAGAGATGGGGTGTGTTATTTGTATCAAATATTAAGTAAAGAATATATTTTAAGTTATTTCCCACTTTTTCTTTTCGTGGCTTTGGTTTTAATTATGGTAGTCTTCTTTTTCTTTTTTTTCAATAGCTTTGTACTAACTACCAAATCATACTAATCTTTACGGGTGTTTATGTCTTTATTTAATTAGGAGGAAAAAAATCTTATGATTAACTAAACGAGTTAGAACTCTTAATATAAAGCTTAGTACTCAAGTCTTTGATATATCAATTGTGAAATAATAAGAAGATTAGTGACGTTTCCATTTGTGATGTAACGCTACGAGGCACTCAATTCACATGCTTTAAGAAGCCGCGAAAGAGACCAAAACGAATATGCCATTAATCCCAAATTATACTTCTTATCTTATGTAGTACTGCCTCATAAACTAGTCGACAATTGGATCGATGATTATTCTGGATTAACATGAGCCATCTGATCTGATTAATTGTGTGAACGGGGACAATCGCAGCTGTCCATTTCATGAATCATCATCATCCAAATCATCAAGTTGGAGTCAGACATTTTCGTTATTTTTCGTCTTAATGTCAGAGATTTGAAAGGTAAAATTTGTTTAGGCGTGAAAAAGATGCCAAAAACAATAGGGACACGTAAGCCACTGAGAAAATCCCTCCTCTACGATTATTACTATTTTGGCCGCGAAACATTAAGGCAACATTAGTGTCTCATTAGTCATTAATGCTAAAACGAGGAGGTCATGCTATGTTGGGTGTAATTGTAAAGCATTCCTTTACATTCAATATTACGTGGCAAACATTAGACCCAATTTCCCCAAATCCTAGCCCAACAACTACCTTTTCTTTACCTACTCTTCCTTTTTTAAAAAAAAAGAAAAAGAAAAAGAAAAAATCGAATACTTGGCTATAAATACGAACTAGTTTTTGTTTATTACTTACTACATTTGCATCCTAACGCTTGGAATAGAAAGCAAGAAAAGCTCTGCGTTTCCATCTAAAGATCTTCAAAGCCAGATTATGGCGGCAATCAATATCTCCATGGCTATGTTCGCAACTCCCCTACTAATTCTCATTTCTCTTGCCATTATCCACAATGCTGAATCTGATCAAATGGTACTTTTTTTTAAAATTTTTTTGGGTTTGTGTGTTTTATCTTTTTGTAATTTAATTTTTGTTTAGTCACTTATGGTTAATCTTTTGAAATAACAATCATTAAAAAAAAAATTACAAAACATGTATGCCTAACATATAGCTTTGGCCAGGTGATAACAACCACGGTTTTGAGCGGATCCTCCGAATCTATCGTTGAGAGCCCTTTGCCCCAAAAAATAGGTACGAACATAACACTCAATCAACACAAGTCACAACTTACAAAATCATATATGTATATGGTAAGTGACTTTTTGATAAATCCTTGTAATATTAAGTGACTTTTTGTTAAATCCATGTAATATTAAGTGCCCTATATGTGTGTGTATATATATAGTAAGTGAGTTTTTGTTAAATCCTTGTAATATTCATATACTGCCAAATTTAATTTGTCACAGGCATGAATTGAATGTCACGTTGTATGTATATTCCATAAATCTAAAAAAGAATGATAGGAAAATACAAATAATGAGTTTATGGATGTAATTACAACAGATTGTGATGGAGCTTGTGAAGCAAGGTGTGAAAAATCGTCGAGACCAAGGCTGTGCAAGAGGGCATGCGGGACGTGCTGTGAGCGTTGCGATTGTGTGCCACCGGGCACTTCCGGTAACTATGATGCCTGCCCCTGCTATGCCAATATGACCACCCATGGCGGTCGCCACAAATGCCCTTGATTAATTATTTTAAGTTCCATTTTTTCTTTAAAATTTATCTATATATAACCATATTTTAAGATCATTGTTCATAATAAGAATAGAAATTAAAATTTGAATAAAATAAATATCATGTAACCAGGACGGCGATTTCAATATTTGAGGATAAATACTATATTGTTTCTCCAATTTTTAAGTTATGCATTATCTATTTATCTTGGTTTCTTTATCAAGATTTCTCACACTTACCAACATTAATCAGTTATGCTTCTACGTACTCAGTTGCTTTGTCATTTTCTAACCCGAAATAGTGGGTAACATTTCTAGTTGAAATATACATATATACATTTATATATATATATATATATATATATATATATATAATGTACAATCACCATGAAATTCTAATTTTTTTTACAAAAAAAATCTCAAAAGACCATCGTGTATACCGAAAATTACAATTCAACTTTTAAATTTCTTATTGCTCAACGCAACTTATCTATAGTGAAGAAAATGAAAAATTATTTTTTCATGAATAATTAGACAGAAAGAAGAAATACTCAACGAAATAAGCAAGAACCTTAAAAAAAAAAACAAGAGAAAAAACTGACTTAACAATGTAAAATATTACTCACTTAGGTAGCCAAAGATATGTAAACAATCACAATTTATGTTAATTTTTTTTTCATAGTTTTTCAGGTTTATGTTTGTCTAGTTAAGTATTTTAGTATTTATAGAGGATAAAGTTGTATGCTCAACAACGCAAAATTTGAGAGAAAATCCAATATCAGATGTTTGTACGTATCGTAATTTTCCAAACACAAGATTTATCGTAGGACAAAAAAAAAAGAAAACGAAAACCAAGATGATTGTAAATAGTTTTCCCTTGTAAAAACAAGACGAGCAAGGTTAGAAGGATGGCAAAGAAAAAAAAATAGAGTATTTATAAGAAATAGCTTTTTTTTTAATTTTCTTTTCGGATCACTTTAAAAAATAATGTTTTTACACTTATTTAATAAATAATTATTTTATAATTTAATTTTGATAAATGACCGTTTTTCAGTTGATCTACTTTTTATAAAATAAATTAATTTTTTATAAAATAAATCAATTTTTGAAAAGTTAAATCAATTTTTTTAAAAAAATAAATCAAATTTTTAAAGAGTAAATCAATTTTCAAAAAATAAATTAATATATTTTAATATACTAAATTCGAAAGACGGTCATTTGTTTAAAATAATTTTCAAAATTCGGCTATTTTTAAACAGAATTTGAAAAACGGCAATTTTGCCAACTATGATATAGAATTCGGCCGGCTAAAAAGCCCAAAAAAATAAGGATGGCAATTGGGCCCAAATTGAACGGGCTCATTTTGTATCGTCTCTCGGACAAATCCCTATAACATTTTCGTTTGGGCCAAGCACGACCAGAGCTCCCCCCAAGCAGCCTAAATTTGCACATTTGTGATATCTTCATCCCCTTCACACGCATTTTGAAAAGAAAAAAGTACTAATTTTGGTCATGGTAGTCAAGTCATAGACTTTAGAAGTTACAAGCAGTCTCAAAATGGTTTAATTTTTAGGGAGAAAAATTGAAGGTTTGAACAAAAACTGTCAATATAAACGGCTGAAAAAAGGAAAACCCGAGCTAAAATTTTACTCCTTTTGTATCAAGAGCCTAGCTATAATGATGAGAAATATATAAGAACGTTATTACTAGGAAAAATGAAACAGATAATAGGCATGTTATTTGAGTGTATATCAAGACCTTATAATGTGACACTGACTTTGAAAGGACTTAGATGCGTGCAACATAGTCCATATGAATCACGTCTTTAAAGGCAAAACAAAAAATACTTCATACAAATCAAAAAAAAAAAAAAAAAAGAAGGGCCATTATAACATGAAAAATGTTTCCATTTTAGTCTCTTAGATCGGAAAAATACGCACAATGAATCAAGTGTAACCCATGACCAAAAGCATTTCAACCTATAAATTTTATTCTTAGGATTGCAATTTTAAAAATTCCAAATAAAATTATGCGTATAATAACCAAGTACGCGCGAGCATGTTTCGGGAATGTTTGAAGTAATTAACCCTCTTTTGTCAAAAATTGAAAAAACAAAGGCAATTAAAGCTAATATTGGTAGGACCAGAAGGCTTAAATTGTGCTACTGCCATTATCCTCTAAAGACAATTTTATGTTCGTAAAATTAGGTGGAATTGACACATCCATAGTCCACATTTAAATTCGCATTAAAAATCTCGACCTATGAAATTTACATTTCAAATACCATATCAAAGAACGAAAATGAACTTATTCTTTAAAAAAAAAATAAAAAATGAACGGACCCACTTCGGGGAGTCGCTGCCGCGTGAAAATCTAAAGGGTATAATCGTCTCATAGAGGGAAAAACAGGGATAATTACGTAATTTCGGACAGTTGGAAAGGGAGAACCGGTCACGCAACAAACGTGAGTCTCTCTGGCACGCCGGAGCGCAGAGAATCAAATCATAAAAATCCCATCAAATAATCGCCAAAAGCCCATAACATCTGAGCCAATTAATCGCCGAGTCCCAGCCCTTACTCGCTCGTGATCAAATAATCGTCAAAAAATCTGAATAAATTAATCGGCGAGTCCCAGTTTTTTTGCTCGGGACTGGAAAGCAAAACCCTTCTTCGATTCTTCTCTTTCTAGAATTCACATTTTCTGAACCCAAATATTTTCTCATTTATTATTACGGAGAAGAAGAGAGCAGAGCAGGGCGATCCTATCGTACGAGAAAGGCCAGGTAATCCAAGCCACGTGGCAATCATCCACGAGCTTTTAACATTAGCCGTTGGATTAATAGAATCCGAAATTTCAGTTACGTTAGTATTTAGTGTTCAAAAAAAAAACCCCCGAGAGGGCCATACACGGCCACGAAAAAGAGAGGTTCGTCTCCCTTTTGGGAAACCATCGGACGGTCTAGGGAAGCTTGACGTTGACTACGGAAAATCTGGAGCGTCGATCGGAGGAGTGGCGTTGCACGGTGGCAGGTGACTGGATGGAGGTTATATATACCTTTGTCCGACGTGGATGACACGTGGGACTTCCCTCGTTGTCTCATGCCGGGGGAGTGATCTAACGGCTGTTGTGGGCCACTGATTATAAACCGTTGATCGTGGAATGACGTGAGGATTTGGAGCTGCTCTGTATAAATGTGATGTGAAGAGAGAGAGAGAGAGAGAGAGAGAGAAAGGAAGAGAGAGAAGGAGAGAGCAGAAAATGAAAGTGGCCGTTTTTGTGATGCATTAAATCACGATATACGGTGCGAAAGCTCTGGGCTTTGGTTTTTCGATCATGGGGGTGGTGATCATGAACTTTCAGAGCTATATTCTGGAGGTTTTCTTGAATTTTGTTTCTGGGTTTTAGAGGGTTTTAGCAAAATCGCAAGAGCTTTAACCATGGAGAAAGGGTTTTACTGATTCTTCCGTGGTTGCAGACTCGGAGCTTTTAAGTTTTCTTTTATAGGTAACAATTTTTCTGGCATGAGTTTGAACTGGGTTTTTTAAAATCTTCCTTTTTGATTCTTATAAATGGGATTTGGTTACGAGATTCGATCATTAACTGCTTTCATTAATATTTTTCCTTTTTGTGTAATTTGTATTAGATTACTGAGGAATGTGATCTAATATTTCTATATATATATATATATATTTTCACGGGCATTTTGAGCCTTTCTTTCTTTTTCCACTTTATGAAGGAGTTGTTGTGAGTTGAGACAGTGTTTTTTGTCGAGTACCCTTCTTCTTCTTTTTGTGTGCTTTATTTATAAAGAACCTGATTCTCTGTGCTAATCAATACACCAATTTTTACTTTTCCTGCTTTCTTCTCTTTTTTTTACGATCTCTCCTAAGTCTCTCAACTTTTTTTCTTCTCTCTACCCTCTGTCTTTCTTTTTTTTTTTTTTTTTCACCGGTGAGATCTTGCAGAGTTGAACTTTTTATTGATTTTTCTCAGATTAAGAGAGAGAAGGAGAAGGAGAGATATTTGGCAACTCTAAATTGATTTTATTTATCTATTTTTCTCTTTGGAAAACCCAAACGCCACTTTTTCGGTTCTCTTTAAGGCGAGCTTTTCGGTGAAAAACTAAACCAGAACACACACTCTCTCTCTCTCTCTCTCTCTCTCTCTCGTTGGTTGTTCTTGTCCACTTTCCTCTTCTACGCATTTTTCCGGGCTCATTACACAACAGAAAAATTTTCCCAACTCTGTTTTTATATATTATATATTTATAGATATTTGTTCTTCCCTGACATTGTTGTTATCACTCTTCTGTAACTGAAGAAGCTCAAATTGGAGAAGCGAAGAGGGGACACAAAAAAAGAAAAAAAATCTGGGTTTAGCTTTCTGAGCCGCTTTTGAGGGCTGTTTCGGTCGATTCTGTGGCGTCTGAGCCATACGCGGTTGTTATCCCTGAAATGGACAAGCCTCGACCCCGAGAGGTGAGGCGTGGAGCCACTCGGTTCAAACATTCCAGACCCAAACTCTCCTCTGGTAAAGAAAAAAAAAAAATTGAAAAATATTCACTTAACGCTCTCTCTCTCTCTTCTTTCTCGTCCAATCCGCTTTTTTATTTTATATTTTGTCTTATGAGAAAAGAAACAAAAAAATAATAATCATCCATATAGTACTTGTCCTTATCTGCATATTCTCTCCGTTCGGTTACTGATAAGAGTTTTGCAGATAATGCCGTATCTATCTATTATTATATATATATATTTTAGCTTTATTGGGTTTTGCTGCAAATTTGAAGGTGTGGTCTCTGTCTTCTCCGAAAAATCGAAGAAGGAAAAGGTGAGGAAATTGAGTGCTGTTGGTAGATCGAGTTCGAGGCACGAAGACTGCCAAATGGGTTTTGATGCATCTGACAGAGAAGATGAGCTTCGCACTCCAACTACTAGCAAGAGATTTAAACTTTCTGAAATGGTTAGTAACAAAAGTGAACCATTTTTTTTTTTTGGATACCAGTAACAAGTTTTATATATAAAAAATATTTTACACTCCAATTTTTTTTTAAAATTTTTAATTCTAATTTTTCCAAAAATTCTGCAGTTTTCTGATGACTGCAATGGCGTTGGTCATGCCTCTGTTCCGCGAAAGCTACGGTCAGGTGTGTGAGGGTTGAACTTGAAATTAACAAATGGAAGATTATCACTCTTTTATTTTTTATTTTTTAAATTTAATAATAGTCTACTTGAAAACCCTTCAATTTTTCGTTTTTATTACTATTATTTATTTATTTATTTATTTTTTTGTTATGGGTTTTCCGGAAAGTGTCCGATATCTATATATATATTTTTTTGGGCTTCTATTCATGCTGGATTAGGGCTCAAGCAATAATGAACTTTTGCTTTTTTATTCCTTTTTTGGACAGAGAGATTCTGTGCGTTTCTTTTTTACTTTATAGTTTAATTGAACATGTTGATTCCATGACTTTCATGTTTAAGGTTCCTTCTCTCTCTCTTTTGTCGCTCACTTTTCCAAAGGACACACTTAAGCCTTCATGAATACTTAAATTTGAATGAAATACTTAAGCTTTTACTGAATGGTGTTTTTGGTGGCGTTGTACAGCCATAAAGAACCGAGGTCGCGATTCTATATCTCCTCCTTTGCCTGATTCAAACAAGCTGAACCATACCATTGCTGGAATTCATTCCCCAAAAATGTCTGCTATGAAGAAATCCAAGTCAAACATGGTACTTATTCTGGTTCTTCTTTCAACTTTTTCTTTCTTTGCAATTTCAAGTGAGCATTTTGATTTATATGTGGTTTGGCATTTATTTTGAAGAAACAAAGAGGATATTGTCTGTGCCCAAAACGATCAGTTTCTGGGCCAATTACAAAAGACGAGGAAGAAGTGGCGGAAACGTTGTATGCTTTGGCTGGAATGTTCTCCAACAAAAACTCAAATGATAAATCCAAACAAGGCCATGAAGCTTTTGTGCCAAAGCCTTTGGATTTACCCGCATTAGAAGGTTTTAAAAACTTGAATCTCTGTTGTTTACGTCTTTAAGTTTTGTGGTCAAGATGCAGGCTTGCAGTCTATAACTCCTATATCATTTTAATTTCGCTGTTGCAGAGGAAAACAGAAGCGCAGCTAGCCTGCTGATGACTGATGAGGCTACCGTTCCGTCATCTAGTGTAGAGAAATTAGCTGAAACTGTGAAAGTTGACTCTTTGAATGGACCAAGCAGTCAAGTGAACCTAACTTCACTTGATGATTCTGTTCCTCAAGTGAATCTGCTTACATTATCCTCGTCGGCCAAGAGTGAAGAACAGTGTGATGCGAAGCCAATGTGCAGTTCTGTTAAGTTCTGCACTCCATCTGAGCTGCAGTTAGATGCTGGGTGGGTGTTTACATTATTTGAAATACAGTTCAGCTTCTGAACTTTTACTAAATGTGTGTGTGTCTGTGCATGTAGGTGCTTATGTTTTTTCTAAACCCCCTTTTCTCTTAAATAAATTTTCTGATGCTCAATCAGATTAAAGGTACCCCAGCAAAAGGAGGCCTCACTTCTCGAGAAGAAACCAGAAATTGGATTGGGAACGGTAAGCTTAATTTGCCTAGCCTATACAAATTTTCTCTCTAAAGTGTTGACTTATCTCTGAATCTAATTTGTGGTACCCTTTAGGCCACTCCTATGGGGAGTCAAACGGAACCACGAAATAGAGCCGGGGAGTCCAAGAAAACTGGTAAGCCTTTCAGTTTTCTTATACTCTTTTATTGAGTATTATTATGTTGGCATCAGAATGATTTTTGGTTCTTTGATTTGAAGGCCTGGCATTGTGGCCTGGATTGCCATCAATCGTCTCACAGGGTGCTGGAGTTGATGATCCATGTTTCCCGTAATTTCTTTGACTCATGATATTGTGGACCTTTCTGAATTAGTATTTTACTCTTCCTTTTTAACTAATTTGCTCACGCCTGGAGCTCTTGTAGGTCAACTCCTGCTAAAATTCCGACTTGGCTTGATGTCCCATTTTCTGCCCCTAGAACTAGCTCGGTCCAAGATGACTCTAGTAGAAAGGTGGGAAGAATTTTTTGTATTTCTTCAAAGCTTTCAGTCTGCTTATTTCTTTATAGTGTTTGCATAAAGACATATGAATGTTTATTGTTTGTTAATATTAAACATACAGGTCTGTAAAGTTACCTCTGATAGAAAACCAGCTAAGAGATGTGCAACTCATGTCTACATAAGTCGTTTAATTCAAGCTTTAAAAATGTCGGAGAGCAAAGACAGATTGACCCTGCCACAAAATCAAATGAGACCGCAGGAAGAAGGATTAAAGCAAGGGGTTTCACTGACCAATAACAATATCTATGGAGTGAAAAATGGTATAAATGGAATTGTATCTGCAAGCGGCGTAACTAATGCCATTGCTAATGAAAATACAGATGGGGTTAGTAGTGGTGCTCTTCAGCAAAGACTCTATCAAGATCGGGCACTGTCAGAGCAGTGTGCCTTGCAGAAGCAGGTGAGCTTAATACTACAATTTGGTCATCGTTATCTCATTCGTAGTGTTCTCACTATTCTCTCTTTTACGGCAGGGTTTTGATTTCCTGTCTCTGTCAGCTGGAGGTAGTAGTGGGTTGGAGGTTAGTGATAGATCTGCTAGGACTAGAAACGGATTCGAGCCATTGTCTCCACTCCAAGTTCCTTACCTTCATTCACGTGTGCAACATCAATTTAGGCCGCCTTTCTCTGTGCCACAGTCCGCCTACAATTCCTCAGCTTACCCTGACCATCTTTCATCGGCACGAGAGGTTTGTGACTCAGCACACATTAGTTTCATGCTTATTTATTTTTTTATTAATAAAGCGACATTAGATAGTAAATTGGAGGTTATGCTTGGTTTTCAGCTCCACCCATGTGGTAGCCCTTTCTACAGCAGTCAAGCAAGTTCTACAGCCTTAACAAAACAACAACAGCAGCAGCAGCAGCATCAACGGCAACGACTTTGGGCTGCTCACTATAGGCCAGACGACACATCCAAAACGACAGTTCACTTCCTAAACTGGCAAAATGGAGCAACGACTCAACGATATCAACAGCAACAGCAGCAGCAGCAGCAGTTGATGGCCATCACTTCTTCACCATTTCCTTCTGGCAAAGTGCTTAGACAAGAATACCACATGCCTTCTGTCTACGAGGAACCTGGTGGAGGGTTCCGTAATAGTGCTTTACCATTGCAGTTACTCTGCAATGAGCGCCTTTGATTGGCAATTGGAAGAAGGGTGACAAATTATTTTATTCTTTTTTGTTCTGTCCACAGTCCATACTTGGGAGGGCACTCGGCTATAAGCTCTGGGGTGAGTAAATAAGGAATGAACGTGCAGTTTAAGCTTTTAGTTGGTCATCCTGTATTTGAGATCAGTCAGATGTTTGTGAGTAGAGGACTAGAAAGTAAAGCCCGAGACCTGACAAAATACCCGCAGATGATTAGAAAAAAACAATTTGTAAAGAGAATCTAAGAGTTTATTTTTTATTTTAAGTTTAATGCTTCATACAGTATAGTCTGCATCTCACGTGTTCAGATGTTCCTCTTAGGGGAACAGAAGTGTAATGAAAGTTACAATTATCGGTTGCTCTAGTTGTAGTTCTCTCTCTTCTTTTTTTCCCCAATAAATAAAAGTTATGAAATGAAAAGCGATATATAATGGAAAGGATGTCCAAACTAAGACAGGTCATTGATTTGTCATTGTTGGAAGTATTGTCTTATTCAATACAATAACAGCACATAGTATTTTTCTCTTCGAACATAGAAATTGTTTAAGCACCACCTATTTTGTAGTAATCTTTTATACCTTTTCGTAAAGCTATATTAGTTGGTTTTGAGGTTAAATATAGATCCAACTGGTCGCTCTGAAAAGAATTACAAAAAGAGGAGCAACAGCTTGGAGATTACGAACAAAGAGAATCGCACATTGCCTTTCGAGAGAAGGGAAAAAAAAAAAAAAAAAGGGAATCACACATTGAAAAAAAATTGCAGATATACGCACAACCAGGCACACGCCCTTGCCTACGGTATATTACATGAATTGTCACAAACAGAAATGAATGGTATATCGGTGATGCAAAGAAGGGGAGGAAAAAAAAATATAGAAACATTGCTAAATGTTACACGAGAGGATCGCATCATTAAAGGTCAACAAATCTTAAGCCATCAAAAACAGAACTGCCGGCTGACTCCTAGATACTGTTCACCACAGAAAATTGTCACTCTAGTTTTTCCAGCTCCCCCATTCTCTCTATAATTGCCTGCAATAACAACAGTTAGAGTTAAAATCTTGAATGTCAAAACATTTTGCTGCTAATTTATATATCTGTAAAGACAAGAGTCCTTATAAAAAGATTTGGAACACAAAAAAGATGTGCTCTTAAATAATAAACAAAATCCGACAACATATCCCCAGGAAAAGAGGCTTCAGTGTAGAAATGACTGCATAAGAAAAAAGAAAAGGGAAAAGGGAAGAGAAAAGAAGGGGAACAACAATCAGGGGTGTAACCATCCTACCATAATCATCCGAGAAAAGTAAGCACAGAAATTTTGGTTCCAGATAAAACAAGACGAAAGTAAAGACGACGAGAGGAATTTGGAGCTAAAATTTTACTTCCAAGCAAAACATGCTAACAACTAATTTCTCCAGGCAGAAAGGACGTCAACCAGCCAAGAATAAACAATTAAAATCTAGTTATTATCCTACTAAAACAATGAGAACACACGCACGAAAATGAAGGTGGGGGAGGGAAGCAGCAGAAGCTACAAAAAGAGCATGCAAATTTCGGTTCCACAAAGTCCAAATAAATAAGTATAAAAAGCTCAAGACACGCACACCTTCTTGCTAGTTTCCTGGAGCTCTCCGGCAAGAATAAATTCATCAAGTATGAGATAAACCTTCACAGGAAAACAAGGATTAGTAGGATAAACAGGAAAGTGTTGTTAACAAAGATTATCAGATCTATACATTAAGTTCCTGACATTAGCATAGTAAACATATTGATGAATTTAGAGTACTTGATCCAATCTTTTCCATAGTTAAGATATAGATGGTCAAGAATAGCAATCAATTACAGCGTATTTCATCTACGGATGAAATTTGCTGAAATAGCAATCATTGAAACAAGGGGAGAATTCAGAAAAAGTCAAAAGTGAAAAATACGTGCAAGCCACTAACCTTGTGAAAGTTAAAAACCAAATCTAGCTCACACACATTGCTGAAGAAATGATCCAAGATCTCCACAAACAAATGAATGCACTCTAGATACGCCAACTCATTATCTGTAATATCAACACACAACGAGAAAAACAATCCAGCATAACGCCTGTAGATGACCTTGTGCGTACGGAACTGCAAGAAGTTTCAAAAGATTAGGTAGTCAGACATAGTAATATTCCAACAGAACGCTATTTTAGAATCGATAACCAAAATCATTCTTGCAAAACAAGGTCACCGAAGGACCTATCTCGTACGTAATCACTTAGCCTAATTTCTCATAAACGTCAAGAGGAACCATGACCGAAATTCATTCAACAGTCATCCAAATATGAAAAACTACAATGTACAAAAATGTAATAAAACTAACCAACAAATGAAACCGAGACGATATAATTTATGCAATGAAAGAGCCATTTGATCATTTCTCTTATACAATGGAGAAGCCATATCATAATGATTCAGTTATAGAACAGTTTCTTTTGTCTTAAAAGTGCCACCAGATCTCCGTGATCAGAAGCAGCAAAACTTAAGCCAATCCTTACTCTCGATTAATTGCATTGCGAAATCAAACGATCCGAATTAAAATCCCATTCACGGAAAAAAGAGTCCCCCCCCCAAAAAGTAAATAAAGAACCAAATTAGGGCAAAGACAAAGACGAATACATCCCAAGGAAAAAGAAAAATTTCACCTCAACGAAATTTGTGAATTTAGGATCTCTGTTCACCACCAAACGATGAACCTACAAAAACAATCGAAATCAAAATCTTTTACTTTTAGTCTCCAAACAAGAATCTTTTTCTTTAAAAGTAAAAATTAAAAAAAAAAATAAAAAAAAAAGAGGGAAGATCGTTAAGGATGAAGATAAAGATGAAGATGATACCTCGTATTCGACCTTGTGTTTCTCAGAATCCTCGAGGGGAACGTAGTACTTTGCCAGACGGGTCTTGCCCTGTCGATTCTGTAGGAGTATGAATCGGATCTGCCATACCACACACCAAATATTCGAACACCAATTAATGCCTTTTTTATTTATTTTAATCACAAAAATTTAGAACAAAATAATATCATTTTTGGAGAATTAAAAAAGAAAACAAATGAAAAGAAAAGAAAAGAAATGGAGTACCATTGTTGTGGAAATGACGAAAATGTTTTGGCTGCTAAAATTAGGATTGAAGTTGAAGAAAGTGGAGGTTGAAGACGAACCCCAAGCTTTTTGCAGAGGAGAAGAGAGACAAGTACGAATGGGGGAAGAAAGAGAAGACTAAGTCTGATGTGTTGATTAAACTGGTCCTAAAAAGTGTGCTGTCGTTTAATTGTTTCGACAAACGACATGGCGTTCTCATATGCGTGCCGTCGTTACTGTGGTTCTAAGTACAAACGACATTCAGCTTCGTGCTTCGGAACTTTCCGTGACAAGTTGTTTCACCCAAATTATCATCAAGAAAAAGACCACATGTCGTTTAAAATTTTGGTATTAACCGGATTTAGAATAATCAAGTCTTATTTTCTCCACTTTAATGTCAAATATCACATATTTTGGCGTTGACTTGTGATTTGTCTCAATTTTAGTCTAAAAACTTTGAAAGGCACCCAAATTATGACTTCGTCATTACAATTAGTTTTGGTCCAAGGATATAAAGTGAAAAAACCTTTAAAGGAAATAGTCTTAAAAAAAGCAGCCTAGGAAATAAATTGATACAAACCATGGATTACTCTTGAGAAAAAAAAAAATGCTACTAAATTGGTGTGATTGGGAAGAGCCATAAATTTGTTCAAAGTCATTAATGACAACAAATTGTATTACATACTTTCATTTCTGGAAAGAAGCTGAATTGCAAAAGCCATCCTAGACATGTTTTGAATTACATTTCAGAGGCCATGGACAGCTAAAATGATACACTTACACTCAATTCGTGGCATGAAATGAGGAACAAAAATTTGCACCACACAGCTATGGCGAATAAAGTAAACGATCTCAAATGTTCTACAGGTCACTGCCGAAAATCACAATTACGAAGTGAATTCCCTAAACTCACATTATGTCTTTAATTATTCTTTAGTTCAAGAAAGAATCCAACTTATCAATACAAAATTTCAAAAAAAAATTTCTCTTAACCAGACACTAATTACATGGTTGAGAGAGCGTCAACCTGCCTCGATTAAAAGTCATGCGCATACTTGGAGTTGGCAGCCGCCAAGAGAGCAGCCCCTATACCAGATCCATCTTTTGAATGCTCTATCACCACATTCCTAGAAGTCTCTGTCCCTAGTAGCTCGGTGACTGCTTCTTGTAAGTATCTTCTGTATTGTGGATAGTTTTCATACAACCCTCCATCCATGGCCACCACTGTCCTCTTTCCAAAGATGAGGCCTCTTGAATCCTCCTCCATCTTTTGCAGGATACCTACAATTCCTGCGCCAGCTAATCGGCCTCCTCGCTTCACGATTGTGTCGCAAACCTCAACAACAATCTTCCTTGCGCTTAAATTGGGCTCGAGCTGGTGAATTTTCATGAGTGACAGAGCAGTAGATCATTTTAGTAGAGAATCACAAGAAAACATCAAAGTTGCTTGCTTAGCTTTCTTTAGCAGAAAGATGGCAAGAATAAAGATTTAAGGAGGAAACGGAAAGGTAGAACTTAAAGTTGCACTCTTCATATTGTAGGAACGCTATCTAGCTGAAAAGGGTATTTTTCACTTGCAAACTATGTTTGAATACTATGACCTTAATATTGACCCCAGAAGTGAATATGGTGGCTAAATTTCAAAAGTGGAATGTAGGAAACCTACCCCAGCTACGTTGTATAAGATTGATCCAACAGCTTGAAGATCGTCAGAGGTGTCCTGCTGCATAGCACAAAGATCTGGAGTCCTATGAAATTCAAACAGATCGTACTTGAGTAGCTGCAGTAAGAATCTAATGGAAGAAAATGTGATATTTAAGTCTTGTCGATCTTCTCAACATTTAAAGATTTTGAATGAGCTGATTAAAAATGATTATAATTTATACGGATTCACAAAATATAGCTAAATTCCAAACGTAATAACTGCCTGCGTATGTATGATAAACAGTATCGGAAGTTCTAATTACCTAAGTATGAAAGGAGACAACAGTTTCTGCGGCACAGATTTACCAAACAAGTCACCTGCTTCCGCCATTTTCAGCAGCACTCTTCGTACAATTTCACCAAGATACATTCCAGATATTGTTTTCTCAAATATCTACAAATCAAATGTTGTAACATTTGTTTGCATCATTAATTTTTTAAGACATTCTCTATGTTATTAACAGATTAAACTTAAACCAGAGTGAACATAGGAAGCCACAGTTTTACCTGCTCACCAGGATTGATACTAGCAGCATCCATCTCTCTGTCATACACAGACAAAGGAAGACCATTTGAGAATGCTCCCCACTCGGTATTTATAATCTGAATCAAGTGAAATTCGGTCAAAACAAAGGAAAATATCTTAGTTATTATCATTTAACAAATCATAAAAGAGAAAGAGCATAGAGATTGGCAAAGCAGCTTTTCTACGCACCGTTTTGCCTGAAGAAGAAACCTGACCCTGCTGTTTAGGAATAGCATCCGTTCGCTCGACATAGCAAGCATTAGTTCCAGTACCTAAAATGACCGCAACCATTACATCGTCATCCCAGTACCTTGCTCCAGCTAATGTTCCCACTGTATCATTCACCTGAAGATATCAAAGTAAATAACAAGCTGATCATTCATTCATTCATTTCAGAACAAAAATTTCATGTAGAATAAGAAAAAAAGCGTACCAGTGCAGACACTCGCATCTCTAGTCCTAACCTTTCCATGGCTTCATTCAAACAAGCAACCACGTCTCTGCCTGCCTGTGAAAGAGTTTTGATCAAGTTTTCAATCACTAATTATTTATGCCTTAAACTGTTAATTGAAAATGAAAAATGTGGCGAACGACAAACCGTTCCAGAGACAGCAAACCCTTTTGTCCACTTTATTAGTATGCCAGAGTCAATGGACAACTGTTTCACTGGGAATGAAAATGTGAAACCAATCTCCCTTGTTCTACCACTTTGTAACTCAAATTTCCCACCTTCCTTTTGTGCAAATTTAGCTAACCCAGATGCTATAAAATCGAAAAGTTGCTGCAATTCGAAGATTCGAAACGAAATAAGCGGAAAAAAAAAATTAAAAGTAAAAATAAATTTAAGAAAATTATAACATAAGCTTAAACCATATTAGTAACAATAGACAGACCTCAGAGGTACCAAACATAAGGTCCTGAGGAATGGAGACTTGTTCGAACTCGGTGGCTATCACGCGCTCTTCTTTACCACCTAATTGAACTCTAAGCACCCGGAAGTTCGTACCTCCAAGATCCAATGCATAGAACAAACCCTTCTCCTTCCTTTTCAAATAGTTTCATTCATATTAAAAAAATTGGATTTAAAAAAAAAAAAACTCTTTTTTCTAAGTAGATCTTTCTAAAAATTATTATTATTAAAAAGGTGTAATGATTTAGTTTATGAAAAAAAATATGGAACTTTAAATTGGAGTAACTTTTTATGTAAAAAGAGACTTTCAATGAATCTGAATCATGTATTAACAAGATCACAATTAACTAACCAGACTTAAATTCATTAAGCTACACTTCCATACAACATAGTTCCAAAAAAACTGGACCAATAAACCGTCAGAAAAGTCAACACGAATCATCAAAACAGAGTCGTACAAGAAGAGTTGACGAAATCACATACCCGCTTGGGAGACTGTCAACATAGCTGAGGATCATCTTGAGGTCACTCCCACCGTCGATGGCGAGGCCGGCACGCATATCAGCGGCCATTGAGTCCGCCACGTGGCGGAGAACGGGCAAAGGAGTGGCGCAGTCTCTCTGTAAGTTGGTCAAGATCGGAGTGACCGAAACGGCACCGGATCGGACGGCCATCCTGAAGCGGGGCGTAGCCCTGTTCCTGTGAGATCGCGACAGGTAGAAGGATCCAACGGATGTGGTTATCGCTGGAACCGACATTTTCGGTGGACGGTACGATCTATGAAATGGAAAGCAACAAAGTAGAACCAGAAGCAGAAAAAAGAAAGAAAATAATGAAAGAGAGAGCAAGGAAAGTGAGGTGGAGACAGCAAGTGCAAGTGCATAGTGTAAATTTCTTGTTTCTCTCTCTTTTTATTTCTTGATGAGATGACAAAGGTTTCAACAGTATTATTATTCTTATTTAAATTTATTATTTTGGGTTTGCCAAAAACTTACAATTACTATTATTTAAAACATTTAAATTTTATTTCAAGTCTTCCCGTAACGGGTTTTAGTAGCTACCCAACGACCAAACCGGTCGTCACCTTCCACTTCTTGGGTAGTTGTACATTTTTTTTTTTTTTTGGAGGGGAAAAACAAAGGAGGATGGGGGGTGTGGGCGAATAATACTATGTGAAGGTGCAAAGAGAAGAGTAAAGAACGATGAATAGATAGATCTCTGCTTTGGTATTATTCGGTCTATTTGATTCGGACGTTTTCTTTGTTTCTTTGGCTCTTTCTTTTGGATATTCTATTACATGCGCTTCTTTTATAAGTTTGTTTTCGTTTTAATGTGACTTAATTATAGTATTAGCTTACAACTTGAGAGCTCCTAGAATTTGGTCAAGATTAATAAGAAAGTGAAATACAGTGTAAAAGAGTACTTTTTTTTTCAGGTGAAAGTAGTAAAAGGTGTAAATTTGAAGAATTGAGTCGATTGATAAGGACTCATATCTATAATCCTTCAATAAATGATTCCCATCTAGATTAATAGATTTCCATATGTATGATATGATCGCTTGTGAGTTTGGCCACCATTGTCGGATTCTTTCGTGTATTGATTATTTTGGGACCCATGAGAAAAGCTTTTAAAACTGCATTATTTTGTCCTCTTCACTGCAAAAAGATTGTGTGTTCTTTTTTTTTTTTTTTTTCAAATATGCATATTTATATATATATATATATATATGAACATGCTAAGCAATTAAGCGTCATCTGAGTTGTTGTCTAGAGATCTGGAGAGTTGCATTTTTGAGGGGGAAAAAAGTCCTCTATATATATATATGTGAATATATCCATTTGGCATTGGAGCTGAATAAGAAAGAACATTTAAGAAAAGCAGGGAAATTTCATTAAAAAAATTAAAAGGAAAAAGAAAAGAAGGGAAACAAAAACTGACAACCCTGTAAACTATTTCAGCGTAAAAACTCACAACAAAAGCAAAGAATCCCTTAACAACATAAAGTGACAAAATGTATATGTGCGACTTGATTTTCCATTTCAAAATAATAGTACTAATATTTAATGGAAATATTTGTTGACTGTTTGAAACTTATTACTTCAGGACTCGGGCTATGCCTTGTGACACTAAAACTTGAATAAGAATTGTCCAAGGCCATAATTAGTCCTATCTATCTCCCCCTTCCTTTTCCCTAAAAATCATTAAATAAACTATAACATTTGAATGCTACAAAACAACCAGATTGGAGCCTAAAAATCATTAAATAAGTTAAAATATTTTAATGCTACAAAACAATCAGATTGGAGATGCTATTGTTAGTACTTATCTTAACAATCAAAAGTTAGTAATTACTAACGGTCTTCCACAGCTACTCTTCGTTAAGATTAAGATTTTATAAAAACGAGAGACGGTAATGTTTGACTTTACGTAAGTAATGTAATATCCACAAAGTCTGACGTGGGTTTCATAATGGACTTTTACCCAAGATTATGTGGTCCACGTTGGAAAAGAAAAGCCCAATTAGGAATTAGGTACTAGATTCAGTTGGATGTAGGCGCACAGTCCCTCTCTTTCGCCAAAATGTGGGTATTTTGGGCCACCCAGATCCACACCCACCAGCTTCATTTTCACTTATTTATTTAACAGAATTCCAGTGAAGTGGACGCGAAGAAACGAAGCTCCCCAACACTTCTCTATTTTATTTTATTTTATTTTATATTCTCTCTCTCTCTCTGTCTATATCTCCAAGTCCAAATAATAAGGAGGACATTAACCTTTGCTACCTTTCATATCTCAACCCATATTTCAGTTGTCTCTGTTTCTCAAAGTGAAAGAACGTAATCAATTATGGAGAGTGAGAGAGTAAAATTCATGACGAAGAGGGCGGAGATTGATACAACGGCACCGTTTCGATCAGTCAAAGAGGCCGTTACGCTGTTTGGAGAGAGAGTTTTAGCTGGGGAGCTCTATAACACCACCAAGCTCAAAGAGGTACTACTACTACTATACTAATTAATTATCTCACCCTTATATTATCCACTTTGCTTTTTTTTTTTTTTTGGGCTGACATAATTAGTACGGCGTTTTGCCGTATCATAAATTTGATTGGTCGTTCCGTTCTCTTGGGTGAAAACATTACACAGATTTTAAGCATTTTTTAAGTATAGAACAAAATTACTTTAGGATGATCAAATATTCAATCGTAGTGAAGAATTTTGGACATTTGATCATGTCCGTTAAATCAAACTTTCATTAAAATAAAGAAAATAAAAAATAAAAAGAAAAGGAAAATTTAAGATGCTTGCCTTGTTTTCTTTTTCGCCTCTCCTTTTTGTAAATTTGCAATTAACTGACTAATTATCAATTAGGTACCACCAAGGCACCGCTCTTCTAGGATTATCGGAAAATAAACATGAATTGGAAATTTATAGGACTAATTATTATTTTTTTCCTTATTAGCATTTCTTGGAGATATATATATATATATATATATATATATATTGTAGCAGACAACAAACCTTTTGCTTTCGAAATAATGAATTTAAGTATTAACTTTAATATCTATAATCCGCGCATAATTGGTTCTCTAAAGGCATTGGAGATAGGTATGTACACTTTGCTTGTGGCTGTAGTTTGCTAATGATTGTGCTATGCGAATGTTGTTACTCTTCTTAATTGGTTTAATAAAGATCATGTGCGAATGGAATAAAACTTAGATAATATAATAAATTATATACTTTCTTCTTGTTATAGAGTAGTACATCATTAAGTATCTCTAATGTACACATATAGCGTACATGTATATAAGCTTTATTAGGGAATCAAATCTCCTTTGCTTTCAAATTAAGAAAGTCAGAAATCACTCCCATATTATACCTTCCATGCCTCAAACTACTTTTTATTTTATTTTTTTCCCAAAGGCATTTGGGAAGGGTCCCCCAAGCAAGTATTCAGCATAGTGTCTTCCAGCCTAGCCAGAAAACTACATAAAATTTGTACATCTAAAAAGCTGCTAAAAAGTTTCTAATTCCATGCTCTAAATACAAGCAATTATAAATTTGTAATCATTTTAAATGTAAAGTAAAAGATATTTAACTGATCAGTATACATAATTAAATTAATTGCTTAGATGCATAGCGGAGAAAATGGAAATGGGCATGGTCCTTCTAAGCTAGGAAACGTGACAGCTGAGCTAGAGGAAACCAAACAAAGCCTCCAAAAAGCTAGAGAAGAAAGTGAACAAATGGCAAATAGCCTTTCTTCTCTTAAACATGAGCTCGAACGAACAAAGAAAGAGCTTCGACAATTGAAGGACCACGAAGCAGAGAAGTACCAAATAGAATCGGAGATTGAGGATGTCAAATTTATCGAAGATTCAAGGAGATTTGAGATCAAACCACAAGCATTTTTATCTAATGATCATCGTCAAGAAGATGGATCAGTTGAATTCCAAAAGAAAAGATATGTGACTTTTGCGAATCCGCCTTCCTTAGCTCAAGTCATGATCCCACAAGGCGTTGAAATATTGGAGAGACATCCTTCTCTCAAGAAGAAGAAAAAGAAGCCATTGATTCCACTAATAGGAGCGATCTTTTCGAAGAAGAAAGCAAACCATGAAGTAGTATAAGCATGAGAGCTTCCTTCCATTTTACAATAAGTAAACTATTTTAGTAAACTATTTTGTGCTTTTTAATTAAGTTGCAAAACATACTATTTTGAATCCAAGAATAATTTCAAAATCCTTTTTATTTTATTTTATTTATTTTTTGTTTTGTATGTTAATTTGAAATGTATGGAGCAATTTTAGTCAAGAAGATTGGCTCAATCAGGATGAGAAAATAAAATATTGTAAGCAGGTAATGTATGAACATATCCAAATAAAGGATATATACTTTGATAAAATAAAAGTTCATAGCTCGTAATAAGAAATGTACTTCATTTTCGTCGAGAAATTGTTTAATTCCTTTCAAATTTAACGTATTGTATGGGGAAAGAAAAGAAAATTTAGGAAGAACTCGATCGAAAGAAAGCGAGCGTTAAAGGTTGAACTATGAACAAAGTTGAGAGTCCTCCTCCTATAAAGAAAATTCAAAAAATATTCTTTTAAATATTGGAAATTCAAACACACAACTAAGCCGAAGTTCCTTTATAGGGATCCCTCCTTTTTAAAGCTTTACAAAACCATCAATCTTACCATGTCCTTTTTATTTTCTGTCGTTCCTCGTATTTTTGAACTAAAAAACGACATATCATTATAGAGATATAAAACGAGTGGTTTCTCATAAACGACATGTTATATTGTCGTAAAGAACACGTCCGTTTGCGTCAAAAAAACGAGATGTCGTTTATTGCGTTTCTTTTTTAGAGACAACGCGCTAGCTCTGTGATCGTAGTTTTCAAACATGGAAAATTTTGGCTTCCTTTTTTTCTTTTTTCCATTGGCCAATAATTAATTAATGTTTAAGCAAGAACGAGCTTGTTGTGAAATGCTACTTCTGAAGGTTGCCGACTTAATTTCTATTGATTTCGATTATTCTCTCGTTTTTTTTGGGGAGGGGATATTGTTCTCTCATATTTTATTTCCGATTTTCTTTATCTTCGATGCTAATGAGTAATGAGATAGCCAGTGATATCATATACGACTTACCACTTGTTAATTTTTAAGGAATAATCCTAAAATCACTCCATCTATTATGGCTAATTAACAAACAAAATAAAAAGTTAAAAAAAAAAAAAACAAAGGCATCTATCCACTGATTTTCAAAAGATGAAAAGAAATATATGTACCCTATGTATTTATTTGGTCAAAATTTTCACTAATTTATTTTTTAAATGACATTAATGCCCTTAAGATATTAAAATCTAGTAACTTTTCAAAAATAAAAAAAAATATTTCCAAACAAAAACATCATTAAATTATTTTTAAACAACCGTTCCTTTAGTTTTTTGTTTAATAATGTGAAATTTTGATTTTTTTTATAATAAAAGGTAAATAGATAGTATTAGAGTGTTTGAGTAAGTTTTTGAAACAATTTAAGGATATTTTAGATATATTTTACATTTGAAAAATAAATGAATACTTTGGAATTTTTTGAGAAGAATATTAAATGTGGTATTTAGCCATAATGAAAGAGGTGGTTTGAGAGTTATCACAATTAGGTTATGGGCTATATTTAGTACAGGACTCAATGGACCCCACTGCAATCAGAAGTTACCAACCCAACAACCATTTTCAAATCATACCCGCTAGAATTTGACCCAAAAGGGTTCCTAGTTAAAGTCCCAAGCGGATTATTTTGCATAATCAAAGTATCAAAGTTTCCCTTTGGTGCTGGAATATATATTTATATATACTATAATGAAAGAGAGAATAATAAAAATTGTAACACAGTTCATGCAGTGCGCAAAACATATTGCGGGAACTTTTTTCTTAAACAATTGTACAAGTTCAAATCCCAGAATTACAGCAAGAGGAGAAATATAGAATTATATTACAATAAAGACGAATTGAAGAAAGAACTCATTAATTTGCATCTCTCACAGCGTGTTTTTAATATAGCATATATGATCTTTGAAAATAAAGCAATAAGAAGAATAAGAGAAAGCAAAACCATATATATAATATGGCAAACCATTTATGACGCAAATTAACAAACGGTCAATATGTATAGCATATATCAAACCATAACATCTGATGACTTTCGTCCATCCAAAATCCCCTCTTGGGAAGATTTGTTGAAGAACTCGATACAATCCGCTATGGCCTCGTTATAGTGGGAATGAGATGAGTAGTAAGAGCTGCATGAAGTCTTCGGAGGATCGAATCGAACGTCGCCGTTTCGTTGCATAGCCGAAGATGACGAGGACTTCCCTCTTGAGGGGAGAGAAAGTATGAGCCTCATGAGAAGCTTCCGGAATCGATTGAAGATTTTCATGGCTGACAAGTTTAAATTAGCTTGAGGAGACTTATATTGGAGGGCTTCAAGGCTAGTAGTAGTAGTAGTAGAAGAAGAAGAAGAAGAAGAAGTGGTGGTGGTAGTGTTTTGGTTTTGGACTCGTATAACAAAGCTTTTTTCTCTCATGTGATTATGGTTTTGCATTGTATTCTCTGATCCAAAACCTCCGGGAAATGTAGTGTTATCATGGAGAAGTGTCGTTTGTTTTGGGGGATATAAATTAAAAATGAGGAGATACTCTCAAGAGCATATTCAGAATATGGAAAAGTTGTTGGGTATGTTCATGTGCCCAAATCATTTGCATGGGCTTCACTTTGTCCTGACATGCTGGGTTTGTTTATTTCTAATCTTAATTAGGAAAGACTTGATTAATTTTTTTAACTTGGACCACAAGCAATTTCAAGAAAAAAAAATCAATTTTATTCATTACCTTTTGCAAACTGATTAGTTTATCGAAAAATATTAGAGATTAGAGCAATATTAAGAAATAAAGAGTAGTACAAATTAATCTTTGCAGCTTAATTTGCTAGTTAGTTCCTTTAGGAATACGCATGATCCAAGCTATTTTTAAAAATTTAGTTCATGTCTGATTTGAAGAACTTTTCCCTAAATTAAGGGGGAAGAAAATATATCAAAATGTGATGTACACAATTTGTTTACAAACATACGGACCAACTGAGTGATTAAATTAATGATGAGCCATAAGAGATTGTTATTTCACATAGATTCCAAAATTATTTACCATTCATAATATGTGGCAGCCTTAGCAGCAAAAAATATACAAAAATAGAACCAGCTTACCTTATGATTGGTCAATGTTTCCAACCACACGCAATTGAAATACAAAACTGGCTGTAAATATGACTTAACATCTCGATGGTCGACGGATAATGAGAAGAGGAGTGCTAGCATACTCTTTCGTATTCCATGGTACATTTTTCTGCTTTATTGTGTGAACTTCATTAAAATATCTTACACGTTTATAATAGTATAACAAATTATTGTTCGCGTGGATAAATTAGCTACTGAGAAGCGGTAAAACATAAAAGAGACCGAGAAAGAGACCATTATTAGCACTTTCCAAATAAGAATCAAATAAACATGCTGAGACTTACCAATAGCTTTTAGTAGATGTTTTTTTTAATAGTCAATTAGATATGTTGTACTAATAATTACACCAAATAAAAGGGTGGAGGGTTTGAGATAATGATTAATTTCTGTACTATGTTATAATTGTGTCTTGTGTACTTCCTTAAACTATGAAAATGAATAAATGATGAGGTCACCTACTGTCTCATGACTGTAACATACTAGATCAAATAATAACGTGTATAACAAGATTAGTTTCCCAATTTTCTAAAATCATAACTCTGCTAGTAATGACTCAATTTTGATGGGTCATCAACTTTTCTCCTTTTTTTGTCCCCTGTTAAATATTTTTTTTTAAGCATTCGCTTGACCCCTCCTTAATCATACTCTTATGAGTCTTATCCTTCATTTGTCCAAATCAAATGCCACATCAGTTAAAAATAAACTCGATTGGAGTCTCTGATCTTTAATGTATCATGGATGAATATGATCTTTAGTTTTGGGTAATTCTGTGATTTACACCTCACCGACCTAGTAGGCTGAAGATAAGCCCGACACAACTCTGGGTCCAAAAGGCTCCGAGGCAGAGGGAGAAAGTTCTATGGGAAAAGTTTATAAATACCCGTTTTTAAAACCATATTTCTATAAATACTTATTTTTTATTTTTATTTCAAAAATATCCGTTTTTATGTTTTTTTTTGGGAGAAATGTAGACCACCACTATTTTACACATGAAATGTATACTGCGGTATACACTATAGTCTACATTTCATGAGTAAAAATTATACAAAAAATTGGCACATATTTGAAAATATATGTCGTTCATATTTTACACATGAAATGTGTACCTCATGGATAAAATTTACATTGTAACTGTAGACCACTTATATATTGCATATGAAATGTAGACTACAAAATGGATATTTTTGGAAAAAAAAAATAGAAATAGAAATTTATGAAATAAGTTTTAAAACATAGGTACTAGGCATAAATTTCTCAAGTTCTATCAGTGGGCTAGGTTAAACCCAGATTTAACAGAAAATTCACCTTTTAATAAAAAATGGGGGAAATTGACATAAACAGTTGTAATTTTTGACTAAAATGACTTTTTAAGGATTTTTTAGAAAAATGACTTTTCTAATAGTGTTTTAGTGTTTTGTGATCCTATGTGTGACCTTCTGTCACACAATTTATGACTATTGATTAGTCTAGAAAAGTCATAACTTTATAGTCACAAATTATGTGACCTATCATCACAATTTGTGACAATTTATGACACTACTAAAAATATCAATTTGAAAAAAACTACCAAGTGCCAAATTAGTACACCCACATCAATTTTCCCAAAAAGCCCCACTCAAATAGAAACAATCGAAAGAGCATTTTTAACATTTTTTCTGCTACCATCACTTTTAAAAATCCTTTCATGATTTTGCCATTTTTTGTAATTGTCTGGAAAATACTAATATTTAGGCAAAATGCCCACATTCTCCTAATTTTAATTTGCTCAAAGAAATTGGTTTATCTTGTTTGCATAATATATAAACCGCGGATTTAATTTTTCTCGTTAAAAAAAAAAAAAACAAAACAAACTCTACGTTGTCTAATCCAAACAATTTGAATTTTTTTCTTTCTTTCCTTTTTTTTTTTTTTTAATCAATTTGCACAAGGTTTCTCTGGAATTTGGTACTTGTTAACATTTAGTAAATAAGAAACTAAATCCACTCTATTTTTTCACTTTTGTGACTTGTCTCAATGATTGACATGTGGACGTCGCTATACTCTATATTATTATAATTTGAGATATTTCAGCTGAATTCACGCGTCTAGCAGTGAGATTATATAGTGAAAAAAAATAGTAAAGATCTTAATTATTTCCTAATTAATTTCTTACATACACAACGTAGTATACGTATTAGTAACTCAAAGCACTTGAAGAGGTACCCTTAATTTCCAAATCAACTGCTTATGAGGAGCCTCTAAAGTCCAAAGTACAAAATTTATCGGTATATCTTGAAAGGCGTATCTAACCAAATTCAATATATATAGTTACTAAATAACCAGTTTGTCCCTCCTACACAAGCTTATAATTGGACCTCCCAAAGTAAATTATAATAAGTACTTTGCTAATTGCCACACCACTTCTCCTATCAGCTATCAGCCATTCAATACATGTTACCATTACTAGGCTTGCTTAATGTTATGCGATATTCAAACCAGTGTGTCCCTACACAAGCTTATAATTGGACCTCCCACAGTAAATTATAATAAGTACTTTGCTAATTGCCACACCACTTCTCCTATCAGCTATCAGCCATTCAATACATGTTACCATTACTTAGCTTACTTAATGTTATGTGATCTAGAATCTACGCCACTTTGAAGTCAATTTCGAAAATGAAAAGTCAATATTTTATTCGAAGTGAATGAATCATATCGCATGTAATCATCACAATAAATATAAGACCTTCCTCGAATAAGTTATATGCGACATGAGACAATGATGAAAGAAAATTAGAAGAATCTCATCAAAATAAGTAACTAGCAAAAAAGAGGAAACGAGCTTCTGCGTGGAATCAAGCTATAGGATTACAATCTATTACTCAAAATTGTATTCATATTATGTTGTTTCTCATTCTCATATTTGACAAATACTGAGTTATCCTCATCTGTATAAATGGACTTAGTCTCATTAGTTTTTATTCCATAATTCATTTCACTACACGTACACTGTGTAATTCTCTGTTTGCTCTCACACTGAGACTTAGAAATCTTTATAATTCTCTAGAAAATAATGAAGAATAATTGACATAAGCTCATCTTTTTTGGAACTGAATCATTATAAAGTTCTTGTGTCTCTCTATTAGTTTTATTTTGTTCATCACATTGCATACAATTCTTAACTCACAATTTCATAAACTACTGCGTTAACAAAAACTCAGTCGGCAAAACCTCAGTCCATACAAAAGAATTTAAGTAATTAGGAACTACAAGTAATATGTATGCATATATTTATTTCTCAATAAATTAGTTGCGATGTCAGCTGGAAGTTTCTTTCTTATAGACTTACGGTATGTACACCCATGATTATTAACATATTTTTGCGCGCAAGATTTTCAGTAATCTCATTAAATAATCATGTATGTTTTTGGAAAGCCTCCCATTGTTTTAGTTAATCTTTAGCCTTAAGAGTAACTTTTTATTTTTGCGTATTAATGTAAACAGTCAATCAACACATAAAAAATCGATTGTCACACAGTCCAAAACACTAGAAACGATGAGAATCCTCCATGATTGAGTGGGCATCCGCTTACGCATGTGTAGGCAATTATAATCTGGGGTTCAGTTGGATGAGTTTTGGCTGGTCAGAGTCAATTAGTCAAATAAGTCCCCCTACTGGCCACTCCACCCCGCCCCATCCCATCCCATCCCCTTCTCCTTTTGCTTTCTACAATATTGCGGTGGTTTCAAGACTATTTCACGTGGACCCCTCATTAATTTTTGGCTTAGGCTTTATTGTGATTCAAAATATTATTAACAAAGATATTATTCAACTACATACAAGTTTTGAAATTGAAAATGATCACCCTCATGCGAAATGTTATAAATTTATAATTATACTGTTATTTCCTTTTTTCTTTTTTGGGTTAGTCTTTTTTTGGGCTAAATCGTCTCAGGTTTATCACACCCCACTTTAGGGGTAGCAACTACATACCTAACCCCTCGTTTAGTCTCGTGTTTTATTTATTTATTCATTTATTTAAGGGATTTAGGGTTTTATTTTTTTTTTCTTTTTTTAAGAAGGATTGAGGGGGGTTTCCGAACCTTGAATATCTATATTAGAACTGGTATAGTTATCAATTAATTAATTAATTAATCAGGCTAAGTTTACAACTAGTACTCGTATTCTTAATCCAAACACTACTTAATAAATGAATATCAGAAAAAGAAAAAAAAATAATATATCATTTGTCTACCTATTAATTAATTTGATTGAGAGTGGTGTTGGTTAATTTATTGAAACATTCCTGGTTGTGGCTGGGTGCGATTAAAACCCAGGAGACCCACCAACTGAACAAACAACATCGTATTTAAAAGAGTTTAGGTGTATGATTTTGACGGTGAAAAGGATATACAACCGTGAGAACTGTCTGACCAATCAATGAACTACTAGCTCTTACTATTAGTATTTGGAACTTCCACTTGTAAGTTAACTACTGGCTATTACTATTAGTATTCTATTCTAGCATCACATGAACAATCAATGATTTCAGTATCTTCGATCAAAGATAATTAAAGCTATTATATTTATTCGTGTTTTAATGTCCCGCTAGCTCCTCTAATGCTTAAATTTATAAATAATAAAAGTTAACAACGCGCATGCAGTTGCTCGAGCAGTTGAGCTAAAACCACTAAACAATATTTTATACAACAAAGATTTGCTAACATCCGCAAATTATCATGATTACAATTTTATATATAAAATATATATAGAAGCGACAACTATTGCTAGCGATTGTTGCGACTGCAGATTCGTGCACCGTTGATCAATTAAGCCTCTCATCATCTGACGGTCGAAAAAGCACAGTCGCACCAGTAGCTAGAACCAGACCTCTCATCCATACAACCAGATTTTATGTACATATTTAAAAAAAAAAAAAAAAAAAAGTCAGCGAGGCTTTTTGCTAACATTTCGAACAAAGAGAAATAAAATTAAAAAAAAATGAAAAGAAAAGAAAAATATTCAAAAACGACGACGTTTATTGAGACTCGAGCGGTTTGTAGATGACAACGAAACAAGGAAGAATAGCCTTTGGATTAAACACGATCAACTCCTCAAGATTCGAGTAGATCCCAGCGTAACCGGCAACGGAATCGTAGGGGGAGCCGAGGGACACGCTATCCTCCTCCGCAGCCGCATCGTCCGCGATGCGCTTCACCCTTCCCGCGATGACACGGCACACCAGCATGGCCCTGCGCCCGTCCGTACACCTCAGCGAGTCGTGGGCCCTACCGCTACTTGCGGTGGTCCACACTCCCTTGCCCGGCTCGCAGCCCTGGGTCTGACCCTGAGCCTGACCCGACTTGCTGCCCTGGAACCCGTGCCGGATGATGGTGCACACGCCGCAACCCGGCACGGACCCGCACAGGCTGGACGCGCCACGTGCGCCCAGCGCGCACGTGAGCGTGGTGCAGTGGAACCGCAGCAGCTCGTTCCCGTCGGCCGCGCACCTCGGGTTCTTCCTCGTGCTGTTCAGCGCACGTGCCTTCACTGCGTCGCGGCAGTCCTCGAACCGTTGGATCGTCCTCTGCGTGTTGTGGACCTTTAGGATCCGTTCGATCTTGAAGATCGGGTTGTCTTTCTTTAACCAGCTCGATTTGAATATTATCTCCACTATGTTCCGACCCGAATCTTCCGGACCCAGCTCCGACACTGTACCAATTAATACACAAATAAACATAAAATTCAAAAAAATATGTTTTTTCATTTATTTTGGTTTGTCGGTAGGGACGTTCTGTTGGTTGAGTTTTAACTTACGAGTGGGGTTGAGGTTTTTTTTGGATAAAAAAATCCTCTACCCAATGAACCTTAAAAAGAAAAAAAAAAATGGAAAAATCCATCTGCAATGTGTAGTTGGGGTTCATTTAATTGTTTTTCCAGAGAGACAGCTGTAACTACCATTACTAGTGGTGAAAGATTTGTCCTATGGAAGAATCGTACAGTGGGTTTATGCACTTGTGGTGACTGTGGATATATGTGACAAGAATTACGGCACCAAAACTACATATCATAGAGATTTTTCTCATGCATGATTTACGGGAAGCAAATAAGTACTGCTATACTATACTGCATGCTATGCCATGTCATGACGTATTTAATTATTTAGAGAAAAAGGTAATTCATGAGCAAATCCCTTTATATTACTCTTCTTTTTTTTTTCTTTATGTTCATCTCTCTTTATTGATCTGGGCCATGGTTTTTCAAAATTCAAACCTCAATATTTTTCACTGCCTTCAGCTTGAATTAGGAGGGACAAGTACTGAAAACATCATTAATAACAATAGTTTGAACATTTACGTGACAGATTTTATTTCCCCCTTTTTTTTCCTACGTTTATTTTGATTTTTCCACAAAATTTCTTAATTCTT
Organism: Trema orientale; assembly: GCA_002914845.1. Lineage (NCBI taxonomy): Eukaryota > Viridiplantae > Streptophyta > Magnoliopsida > Rosales > Cannabaceae > Trema > Trema orientale. The sequence goes on along the minus strand of JXTC01000055.1, from coordinate 493,051 downwards.
ATGCTATATATTCCTAAAAAGTAAATTGTGTGACATAATTATGTCAAAATAAATTAACTGCACGAAAATTAAGAGTTTAAAAGGATATGCATGTACCGGCATGGCGAACCGCTTGGTGAAGCTCCAAACTCTCAATCTTGGGGAAAACCTCCCCACATTGAGAGCAAGCACAAATGGTACTCCTTGGAATAATTGGATACCTAATGAAATAGTCAATAATTTAATACTCACTCCACATTTTTCTAAATCATTAATGCCATACCAATATCCAAAAAAATACAAGATGTTAAACAAAGAAAACTATATATATTCGTCATAAATAATAGTACCTGCTAGGGTCAACGATCATGTGACACTCATAACACCCAGATAGCTTCCTGAATTGCATTCCTCTGGAAGATGACGTGTACGCAGCGCCGCCGTTGGATCTCGCCGACGTTGACCGCGCTGTTGAGCCGTTGACTGCCTTCCGAGTCAGTAACCCGGTCTCCTGCCCCACCGTGCTACTCTCGGGCGAGTTATCGGCTCTGTGAACGACCCTAGTGTTGCCATGAACAACGTCTCTGAAGCTACAGATTGAGCCACATGAAGAGCCGAGCTTGGAGTACCCAACGGCGCCGTTTTTGGAAGGGTCATGGACCCGAGACCCTTCGATCTGTTTGCAAGTAAGCAGGTTCTTGATTTGGTCCCATGAAGAGGGTGGTTTCTGCTGCTTTGCTTGCTTGGGCCGCTTGCGTTTGGATTGAGGATGGGGTTTTTTGGGCTCGGTGGGTTCTGGGGCAAAAGTGAGAAGAGCCATGGAAAAAGCAAAGAGAAGGAAAAAAAAAAAAGATAAAGAAAAAAGATAAAGATTATTACAGAGAAAGAAGTTGTTCTCTGAGAGAGAGAGACAGCGAGAGAGAGAGAGAAATAATAAAGAGGAAGCTTAGCCAAGGCTTTTGATATATACTTTGGTTGTTGCTATTTTTATTTGTGTATATAAGGGGAGAGGGATCCGAGATGGGTAGTGAAGAGGCAAAGCGGGAGAGTGGGGCTTACTTGAGTTAATTATTCCATTTATTTCTCCATTTTGTGGTTTTGCTACTGTGTTTGTTTTGTACACAGGGAAAGGGTACGTGCCTTTTGAATTTGACCAACATTGTTTATCATCATATGATTTAAGGATTGTTAACTAATTATATGATTTTTAACTAAGTAGCATTTTCCTATCATCGAGTAACGTTATGAATGTCCGTTTTTCAGACTAAAACTTGCACTGATTATATGTCATGTCAACCAAACTTTTATCTCAGAATAAAACTATTGTGTGGTTAAAAATTATGTGATTAATTTTTAGTGTAAGAAACATTATTCATACACGTAACCATATAATTTTGGACTAATGCCATAGGATACTTTTTTTGTATACAAATCTGGCTGCATGTAGGAGCAACATTTTATTAATATATGTGTTTGTTTGTTTGGTTTTTATATATATATATATATTAATATGTGTTATTGCTAACACGATTGGTGTCCGATAGTAGTGTATATGGCACAAGAAACCGATACAATTTTACATAAAGATTTTGATAAACTAGCTGACATATATAGTGATAGTGATGAGTAGTGATAATGTTATCTAGTTTTAACATGGTTGACTTTTTTACTTGACTGGGTCAATCATGGAATTGGTTGATCGAATGGTGCAGGACTGTTTGAGTGATGAGGCCATGTATGGCCCACGAAAGGCGAGATGGTAAGATGAAATAACATGTTACGTCTTTAGACGGCAGATTTAGACGCCACACATGCGATGTGTGTTTGCTTGCGGTCTTATTGGAGCTATTCCCTTGTTCTTTTTCTTTCTCTATTTTCCTTTTCTTGTTGCCCTAAAAAAGAAATAAAGTCAAGTAATTTGGAGTCTTGTTATTAATACTTAAATATCGATGTTGCTAATTTTTTTTTTTTACTTATTTAAGCTTTTAACCTACGACTCACTTGATGAGTCAAACCATCAATTTAGCCTCTTTACAGGTTGTGTTGATGTCTGGAAGACTGGAACCATCAGGTTATATTACATAAAGTTCCAAACATTGAATGAGTAAAATAAATAACCTTGTAAATTATGAAAAAAAAAGTTGTATAATAAGCTTACTATATGAGCTTAAAACGAGGGAAAAGGCTTCTAATTTTATGTAAAAGGCCGAGAAATCCTGAATCAGTTTCTTAAGCTTCTCAATGATTACATTTACAAACACTATGTACTAAAGCAAAATAACTAATTGATTACACTCCAAACAAATGGACGTTCTTTTTATCTAAAGCTTTGGGCATTTTAGTTATTTTGTCTAGCAAATCATATGCAATGGGGCCCAGATTCCCAAAGCAAGCAAAAGGAAAAGTGAATGAGCCAAAGGGACATCACATAAAACACGGAGAAAGAATAAGAACTCCTGTTCCGATATTCGTATTCCAATGTCTCCCACTATCCATTTCGGTGGCTGAAGTTACATATTTGCCCCTACTGTTCTACTTAAGTTGCCTATAATACCCTTGTGTCCCAAACCTTATAGCAGCCCGTAGGCATTGATAGTGGGGCTGGTCAGTTTCAAGCCATGTCTCATTGGCCGAAGAACCACTTATATTGACTGGCGCACTGGACAGAGAGTCCAAACTAGATGTGTTTCATGTAGCCGGTCCTTTGCTCAATTTTAGATTCCCACATAAACGACCGGAACAGCAATAAAAGGGAAAAAGATTGATTATAAAAATAAATTGGGTACAAAAGTTGATAAGACTTGAGGGTCATTTTCAGGATAGAATAAGTGGATATTGAGTCTTGACAATCTTTGTATCGAGTAATGGTATTTTGGACCTATACCAACAATGTACTTATAAGTTTAGCCATTTTTCTTCTATGTTAGTTTTGGTATCTAATCCATCAATCATCTTTTGCTTTGTCCCGGCCTTTATTCATTAATAAGTATGACCACTCCAATATGTAATAAGCCCTTTTCAGTTCACTCTTTCTCAAAGCGAAAACGTGGACATTTACAAAGGTTCATGTTGACGGAGGTTTTTGTCAACAATAAATATAGGAAATCGTGAGATGTGGATTGTGTGTGAAAAGAGTTGATAAAGCAAAGTGAATAAGGAGACAAGAATTTTATAATAGTTCAGCCCCAAAAAAGATAAGCCTACATTCACTGTTTTTCACTATTTTCTGGAGAATTACAATAGTTTCTGTCTCAAGGTGAGAGCAGAGAATTACAGAATTACAGAACGTAATGAAGTGTTTTTTGTGAAG